>JAGDQO010000897.1:0-600000 GCA_018342035.1 Solanum appendiculatum
TACTTCTCACCTTTTGCTTCAAACCCCATGGATGTTTGTTGCTGCTTCTTTTTTTCGCTTTTAAAAACACTGATAGGTCATTTGAAATTTATGGGTTTGGATCCCTTAAAGGAGGAGATAGAGCATAAGTATGGTTTTGTGATGCAATAAGTATGGTTTGACATGCATAGGCCATATACTCGTGGTTTAAGCTTAGAAAGCAACTGGACAATGCCAAGGACGACAAGAGAACTGCTCCAATGCTGGTAAACATGGAATACTCTCCCTTCGGCAGTATGGTGGGCCATTTGGAAGGAAAGGAATGCAAGGATTTTTTAAAGCAAATCAGAATCTGCAGTTAGTACTAAGTACAGAACTTCATCCCAACTATTTTCTTGGTGTAACATGGCAATTGCAAATGATATAGAGGCCATGATAGACTTTTTGAGCTCATTACACAATATGTAATGGAGCTACCCATTGTAAATTCCCCACAACACCCTCTGGTTGATGGACTTTGAATACAATACCTTTTTAATGATTAAAAAAAAGCAACTGGTATATATTACAACCAAATTGTGTCACATATGCATTATTGAATTTCGTCAGACAGTAAATCTAAGATGAAGGAATTGCCATGTCGAGTCAGTTATTAAGTTTTAATGGCTAATCTATGTGCATCTCATGACTCATACTACAAGTACATCTATGAACCATAAAATGCTTGCACAAACATCCACCTTTGGCTGATGATTAGATAACAAATTTCAACTTTTTAGAGAACAATAGTATCAAACTAGAATAGCAGCTCCTAAAGTTTCTTACCATTTTCTAAATCTATAAAGAGGATACACAGTTAGTAGTTTCTTAAACATCCCATTTTCCCTGTAATGAGATGATATATAGCCATGCAAATGTCTATGTATTGTTATTATTACTCTCTTACTTTTGTCTTCAATTTTATTATTACTATTGTTTCTTTTGCTTCAATTATAGTAGTATTATTTAATGTTGCTACTGTATTTCCTTTCCATACTTGGTTTTGATATGTTTTACTTGAGCGGAGTGTCTATCGAAAACAACATCTTTACCTTCACGAGATAGGGGGAAGGTTGCGTACACACCACCCTCCCCATAACCCTCATTTGAGATTCTTCACGAGAATAGGGGGAAAGGTGCGTACACATCAACCCTCACCCATAACCCTCTTGTGAGATTACACGGGTATGATTTGCTAGTTGTAGCTATTAAAAATAACATAAGCTTATTCCTGCTATTATACAATATACAAATTTGATCATTATATACAAAGTGTTTAAAATAGCATATTAATGGACGAGCTCTTGAATTAAGATGCTCCCGCACACTCATAATTTGCTTAGATATACCAATGAACTGGAAACGTACAACATCAATCCTAAAAGCTAAATATCACAAGAAAAACACACTCGGAAAAGGACGAAGCTAATCATAGCAGAATTTAGTAGAATAAAACCTACCTGAGATTGAGGGGAAAATCTAGATTGAATTCTCAGAGATGCTCTTATATATGCTTTTCCGTTGTTCAAACACCACCACGCTTTAGTCAATACGGCACCTAAAAGCACAAAACCGAGAAGACTCTGCATTTGCATAATTTAAAGATCAAATTCCACAAGTTCATTGAAGAATCAAACAATTTTCCATTCAAAATACAAAGCATAAAAGGTGACGATCACTAAATGCTATATACTACCTGAGTAGGGAGGATGCTGACATACCTTGCGATTGAATTTTGCACGATCTAAAGTGTGAATTTCGAAGGACGCCCTCTCTCCAATTTTCTTTCGAGAAGAATAAAGACTCGTATTCTCTCATCGGAAAACCGACCCGTACAAGAAATATGGCTTAATGGGCCTAAGTCAAAATAGCATAAAATGGGCTCTAAGTAAGCCCCGTTTGGACTTGGATAACACTTATTTTTTTTTTTTTTTTTTTTTTTTTTTTGGGGAAAACTACATAAATTAGTCATAAAATTCAAAATAATTACATATTCATATCTCAGTCCAAAGTAATTCAAGAAATATCCATTCTCTCAAAAAAAATTACAGCCCATACCCCCATTCATTAAGACTGATAATTTTCGCTTAACTGATACTAAATCAATATCATATATTGTATTGGTATCATTAATACTAATAATTTCGCTTAACTGATACTAAATCAGTGTGTATATATACTGCATTGATATCGTTAATGTTTCTTTTTTAGAAATTACTCATTAATCAATGATATTATAAGAGTGTGTGTGTATATATATATATATATATATATATATATATATATATATATATATATATATGTATGTATGTACATATAGGCGGGACTCATCGATGATCACCTAAAATTGGCATCAATTTTCACTTAGGCACCTTAAGTAAGCCTTGTTCATTTTAAACACCTTAAGTAGAGCCTCGTTGTGTTATTTTTACACTTTTTGTCGAGTTGTCATATTATGTGTGGTGCACTTACTTTGAGCGCTTGAAAAGCTTAATTTTTGTAATGTTTTATTTTTTTATTTCTTCTTCTTCCTTCTCTCTCCTCCCAACCATTCCTCCATCATCCACCACCACGTCGCCACCATTGTATATTCAACTTTCTCCTCTCTTGTCAAGTTTGCTGAGCCATTCAAAAGTTTCGGTGGTCTATTTTCATCTTTCTCTATTTAGGTTTTTTTTTTCATATTCAATTTCTAAAACACTAATTTCTGTTTCTCAAAGCTTTTAACTTTTCTTTTTCGATGATCATTTTTCGTGTGTGTTAGCCCAAAATCTTTTGGGGACCCTCCGTAAGTATCCGGGGAAGCAGCAGGTGAAGCCTCGGGAATTTTCACGGCGTTTTTGGGCATTTAATAAGAATTACGCGATTTTTCTCATTTTTCATGAGTGTTAGCGCATGAATATTTTGGTGATATGACTTGCGTTCAATTTTTTTTCGAAACCTTTTGGCACCCTCCGTAAGTACCCGGAGAAGTAGCGGGTGAAGCCTCGGGAATTTTCACGGTGTTTTTGGGCATTTATGAGGCATTTAATAGGAATTAGGTGACTTTTCTAACTTTTCGTGTGTGTTACCCATGAATATTTTGGTGATATAGCTTCCGATCAATTTTTTTCGAAACCTTTTGGGGACCCTCCGTAAGTATCCGGGGGAGAAGCAGGTGAAGCCTTGGGAATTTTCACGGTATTTTTTGGCATTTACGAGGCATTTAATAGGAATTAGACGATTTTTCTCATTTTTCGTGTGTTTTAGCCCATGAATATTTTGGTCTTATGGCTTTCGGTCAATTTATTTCCGAAACCTTTTGGGGACCCTCCGTAAGTACCCTGGGAACAACAGGTGAAGCTCTGGGAATTTTTACGGCGATTTTGGGCATTTAATAGGAATTATGCGATTTTTCTCATTTTTTGTGTGTGTTAACCCATGAATATTTGGTGATATGGCTTCCAGTCAAATTTTTTCAGAAATCTTTTGGGGACCCTCCATAAGTATCGGGTGGAGCAGCACGTGAAGCCTCGAGAATTTTCAAGGCGTTTTGGCCATTTACGAGACATTTACTAGGAATTAAGCGATTTTTCTAATTTTTCGTGTCTGTTAGCCCATGAATATCTTGGTGTTATGGCTTCCGGTCAATTTTTTCTGAAACCTTTTGGAGACCCTCCGTAAGTACCCGGGGGAGAAGCAGGTGAAGCCTCGAAAATTTTCACGGCGTTTTTATGCATTTACGAGGCATTTAATAGGAATTAGGCGATTTTTCTCATTTTTCGTGTGTGTTAACCCATGAATATTTTGGTGATATGGCTTTCGGTTAATTATTTTCCGAAACCTTTTGAGGACCGTCAATAATTACCCGAGGAAGAAGCAGGTGAAGCCTCGGGAATTTTCACGTCATTTTTGGGCATTTACGAGGCATTTAATAGGAATTAGATAATTTTTCTCATTTTTCGTGTGTGTTAGCCCATGAATATTTTGGTGATATGACTTCTGGTCAATTTTTTTTGAAATATTTTTGAGACCCTCTGTAAATACCTGGGGGAGCAGTAGGTGAAGCCTCGAAAATTTTCACGGCATTTTTGCCCATTTACGAGCAATTTAATAGAAATTAGGCGATTTTCTCATTTTTCATGTGTGTTAGCCCATGAATATTTTTGTGATATGACTTCCGTTAAATTATTTTCGAAAACCTTTTGGGGACCCTCCGTAAGTACCAAGGGGGAGCAGCATCTGAAGCCTCTGGAGTTTGCATAGTGTTTTTGGGCATTTAATAGAAATTAGGTGATTTTTCTCATTTTTTCGTGTGTGTTAGCCTATGAATATTTTGTTGATATGGCTTTCGGTCTATATTTTTCCAAAACCTTTTAAGGACCCTCTATAAGTTCCCGGGGGAGCAGCAGGTGAAGTCTCTAAAAAAAATTGCGGTGTTTTTAGGCATTTACGAGGCATTTAATAGGAACTAGACATTTTTTCTCATTTTTCGTGTGTTAGCCCATGAATATTTCGGTGATATGACTTTCTATCAAAAAAATTTCGAAACCTTTTGGTACCCTCCGTAAGTACCCGGGGGAGCAACAGGTGAAGACTTGGAAAAAATTTCAGCGTTTTTGGGCATTTACGAGGTATTTAATCGCATTTAGGTGATTTTTCTCATTTTTCGTGTGTGTTAGCCCATGAATATTTTGGTGATATGGCTTCCGGTTAACCTTTTCAAAACCTTTTAGGGACCCTACATAAGTACCCGGGGGAGCAGCAGGTGAAGCCTCAAAAATTTTCACGGCGTTTTTGGGCATTTACGAGTCATTTAATAGGAATTAGGCAATTTTTCTCATTTTTCGTGTTTCTTAGCCCATTAATATTTTAGTGATATGGCTTCCGATAAATTTTATTTCGAAACATTTTTGGGGACCCTTCGTAAGTACCCGGGGGAGCAGCAGGTGAAGCCTCGGGAATTTTCAGGGCGTTTTTTGGCATTTACGAGACATTTTATAGGAATTAAGCGATTTTTCTCATTTTCATGTGTTAGCCTAAGAATATTTTTGTGATATGGCTTCTGGTCAATCTTTTTCCGAAACCTTTTAGCGACCCTCCGTAAGTACCTGGGCGAGAAGCAGGTGAAGCCTCGAAAATGTTCATGGCGTATTTGGGCATTTACGAGGCGTTTAATAGGAATTAGACGATTTTCTCATTTTTCGTGTGTGTTAGCCCATGAATATTTTTGTGATATGACTTCCGTCAAAAAAATTTTGAAATATTTTGGAGACCCTCCGTAAGTACCTGGGGGAGCAGCAGGTGAAACCTCGGAAATTTTCACGGCATTTTTGCCCATTTACGAGCAATTTAATAGGAATTAGGCGATTTTTCCATTTTTCATGTGTGTTAGCCTATGAATATTTTTGTGATATGACTTTCGTTAAATTATTTTCGGAAACCTTTTGGGGACCCTCCGTAAGTACCTGGGGGAGCAGCAGGTGAAGCCTCGGGAGTTTGCACAGCGTTTTTTGGCATTTAATAGGATATAGATGATTTTTCTCATTTTTTCGTGTGTGTTAGCCCATAAATATTTTGGTGATATGACTTCCGGTCAATATTTTTTCGGAACCTTTTGAGGATCCTCTGTAAGTACCCAGGGGAGCAGCAGGCGAAGTCTCTGAAAATTATCGCGGTGTTTTTTGGCATTTACAATGCTTATAATATGAATTAGACGATTTTCTCTTTTTTCGTCTGTGTTAGCCATGAATATTTTGATTATAAGGTTTCTGGTCAATTTTTTTTCGAAACCTTTTTGGGGACCCTCCGTAAGTATCCAGGGGAACATCAGGTGAAGCCCCGGGATGTTTCACACAGTTTTTAGGAATTTACGAGGCATTTAATAGGAATAAAGCGATTTTTATCATTTCTCATGTGTGTTAGCCCAAGAATATTTTTGAAATATGGCTTCCGACCAATGTTTTTTCGAAACCTTTTAGGGACCCTCCGTAAGTACCCGAGGGAGTAGCAGGTGAACCCTCGAGAATTTTTACGACGTTTTAAAGCATTTACGAGGCATTTAATAGGAATTAGGTGATTTTTCTCCTTTTTCGTGTGTGTTAGTCCAAGAATATTTTTGTGATATGGCTTCCGGTCTATCTTTTTCCGAATCCTTTTTGGGACCCTCTGTATGTACCTCGGAGAGTAGCAGGTGAAGCCTCGGAAATTTTCACTGTGTTATTGGTCATTTACGAAGCATTTAATAGAAATTAAGCGATTTTTTGTGTGTTTTAGACTATAAATATTTTTGTGATATGTCTTTCGGTCAATTTTTTTCTGAAACCTTTTGGGGAGCCTCCGTAAATATCTGGGGGAGTAGCAGATGAATCTTCGAGAATTTTTTACGGCGTTTTTTGGGTATTTACGAGGCATTTAATATAATTAGGTGATTTTTCGTGTATGTTAGCCCATTAATAGTTTTGTGATATGGCTTCCGTTCAATTTTTTTTGAAACCATTTGGGGACCCTCCGTAAGTACCCGGGGAGCAGCAGGTGAAGCATCGTGAATTTTCATAGCATTTTTGGGCATTTACGAGCCATTTAATAGGAATTAGATGTTTTTTCTCATTTTTCGTCTGTGTTAGCCCATGTATATTTTGATTATATGATTTCCGGTCAATTTTTTTCTGAAACCTTTTGGGGACCTTCCGTAAGTACCCGAGGGAGCAGCAGGTGAAGACTCGAAATATTTCACAGTGTTTTTGGGCATTTAGGAAGCCTTTAATAGAAATTAGGCAATTTATCTCATTTTTCATATGTGTAAGCCCATGAATATTTTGGTAATATAGCTATCGGTTGATCTTTTTATGAAACCTTTTGGGGACCCTCCGTAAGTACTCGGGGGAATAGCATGTGAAGTCTCGGGAATTTTCACGGCGTTTTTGGGCATTTACGAGGCATTTAATATGAAATAAGCGATTTTTCTCATTTTTCGCGTGTGTTAGCCCATGAATATTTTGGTGATATGGCTTTCGGTCAATCTTTTTTCGAAATCTTTTGGGGACCCCACGTAAGTACCCGGGGAGCAGCAGGTGAAGTCTCGGGAATTTTCATGGTGCTTTTGGGTATTTACGAGGCATTTAATAGGAATTAGACAATTTTTCTCATTTTTCGTGTGCGTTATTAACCCATTAATATTTTTGTGATATGACTTTAGGTCAATTGTTTTTCCGAATCCTTTTGGGGATCCTCCGTAAGTACCCGAGGGAACAACCGGTGGAGTTTCAAGAATTTTCACAGCCTTTTTGAGCATTTATGAGGAATTAGGCTATTTTTCTCATTTTTCGTGTGGGTTAGCCAATGAATATTTTGGTGATTTGGCTTCAGGTTAATTTTTTTTCGAAACCTTTTGGGGACCCTCCGTATGTTCCTAGGGGAGCAACAAGTGAAGCCTCGAAAATTTTCACGTCATTTTTGGGCATTTAATAGGAATTAGGCAATTTTTCTCATTTTTCGTGTGTGTTAGCCCATTAATATTTTGTTGATATGGCTTCCGATCAATTTTTTTCTGAATCCTTTTGAAGTCACTCCGTTAACACCCAGGGGAGGAATAGGTGAAGCCTTATGAATTTTCTTGGCGTTTTTGGAAATTTACGAGGCATTTAATAAAAATTAGGTGATTTTTCTATTTTTTCGTGTGTGTTAGCCTATGAATATTTTGGTGATATGGCTTTTAGTCAATATTTTTTCGAAACCTTTTGGGAACCCTCCGTAAGTATTTGGAGGAGCAGCAGGTGAAGCCTCAGGAATTTTCACGACATTTTTGGGCATTTACGAGGAATTAGGTGATTTTTCTCATTTTTCGTGTGTGTTAGCCAATGAATATTTTGGTCATATTGTTTCTGGTCAAAAAAATTTTAAAAACCTTTTGGTGACCCTCTGTAAGTACCCGGAGGAGCAGTAGGTGATTCATCGGGAATGTTCACAGCGTTATTGAGAATTTACGAGGCATTTAATAGGAATTAGACAATTTTTCTCATTTTTCGTGTGTGTTAACACATGAATATATTTGTGATATGTCTTCCTGTCAATTTTTTTCTTAATCCTTTTGGGACCCTCCGTAAGTACCCGGGCGAGCGGTAAATGAAGCATCAGGAATTTTCACGGTGTTTTTGGGCATTTACGAGTCATTTAATAGGAATTAGGTGATTTTTATCATTTTTCGTGTGTGTTAGCCCATTAATATTTTTGTGATATTGCTTTTGTTCAATTTTTTAACGAAACCTTTTAGGACCCTCCGTAAGTACTCGAGAAAGTAGCAGATGAATTCTCGGGAATTTTCATGGCATTTTATGGCATTTACGAGGAATTTAATTTGAATTTGGTTATTTTTCTCATATTTCGTGTGTGTTAGGCAATGAATATTTTTGTAATATGGCTTCCGGTAAATCTTTTTCCGAAACCTTTAGGGGTCCCTCCGTAAGTAATCGGGGGAGCACCAGGTGAAGCCTCGAGAAGTTTCACTGCGTATTTGGGCATTTACGAGGCATTTAATAGGAATTAGGTGATTTTTTCTCATTTATCATGTGTGTTAGCCCATGAATATTTTGGTGATATGGCTTCCGGTCTATTGTTTTCTGAAATCTTTTAGGGACCCTCCGTAAATATTCGAGGGACCAGCAGGTGAAGCTCCATGAATTTTCACAAAGTTTTTGGGCATTTACCAAGCATTTAATAGGAATTAGGCAATTTTTCTCACTTTCCGTGTGTGTTAACCAATGAATATTTTGGTGATATGGCTTCCGGTCAATCTCTTTTCGAAAACTTCTAAGGACTCTCCGTAAGTACCCAAGGGAGTAGCAGGTGAAGCCTCGAAAAGTTTCACAGTGTTTTTGGCATTTAATAGAAATTAGGCGATTTTTCTCATTTTTCGTGTGTTAGCTCATGAATATTTTGGTGATATGACTTCCGGTCAATTTATTTTTCGAAATCTTTTGGGGGTCCCTACGTAAGTATGCGGGGGAGCAGCAGGTGAAGCCTCAAATATTTTCATGGCGTTTTTGGGAATTCACGATGCATTTAATAGGAATTAGACGATTTTTCTTATTTTTCGTGTGTGTTAGACTATGATTATTTTTGTGATATGGCTTTCGGTCAATATTTTTTCAAATTGGGAACCCTCCGTAAGTACTTGGAGGAGCAGCAGGTGAAGCCTCAGGAATTTTCACAGCATTTTTAGGCATTTACGAGGAATTTAATAGGAATTAGTTGATTTTTCTCATTTTTCGTGTGTGTTAGCTAATGAATATTTTGGTCATATGGTTTCCGATCAATTTAAAAAAAAAAAACTTTTGGTGACCCTCCGTAAGTACCCAGAGGAGCAGCAGGTGATTCCTCGGGAATGTTCACAGCGTTATTGAAAATTTACGAGGCATTTAATAGGAATCAGGCAATTTTTCTCATTTTTCGTGCGTGTTAGCCGATGAATATTTTGGTGATATGGCTTTTGGTCAATCTTTTTCCGAAATCTTTTGGGAACCCTCCGTAAGTACCTGTAGGAGCAGCAGGTGAAGCCTCGGGAATTTTCACGGCATTTTTTGGCATTTACAAGGCATTTAATAGAAATTAAGCAATTTTTTCCTCATTTTTCGTATGTGTTAGCCCTTGAGTATTTTGGTGATATGTCTTCCTGTCAATTTTTAATGAATCCTTTTAGAGACCCTCCATAAGTACCCGGGGGAGCGGTAAATGAAGCCTCAGGAATTTTCACGGTGTTTTTGGGCATTTACGAGTCATTTAATAGGAATTAGGTGATTTTTATCATTTTTCGTGTGTGTTAGCCCATGAATATTATAGTGATATTGCTTTTAGTCAATTTTTTTCCGAAACCTTTTGGGGACCCTCCGTAAGTACTCGAGGAAGTAGCAGGGGATTTCTCAGGAATTTTCACGGCCTTTTTTGTCATTTACGAGGAATTTAATTTGAATTAGGTTATTTTTCTCATATTTCGTGTCTGTTAGGCAATGAGTATTTTGGTGGTATGGCTTCCGGTCAATCTTTTTCCGAAACCTTTAGTGGTCTCTCCGTAAGTAATCGGGGGTGTACCAGGTAAAGCCTCGAGAAGTTTCACGGCGATTTAATAGGAATTAGGTTATTTTTCTCATTTTTCATGTGTGTGTTAGCCTATGAATATTTTGGTGATATGGCTTCCGGACAATTGTTTTTCGAAATCTTATGGGGACCCTCCGTTAGAATTCAATGGAGCAGCAGGTGAAGCCCCAAAAATTTTCACAGAGTTTTTGGGCATTTACGAGGTATTTAATAGGAATTAGGTGATTTTTCTAATTTTTTGTGTGTGTTAGCCACTGAATATTTTAGTTACATAGCTTTCGGCCAATGATTTTTCAAAACTATTTTGGACGCTCTGTAAATACCCGATGAGGCAGCAGGTGAAGCCTCGGGAATTTTCATCGCGTTTTTGGGCATTTACGAGGTATTTAATAGGAATTAGTTGATTTTTCTCATTTTTCGTGTGTGTTAGCCCAAAAATATTTGGTGCTATGGCTTCCGATCTGTATTTTTTTTTCTGAAACCATTTGGGGACCTTCCGTAAGTTCCCGGGGAAGCAGCAGGTTGAACCTCAGGAATTTTCATGGTCGTTTTGGCCATTTACGAGGTATTTAATAGGAATTAGACAATTTTTGTAATTTCCGTGCGTGTTATTATCCCATAAATATTTTGGTGATATGACATTCAGTTAAGTATTTTTCTGAAACATTTTGGGGACCCTCCGTAAGTACCCGGGGGAACAGTAGGTGGAGCCTACGAAATTTTACAGCGTTTTTGGGCATTTACGAGGCATTTAATAGGAATTAGGTTATTTTCTCATTTTTCGTGTGTTAACTAGCCTATGAATATTTTGGTGATATGGCTTTCGGTCAATCTTTTCTGGAAACATTTTGGGGACCCTCCGTAAGTAATCGGGGGAGCACCTGGTGATGCTTCGAGAATTTTTATTGCATTTTTGTGCATTTAATTTGAATTATGTGATTTTTCTCATTTTTTATGTGTATTAGTCAATGAATATTTTGGTGATATGACTTCCAGTCAATTGTTTTACGAAACCTTTTAGGGACCCTACGTAAGTATTCGGGGGAGCAACAGGTGAAACCCCGAAAATTTTCAAAGAGTTTTATGGTATTTACGAGGCATTTAATATGAATTAGGCGATTTTTCTCATTTTTTGTGTGTGTTAGCCACTGAATATTTTTTTTATATGGCTTGCGGCCAATATTTTTTAGAAACCGTTTGGGGACGCTCCGTAAGTTACCGGGGGAGTGGCAGGTGAAGCCTCAAGAATTTTCACGGCATTTTTGGGCATTTACGAGGAATTTAATAGAAATTAGGTTATTTTTCTCCTTTTTCGTGTGTGTAAGCCCAATAATATTTGGTGATATGGCTTCTGATCTGTATTTTTTTTCGAAATCTTTGGGGACCCTCCGTAAGTATCCGGGGGAGCAGCAGGTGAAACCTCATGAATTTTCATGGTCTTTTTGGTCATTTACGAGGCATTTAAGAGGAATCAGGCAATTTTTCTCATTTTTCGTGTGTGCTATTAGCCCATGAATATTTTGGTGATATGACTTCCGGTCAATTGTTTTCCAAAACCTTCTGGACACCCTACGTAAGTACCCGAGGGAGGAGCAAGTGAAGCCTCAAAAATTTTCACGACATTTTTGGGCATTTACAAGGAATTTAATTGGAATTAGGCTATTTTTCTCATTTTTCGTGTTTGTTAGCCCATTAATATTTTGGTAATATGGCTTTTGGTTAATTTTATTTCGAAACCTTTTGGGGAACCTTCATAAGTACCCGGGGGAGCAACATGTAATTTCTCGGCATTTTTGGGCATTTAATTGGAATTAGGCAATTTTTGTCATTTTTTGTGTGTGATAACCATGAATATTTTGTTGATATGACTTCCGGTAAGTTGTTTTCCTAAACCCTTTTGGGACCCTCCGTAAGTACCCGAGGGAGTAGCAGATGAAGCCTTGTGAATTTTCACGACGTTTTTGTGTATTTACGAGGCATTTAATAGGAATTATATAATTTTTTCTCATTTTTTGTGTGTATTAGCCCATTAATATTTTTGTGATATGGCTTCCGATAAATATTTTTTTGAAACCTTTTTGGGACCCTCCGTAAGTACCTAGGGTGTAGCATGTGATGTCTCAAAAATTTTCACGGCGTTTTTGGGCATTTACGAGGCATTTAATAGGAATTAGGCGATTTTTCTCATTTTTTCATGTATGTTAGCCCATGAATATATTGGTTATATAGGGAATTTTCATAGCGCTTTTGGGCATTTAATAGGAATTAGGCGATTTATGTCATTTTTCGTCTGTGTTAGCCCATGAATATTTTGATTATATGGTTTTCGGTCAAATTTTTTTTTCGAAATCTTTTGACGACCCTCCGAAATTACCCGGGGGAGCAGCAGGTGAAGCCTTGAAAATTTTCACTGTATTTTTGGGCATTTCATAAGAATTAGGCGATTTATCTTATTTTTCGTGTGTGTTAGCCCATTAATATTTTAATTATATATTTCGGTTAATTTTTTAATGAAACCTTTTGGAGATCCTCCATAAGCACCTTGGGGAGCAACATGTGACGTCTCAGAAATTTTCACGGCATTTCTGGGCATTTACGAGGCATTTAATAGGAATTAGGCGATTATTCTCATTTTTGTGTGTGTTAGCCTATGAATATATTGGTGATATGGCTTTCGGTCAATCTTCATCCGAAACCTTTTAGGGACTCTACGTAGTACCCGGAGGAGCAGCAGGTGAAGCCTCAGAAATTTTCATGGCATTTTTGGGCATTTACGAGGCATTTAATAGGAATTAGACAATTTTCTCATTTTTCATGTGTGTTAGCCAATGAATATTTTGCTCATATGGTTTCCGGTCAATTTTTTTTCCGAAATATTTTTGTGACCCTCCGTAAGTACTCGGAGGAGCAGCAGGTGAAGTCTCGAAAATTTCACACCATATTTGGGCATTTAATAGGAATTAAATTTTTTTTCTCATTTTTCGTATGTGTTAGCCCGTGAATATTTTCGTGATATGGCTTCCGGTCAATTTTTTTCTGAATCCTTTTGGGGACCCTCCGTAAGTACCCGGGGGACCAACAAATGAAGACTCAGGAATTTTCACGGTGTTTTTTTGGTATTTACGAGTCATTTAATAGAAATTAGGTGATTTTAAACATTTTTCGTACGTTTAACCCATGAATATTTTGGTGATATTGTTTTCGGTCAATGTTTTTTTCCGAAACTGTTTGGGGACGCTCCGTAAGTACCCTGGGGAGCAGCAGGTGAAGCTTCGGAAATTTTCACGGCGTTTTTGGGCATTTACGAGGAATTTAATAGGAATTAGGTTATTTTCTCCTTTTTCGTGTGTCTTAACCCAAAATTATTTTGGTGATATGACTTCCGGTCTGTCTTTCTCCGAAACCTTTTGGTGACCCTCCGTAAGTTACCGAGGGAGTAGCAGGTGAAGGCTCAGAAATTTTTACGGTGTTTTTGGTCATTTACGAGGCAATTAATAGATATTAGACAATTTGGTGATATAGATTTCGATCAATTTATTTTCGAAACCTTTTTGTGACTCTCCGTAAATACCTGGGGGAGTAGCAGGTGATGCCTCGAAAATTTTCACGGTGGTTTTGGACATTTATGAGGCATTTAATAGGAATTAGGTTGTTTTTCTCATTTTTCATGTGTGTTAGCCCATGAATATTTTTGTGATATGACTTTCGATTAAATTTTTTTCTAAACATTTTGGGGACCCTTATTTAGGTATTTTAAAGGAATTAGACAATTTTTCTCATTTTTCGTGTGTGTTAGCCCATGAATATTTTGTTGATATGGTTTTCAATCAATTTTTTTCCAAAACCCTTTTGGGGCCCTCCGTAAGTACCCGGGGGATAAACAGATGAAGCTTTGGGAATTATCACAGCGTTTTTGGGCATTTACAAGGCATTTAATAGGAATTAGGTGATTTTTCTCAATTTTCGTGTGTGTTAGCCAATGAATATTTTGCTGATATGGCTTCCGGTTAATTTTTTTTCGAAATCTTTTGAGGATCCTCCGTAAATACCCAGGGGAGCAGCAGGGGAAGCCTTGAGAATTTTCACGGCATTTTTGGACATTTACGAGGCATTTAACAAGAATTAGACAAATTTTCTCATTTTTTCTGGGTGTTAGCCCATGATATTTTGGTGATATGACTTCCGGTAAAAAAATTTCAGAATCCTTTTGAAGACCCTCCGTAAACACCCATGGGAGCAGCAGGTGAAGGCTCAAAAGTTTTCACGGCATTTTTGATATTTACGAGGCATTTAATATGAATTATGTGTTTTTTCTCATTTTTCGTGTATGTGAGCCTATGAATATTTTTATGATATTGCTTCCGGTCAATTTTTTTACGAAATCTTTTGGGGACCCTCTGTAAGTACCTGAGGGAGTGGCAGGTAAATCCTGGTGAAATTTCACGACGTTTTTTTGCATTTACGACGAATTTAATAGGAATTAGATGTTTTTTCTCATTTTTCGTGTGTGTTAGCCATGGATATTTTGGTGATTTGGTTTCCGATCAATTTTTGTCCGAAACCTTTAAGGGACACTCCATAAGTACTCGGGGGAGCTGCAGGTGAAGCCTCGAGAATTTTTACGGCATTTTTGATCATTTACGCGGGATTTAATAGGAATTAGGTGATTTTTCTCATTTTTCGTGTGTGCTAGCCTATGAATATTTTGGTGATATGACTTCCGATTAATTTTTGTGAAACCTTTTTGGATCCTTCGTAAGTATTCGGGGGAATAGCAGGTGAAGACCCGGGAATTTTTACAGAGATTTTGGGCATTTACGAGACATTTAATTGGAATTAGGCTATTTTTCTTGTTTTTCATGTATATTAGTCCATGAATATTTTGGTTATATGATTTTTGGCCAATGTTTTTTTCGAAACCTTTTGGGGATCCTCTGTAAGTACCCGAGGGAGCAGCAGGTGTATCCTCGGGAATTGTAAAGGCGTTTTTGGATATTTACGAGGAATTTAATAGGAATTAGGTGATTTTTCTCATTTTTCATGTGTGTTAGCCCATGAATATTTTCGTGACATGGCTTCCGGTAAAAAAATTTCCGAAACTAATAGGGGACCCTTCGTCAGTACTCGGGGGGTGCAGCAGGTGAATTGTCGATAATTTTCACGACATTTTTGGGCATTTACGAGGCATTTAATAGGGATTAGGTGATTTTTCTCATTTTTCATGTGTGTTAGCCCATTATTATTTTTTTGATTTGGCATCCGGTCAGTTTTTTTACTAAACCTTCTGGGGACCCTGTGTAAGTATCCGGGGGAGCAGCAGGTGAAGCCTCGAAAATTTTCACAGAGTTTTTGGGCATTTACAAGGCATTTATTAGGAATGAGGCGATTTTTCTCATTTTTTGTGTGTGTTAGTCCATGAATATTTTTGTTATACGGCTTCTAGCTAATGTTTTTCTTAAATCTTTTGGGGACCTTCTGTAAGTACCCGGTGGAGCAGCAGGTGAAGCCTCGGAATTTTTCAAGACATTTTTGGGCATTTACGAGGCATTTAATAGGAATTAGGTGATTTTTCTACTTTTTTCGTGTGTCTTAGTCCAAGAATATTTCGGAGATACGACTTCCGGTTAAATTTTTTCCGAAACCTTTTAAGGACCCTCTATAAGTGTTCGGGGGAGCACCAGGTGAATCCTCGTAAATTTTCACGTCATTTTTGGGCATTTACGAGGCATTTAATAGGAATTATGCGATTTTTCTTATTTTTCGTGTGTGTTGTTAGCCCATGAATATTTTGCTCATATGGCTTCCGATCACATTTTTTTCGAAACCTTTGGGGGACTCTCCGTAAGTATCTGGGGAGCAGCGGGTGAAGCCTCGTGAATTTTCCAGCGTTTTTGGGAATTTATAAGGCATTTAATAGGAATTATGCTATTTTTCTCAATTTTCATGTGTGTTAACCCTTGAATATTTTGGTGTTATGACTTCCGATTAATTTTCTTTCCGAAACCTTTTGGGGACCCTCTGTAAGTACCCAAGGGAGCAGTAGGTGAAGCCTCAGAAATATTCACGGCATTTATGAGGAGTTAAGCGATTTTTCTTATTTTCCGTGTGTCTTAGCCCATGAATTTTTGGTGATATGGCTTGCGGTCAATTTTTTTCCGAAACCTTTCTGGGACCCTATGTAAATACTCAGGGTAGTAGCAAATGAAGCCTGGAGAATTTTTACGGCGTTTTTGGACATTTTCGAGGCATTTAATAGTAATTAAGTGATATTTCTCATTTTTCATGTGTGTTAGTGCATTAATATTTTTGTGATATGGGTTCTGGTCTTTTTTTTCCAAAACCTTTTGGGGACCCTCCGTAAGTACCCGGGGAGCAGTAGGTGATACCTCAGAAATTTTCATGGTGTTTTTTGACATTTACGAGGCATTTAATAGGAATAAGGCGATTTTTATCATTTTTCGTGTGAACGCCCATTAATATTTTTGTGATATGGCTTCCGGTCAAAAGAATTTTTGAAACCTTTTGTGGACCCTCCGTAAGTATCCGGGGAAGCCGCAGGTGAAGGCTCGGAAATTTCTACAGCGTTTTTGGGCATTTAAGAGCCATTTAATCGGAATTAGACGATTTATCTACTTTTTCGTATGTGTTAGCCATGAATATTTTAGTCATATGGCTTCCGGTCAATTTTTTCCTGAAACCTTTTGGAGACCCTCCGTATGAACAGGGGGATCATCAGTTGAAGTCTTGGAATTTTCACGGTATATTTGTGCATTTACGAGTTATTCAATAGGAATTAGGCGATATTTCATGTGTGTTTGCTTATGAATATTTTGGTGATATGGCTTCCGGTCAATTTTTTCCCCAAACCTTTTGGGGACCCTTCGTAAGTAACCGGGGTAGTAGCAGGTTAATCTTCGGGATTTTCACGGCATTTTTGGGCATTTACAAGACATCTAATAAGAGTTAAGTGATTTTTCTCATTTTTCGTGTGTGTTAGCCCATCAATATTTTGGTGATATTGCTTCAAGCCAATGTTTTTCTGGAACCTTTTGGGGACCCTCCGTACGTACATGAGGAGCAGCGTTTTTGGTGATATGACTTCGAGTCAACTTGTTTCCGAAATCTTTTGGGACCCTTCGAAAGTACTCTGGGACCAGCAGATGAAGTCTCGGGAATTTTCACGATTTTTTTGGGCATTTACGAGGTATTTTAATAGGAATTACGTTATTTTTCTCATTTTTCGTATGTGTTAGCCTATAAATATTTTTGTGATATCGCTTCCGGTCAATTTTTTCCGAAACCTTTTGAGAACCCTCCGTAAGTACCCGGGGGAGCAACAGTTTAAGCCTCGGATATTTTCACGGGGTTTTTAACATTTATGAGGCATTTAATAGGAATTAGGCGATTTTTCTCATTTTTCGTGAGTTTAAGCCCTTGAAAATTTTGGTGATATGGCTTCCGGTCAATTTTTTTCTGAAACCTTTTGGAGACCCTCCGTAAGTACCCGGGGGAGCAGCAGGTGAAGCCTCGGAAATTTTCATGACTTTTTTGGGCATTAAAGAGGCATTTAATATGAATAAGGCTACTTTTCTCATTTTTTTGTGTGTTTGCCAATGAATATTTTGATAATATAGCTTCCGGTCAATTTTTTTTTCGTAACTTTTTAGGGATCCTCCATAAGTAACCGGGGGTCCAGCAGGTAAAGGCTCGAGAAGTTTCACTACGTTTTTGGGCATTGACGACGCATTTAGTAGGAATTAGGCAATTTTTCTAATCTTTCGTGTAGGTTAGCCCATGAATATTTTGGTGATATGGTTTGAGGTCAATTTTTTTCCAAAATCTTTTGGGGACCTCTGTAAGTATCCGGGGGAGTAGCATGTGAAACCACATGAATTTTCACGGCATTTTTGGGCCTTTACGCTGCTTTTAATAGGAATTAGCCGATTTTCTCATTTTTCGTGTGTTAGACCATGAATATTTTGGTGATATGGCTTCTGATAAAAAAAATTCTGAAATCTTTTCGGGACCCTCCATAAATACCCCAGGGAGCAGAAGGTGAAGCCCCGAAAATTTTCACGCCGTTTTTGGGCATTTAATAGGAATTTTGCGATTTATCTCATTTTTCGTGTTTTAGCCCATGAATATTTTGGTAATATGGCTTCCGGACAATTTTTATCTGAAACCTTTTGGAGACCATCTGTAAATACCTGGGGGAGTAGTAGGTGAAACCTGGGAAATTTTCACTGCATTTTTTGGTATTTACGAGGTATTTAATAGGAATTAAACTATTTTTCTCATTTTTCATATGTGTTAGCCAATGAATATTTTGGTGATATGGCTTTCGGTAAAAAAATTTCAAACCATTTTGGGGACCCTCTGTAGGTACCCGGAGCAGTAGCAGGTGAACACTCGGAAATTTTCACGGCTTTTTAGTCATTTATGAGGCATTTAATGGGAATTAGGTGATTTATCTCATTTTTCGTGTGTGTTAGTCAATGAATATTTTTGTGATATGGCTTCCAATCAATTTTTTTTTCAAAACCTTTCGTGGACTCTCCGTAAGTACCTGGGGGAGCAGCAGGTAAAGGCTCGGAAATTTTCAAAGCTTTTTTATGCATTTACGATGCATTTAATAGGAATTAGGTGATTTATCTCATTTTTTGTGTGTGTTAGTCAACAAATATTTTGGTGATATTTGCTTCCAGTCAATTTTTTTTCGAAACCTTTTGGGGACCCTCCGTAACTATCCAGGGGAGCAGCAAGTGAAGCCTCGGGAATTTTCACGGCCTTTTTAGGCATTTACGAGGCATTTAATGGGAATTAGGTGATTTATCTCATTTTTCGTGTGTGTTAGTCAATGCATATTTAGGTGATATGGCTTCCGGTCAATATTTTTTTGACACCTTTTGGGGACCCTCCGTAATTACCTGGGGGAGCAGCAGGTGAATCCTCGAGAATTTTCACGGTGTTTTTGGGCATTTACGAGGCATTTAATTGGAATTAAATGATTTTCTCATTTTTGGTGTGTGTTAGCCCATGAATATTTTGGTGATATATATTCCGGTCAAATTTTTTCGAAATATTTTGGGGACCCTCCGTAAGTAATCTGCGAAGCAGCAGGTAAAGCTTGAAGAATTTTCACGGCGTTTTTGGCATTTATGAGGCATTTTTTTGAATTAGGCGATCTCTCTCATTTTTCGTGTGTGTTAGCCCATTAATATTTTGATAATAATGTTTTCGGGTAATTTTTTCTTCAAACCTTTTGGGGACCCTCCGTAACTACCTGGGCGAGCAGCAGGTGAAGTCTCGGGAATTATCACGGTGTTTTTTGACATTTACGAGGCATTTAATAGGAATTAGACGATTTATCCCATTTTTCGTGTTTGTTAACCCATGAATATATTGGTGATATGGATTCCTGTCAATTTTTTTTGAAACCTTTTGGGGACCCTCCGTAAGTACCTAGGGGTGCAGTAGGTGAATGTTCGGGAATTTTCACGGCGTTGCTGGGCATTTACGAGGCATTTAATAGGAATAGTGCGATTTTTTTCATTTTTCGTGCGTGTTAGCTCATGAATATTTTGGTGATATGGCTTCCGATCAATTTTTTTCCAAAATATTTTGGGGATCCTCCGTAAGTACCCAGGAGAGTAGCAGGTGAAGCCTTTGGAATTTCATGGCCTTTTTGGGCATTTACGAGGCTTTTAATTGAAATTAGACAATTTTTCTCATTTTTGGTGTGTGTTAGCCCATGATATTTTTTTGATATGGCTTCCGGTCAATTTTTTTTCGAAATATTTTGGGTTCCCTCCATAATAATCCGGCAAACCAGCAGGTGAAGACTCAGGAATTTTCTTGGCTTTTTAGGCATTTCTGAGGCATTTAATAAGAATTAAGCGATCTTTCTCATTTTTCGTGTGTGTATTAGCCCATGAATATTTTAGTTATATTGCTTCCGGTCAATGTTTTTCCAAAATCTTTTGGGGACTCTCCGTAAGTACCCGAGGGAGCTGCATGTGAAGTATTGGGATTTTTCACGGCTTTTAAGGCATTTACGAGGCATTTAATAGGAATTAAGCGATTTTTTCTCTATTTTCGTAACGCCCATGAATATTTTGGTGATATGGCTTCCAGTCAATTTTTTTTTGAAACTTTTTGGGAAACCTTCGTAAGTACTCGGGGGAGCAGAAGGTGAAACATCGAGAATTTTAACGTCGTTTTTTGCAATTACAAGGCATATAAGAGGAATTACGCGACTTTTCTCATTTTTTTTTGTTTGTTAGACTATGAGTATTTTGGTGATATGACTCCCGTTCAATTTTTTTGCGAAACCTTTTGGAGACTTTCCGTAAGTATCCGGGGGCGCAGCAACTGAAATCTCAGGAATTTTCACGTTGTTTTTAGGCATTTAAGAGGAATTAGGCGATTTTTTTCATTTTTCGTGTGTGTTAGCCCATGAATATTTTTGTGATTTCACTTCCGGTCAATTTTTTTCTGAAATCTATTGCGGACCGTCTGTAAGTATCCGGGGGAGCAGCAGGTGAAACTTTGAAAATTTTCACGATGTTTTTGGCATTTACGAGGACTTTAATAGGTATTACGTGATTTTTCTCATTTTTCGTGTCTGTTAGCTCTTAAATATTTTGGAGATATGGTTTCTGATCAATTTTTTTCTGAAACCTTTTGGGGATCCTCCGTAAGTACCAGGGGGAGAATCAGGTGAAGCCTCGAAAAATTTCATTGCGTTTTTGGGCATTTACGAGGCATTAGGTGATTTATCTCATTTTTTATGTGTGTTAGCTTATAAATATTTTGGTGATATGACTTACGGTTAATTTTTTTACGAAACGTTTTGGGGACCCTCCGTAAGTATTCGGGGGAGCAGCAGGTGAAGCCTCGTGATTTTCATAGTGCTTTTGGGTATTTACGAGGCATTTAATAGAAATTGAGCGATTTTTCTCATTTTTCATGTATGCTAGCCCATTAATATTTTGGTGATATAGTTTCCGGTCAATATTTTCCAAAATCTTTTGGGGACCCTCTGTAAGTACCCGAGGGAGTAGCAGGTGAAACCTCATGAATTTTCACGGCATTTTTTGGGCATTTACAAGGCATTTACTAGGAATTTGACGATTTTTCTTATTTTTCGTGTGTGTTAGCCCATGAATATTATGGTGATATGGCTTCATGTCAATTTTTTTTCGAAACCTTTTTGGGACCCTCTATTAGTAACCGGGGGAGTAGCATATGAAGTCTCGAGAATTTTAACGGTGTTTTTGGACATCTACGATGCATTTAAATGGAATTAGGCGATTTTATCATTTTAGTGTGTGTTAGCCCATGAATATTTTGATTATATGGGTTCCGGTCAATTTTTTTCCAAAACATTTCGGGGACTCTCCATAAGTACCCCGCGAAGCAACAGGTGAAGCCTCGGAATTTTCACGGTGTTTTTTGGCATTTATGAGGAATTTATTAAGAATTACGCGATTTTTTTTCATTTTTCGTGTGTGTTAGCCCATTAATATTTTGGTGATATGGCTTCCGGTCAATTTTTTTCTGAAATCATTTGGGGACCCTCCGTAAGCATCCGCGGGAGCAGCAGGTGAACCCTCGAGAATTTTATGGCATTTTTGGGCATTTACGAGGCATTTAATAGGAATTAGACAATTTTTCTCATTTTTCGTGTGTGTTAGCCTATGAATATTTTGATGATATGACTTCTGTTTAATTTTTTTGAAACCTTTTGGAGACCCTCTGTAAGTACACGAGGGCGCTGCAGGTGAAGACTCGGGAATATTCATGGTGTTTTGGCATTTACGAGGCATTTAATTGGAATTAGACGATTTTTCTCATTTTTCGTGTGTGTTAGCCCATGAATATTTTGGTGATATGGCTTATGGTCAATTTTTTTTCTGAAACCTTTTGGGGACCCTTCGTAAGTAGCCGAGGGAGCAGCAAGTGATGCATCGAGAATTTTCACGGATTTTTTTGACATTTTCGAGGCATTTAATAGGAATTAGCCGATTTATTTCATTTTTCGTGTGTGTTAGCTCATTAATATTTTGGTGATATGTCTTCTAGTCAATTTTTTTCTGAAACCTTTTGGGGACCCTCCGTAAGTACCTGGGGGAGCAGCAGTTGAAGCCTCGGGAATTTTCACAGCGTTTTTGGGCACTTACGAGGCATTTAATAGGAATTAAGCGATTTTTCTCATTTTTCGTGTGTGTTAGCCCATTAATATTTTGGTAATATGGCTTCCGGTCAATTTTTTTCTGAAACCTTTTGGAGACCATCTGTAAATACCTGGGGGAGTAGTAGGTGAAATCTAAAAAAATTTCACGGCGTTTTTTGGTATTTACGAGGTATTTAATAGGAATTAGGTGATTTTTCTCATTTTTCATGCGTGTTAGCCCATGAATATTTTGGTGATATGGCTTCCGGTCAATTTTTGTCTGAAATCTTTTTCGGACCTTCCGTATGTAACCGGGGGAGCAACTGGTGAAGCCTAAGGAATTTTCACAGCTTCTTTTGGGTATTTACGAGGCATTGACTAGGAATTAGGCGATTTATCTCATTTTTTGTGTGTGTTAGCCCATTAATATTTTTGTGATATGGTTTCCGGTCAATTTTTTTAAGAAACCTTTTGGGTACCTTCGGAGCAGCAGGTAAAGCCTCGGGAATTTGAACGGTGTTTTGGGCATTTACGAGACATTTACTAGGAATTAGATGATTTTTCTCATTTTTTCTTGCGTGTTAGCCCATGAATATTTTGATGATATGGCTTCCGGTCAATTTTATTCCAAAACCTTTTGGGGACCCTCCATAAGTACCCGGGGGAACAGCAGGTGAAACCTCTTTAATTTTCACGGCGATTTTTTGGCTTCCACAAGGTATTTACTAGGAATTAGGCGACTTTTCTCATTTTTCGTGTGTGTTAGCCCATGAATATTTTTGTGATATGGATTCCAGTCAATTTTTTTTCAAAACCTTTTGGGGACCCTCCGTAAGTAACCGGGGGAGACGCAGGTGAAGCATCAGGAATTTTCACAGTGTTTTTTTGGCATTTACGAGGCATTTAATAGGAATTAAGCGATTTTCTCATTTTTGGTGTGTTAGGCCATGAATATTTTGATGATATGGCTTACGATCAATTTTTTTTTCGAAACATTTTGAGTACCTTCTATAAGTATCCGGCAGAGCAACATGTGAAGCATCGAGATTTTTCTTGGCGTTTTTGGGCATTTATGACGCATTAAACAGGAATTATGCGATCTTTCTCATTTTTCGTGTGTGTATTAGCCCATGAATATTTTGGTTATATGACTTTCGGTTAATTGTTTTCCAAAACCTTTTGGGGACCCTCCGTAACTATCTTGTGGAGCAGCAGGTGAAGCTTCGGGAATTATCACGACGTTTTTGGGTATTTACGAGGCATTTAATAGTAATTAGACGGTTATTTTTTCATTTTTCGTGTCTGTTAGCCTATGAATATTTTTGTGATATGAATTTAGGTCAATTTTTTTCTGAATTATTTTGGGTACCATCCGTAAGCACCCGGGGGAGCAACAGGTGAAGCCTCGAGAATTATCACAGCGTTTTTGGGCTTTTAATAGGATTAGGCAATTTTTCTCATTTTTCGTCTGTGTTAGTCCATGAATATTTTGGTGATATGGCTACCGGTCAATTTTTTTCCGAAACCTTTTAGAGACCCTCCGTAAGTATCCGGGGGAGCAACAGGTGAAGCCTTGGGAATTTCTCGGTGTTTTTGGGCATTTACGTGGCATTTAATAGAAATTAGACGATTTTTCTAATTTTTCGTGTGTGTTAGCCTATGAATATTTTGGTAATATGTCTTCCGGTCAATTTTTTTTCGTAACCTTTTGGGGACCTTCCGTAAGTATCCGGAGGAGCATCAGGTGAAGCGTCGGGAATTTTCACTGCGTTTTTTGTCATTTATGAGGCATTTAATAGGAATTAGGTAATTTTTCTCTTTTTTGTGTGTTTGCCGATGAATATTTTGGTGATATGGATTCCGGTCAATTTTTTTTGAAACCTTTTGGGGACCTCCGTAAGTACCCGGGAGAGCAGCATGTGAACCCTCGGGAATTTTCATGGCGTTTTTGGACATTTAATAGGAATTAGACAGTTTTTGTCATTTTTCGTTTGTGTTAGCCCATGAATATTTTGGTCATATGGCTTCTGGTCAATTTTTTTCTTAAACCTTCTGGGGACCCTCCGTAAGTACCCAGGGGAGCAACAAGTGAAGCCTTAAGACTTTTCATGACATTTTTGTGAATTTACGAGGCATTTAATAGGAATTAGGTAATCTTTCTCATTTTCGTGTGTTTCTCCATGAATATTTTGGTGATATGGATTCTGGTTAATTATTCCCGAAACCTTTTGGGGACCCTCCGTTAGTACCCGGGGGAGCAATAGGTGAAGCCTCGAAAATTGTCACGGCATTTTTTGTCATTTAATAGGAATTATGCGGTTTTTCTCATTTTTTATGTGTGTTAGTCCATGAAAATTTATGTGAAATGGCTTCCGGTCGATTTTTGTCTGAAACCTTTTAGAGACGCTCCGTAAATATCCGAGGGAGCAATAGGTGAAGCCTCGTGAATTTCTTGGTGTTTTTGGGCATTTACGTGGCATTTAATAGGAATTAGGCGATTTTTCTCATTTTTCGTGTGTGTTAACCCATGAATATTTTGGTAATATGGCTTCCGGTCAAATTTTTTTTGAAACCTTTTGGGGACCCTCCGTAGCTACCCCGGGGAGTAGTAGGTGAAGCCTCGAAAATTTTCACGGTGTTTTTGGGCATTTACGAGACATTTAATAGGAACTACGCGATATTTCTCATTTTACTTGTGTGTTAGCTTATGAATATTTTGGTGATATGGCTTCCGGTCAATTTTTTTCCGAAACCTTTTGGGGACCCTCCGCAAGTACCTGGGGAGCATCAAGTGAAGCCTCTAAAATTTTCACGGCATTTTTCGGCCTTTACGAGGCATTTAACAGGAATTAAGCGATTTTTCTTATTTTTCGTGTGTGTTACCATGAATTTTTTGGTGATATGGCTTCCGGTCAATTTTTTACCGAAACCTTTTGGGGACCCTCCATTAGTACCCGGGGGAGAAGTAGGTGAAGCCTCGGTAATTTTCACAGCGTTTTTGGGCATTTAACAAGAATTAGTTGATTTTACTCATTTTTTGTGTGTGTTAGCCCATGAATATTTTGGTGATATGGTTTCCGATCATTTTTTTTTCCAAACCTTTTGGGGACCCGCCGTAAGTACCCGGGGGAGCAGTAGGTGAAGCCTCTTGAATTTTCATGCCGTTTTTGGGCATTTACGAGGCATTTAATAGGAATTAGGAAATTTTTCTCATTTTTATTGTGTGTTAGCCCATGAATATTTTGGTGATATGGCTTTCGGTTAATTTTTTTTTGAAACCTTTTGGGGATCCTCCGTAAGTACCCGAGGGAGCAATAGGTAAAGCCTTGGGAATTATCACGTCGTTTTTTGTCATTGACGAGGCATTTAATAGGAATTAGGCGATTTTTCTCATTTTTCATGTGTTAGCGCATGAATATTTTGGTGATATGGCTTCCGGTCAATTTTTATTCCCGAAACCTTTTGGGCAACCTCCGTAAGTACCCAGAGGAGCAGTAGGTGAAGCCTCAGAAATTTTCACGGCGTTTTTGGGCATTTATGAGGCACTTTATAGGAATCAGGTGATTTTTCTCATTTTTCGTGTGTGTTAGCCCATGAATATTTTTGTGATATGGCTTACAGTCAATGTTTTTTCGAAACCTTTTGGGCACCCTCCATAAGTACCCGGAGGAGTAGCAGGTGAAGCCTCGGGAATTTTCACGGTGTTTTTGGGCATTTATGAGGTATTTAATAGGAATTAAGTGATTTTTCTTATTTTTCGTGTGTTTTAGCCAATGAATATTTTGGTGATATAATTTCGGTCAATTTTTTTTCGAAACCTTTTGGGGACCCTCCTTAAGTACCCGGGGAGCAGCATGTGAAGTCTCAAAAATTTCCACGGTATTTACGAGGCATTTAATAGGAATTAGGCAATTTTTCTCATTTTTTGTGTGTGTTAGCCCATTAATATTTTGGTGATATGACTTCCGGTCAATTTTTTTCTGAAACCTTTTGGGAACCCTTCGTTAGTAACCGGGGGAGAAGCAGGTGAAGCCTCGAGAATTTTCACGTCATTTTTGGGCATTTACGAGGCGTTTAATAGGAATTTGACGATTTTTCTCAACCCATTTCAAGAAAATTCATAAATGGATCTGATTTCATCATTTGTTGAGTTTTTTTTTGTGTATTTTGAAATTTCAGAACAAACAGTTTCAATGATGGAGGTGTTCGAGAAGAGAATAAATGGTGGATTTGAAGGATCGAAGAGATAGTGATAGTAAGATAGTTGGATTATGGGTAAATGTTTGTGACCCAAATTAATATTAAACTTGGTGATTATAATAGGTGGATTTGAAGAAAGAGATGTTGGTATAATCTTCAAATTTGAAGAAGGTAATGATGGTTAAAGGAGAAGGAGATCTGGAAATGGTGGAGAGAAAACGAAAGGTGTTGTAGTTTTTTTTCTTTTTCTTCTTTATTGAAAGGTAATATTTTAAAGTAATTAACTAAATAATTTTAAAAATATGTTTTTATTCGTAATATATTTTTTTAATAATTATTTTTGATATATATGCCACATTTCTTCATTTAATTAGCCACTATGACACGTCATCGGTGAGTGTAATACACACATCTTATATATTTGACTGGCTGTCAAAAAAGTCTCAAAATGACACATCGACCCCCTACTTAAGGTGTTTAAAATGAACAAGGCTTACTTGAGGTGCCTAAATGAAAATTGATGCCAACTTTAGGTGGCCACCGATGTGTTCTACTATATATATATGATACTGATTTAGTATCAATTAAGCGAAATTATCAGCCTTAATGATACCAATACAGTATATGATACTGATTTAGTTTCAGTTAAGTGAGATTAATTGGGGGTATATATTGTAATTATTTAATGGGGTATGAATGTAAAGGGTATATGTTTGTAATTATTTTGCTTTTATGAGGTATTTTCTTAGTTTCCCTTTTTTTATTGAAAAAATTACCTAAATACACAATTTATTTTACCATATTTTCTAAAATTTCCTTGCATTTGAAAAAATTATAAAAATCGCTACTCTCTCTTATTTTCGGATACATCACTCTTAAGCAATGTATTAGAACACGATGTATTTGGATGTGATGTATCGAGACGTGTGTGTCTTGTATCAATAAAGGTAATGTATCGGGACGTGATGTATCGGAACGTGATGTATCGGAACGTTGAGCGATGTGTCGGGATATGTGTGTTTTGTATAAACAAAGGTAATGTATCGAGATGCAATTTATCGGACATTGACTGATGCATCCGAAATCGGAACGTGATGTATCGGAACGTTGAATGATGTATTTGAAACCAGAACACGATGTATCAAGTCATTGAGTGATGTATCCGAAATCCTTAAATTTTAAGTGATTATTGTAATTTGGAAAAGAGTAGGAATATAATGTAATTAACTCTTAACACTATGAGATTTGTGTAAAATATACCTTATTATTTAAACAAACATTATAAAGTATTTAAAAGTTATTTTGACGTAAAAATGTTTAAAATAAGTCAATTCAAACAGTCTCTTAGTTATCAAATTACAAGATTGGTTTTATTTTAATTTGTCATTTAGCCATCAAGCTTATGTCTATAGACAAAAGTTTTTTAGAAATATAAATTGTGTCTAATTTGTGGGATATTATGATACAAAAATATAACTTTATGCCGCACAAAAATTAAAGACCAACCTAGAATAAGTTTAAAAGTGCAAATAACTCAAAAAAAATTCACCGAACAAGACATTTGGTTGTTGTTATTAAATTGTATCTTTATAGTTCAAATAAAATTATTTATATATACTATAATATACTACTTAGTTATTAATTTATCTTTATTACTTTCTCTGTTTCAATTTATATGAATTAACTTGATTTGACATGAAGTTTAAGAAACAATGAAAGACTTTTGAAACTCGTGATCTAAAATAAGTTATAGATATTTGTGTGGCTAGAAATCAATTTATTAAGAGTAAAATGAATATTTTAAAATTAAATTATTACTAAATATAGAAATATATCATTCTTTTTTAAATTATTACTAAATATAGAAATATATAATTTTTTTTGAAATTGAATAAAAAGAAAAACAAATCATATAACTGGGACAAAGTAAATAATAATTATAATCATTTTTTAAATCATAAATTTATTATATTTAAAGAGTTATATAGTAAAATTGTTGTTCCATCTATTAGACAAGTATAAATGCAATGAGTGTAAAAAACTAAAAATATTCTTCAAAGACTAATGTAACTGAAGATAAAATGTATGGAGTGGAATTGCAAAATTCGAAAACATTGAATTGACGCCGGAAAGTGTGCACACTGTCTAAGCTCTCAAGTCTCTGTCGGATCTCTCAGTAATAGAAATCTCACCGATCTCAGTAATGGCGAGTCGACTCATTTTCCTCCTTTCTCTCTCTTCCCTTCTTCTCTTCTCCGTCTTACTCACTCCATCACTCGCCGTCGCCGGTGCCGATGACGACGACGATCTCAGCTTCCTCGAAGACGACGACGTAAACGACGCTACACCGGAGCACACTTTCCCAGCCGATACCTTCTCTGACGATGACGATGATTTCGATGACGACGGGGACTTTGAGAATTACGACGATTTTGAGGTTCCGTCGGGGTTTGATGACGAGAAGGAAGAGGAAGTTCTTAAATTTGACGATAAAGACGTTGTCGTTTTGACGGATAGGAATTTTAGTGATTTTGTGGAGGATAATAAGTATGTGATGGTGGAGTTTTATGCGCCGTGGTGTGGTCATTGTAAGGAACTTGCACCGGAGTACGCAGCTGCAGCGACGGAGCTGAAGGCGGAGAATGTGCCGTTGGTTAAAGTTGATGGTACGGTGGAGAATGAACTGGCGGAGAATTATGAGGTTCAAGGATTTCCTACTATTTATTTTTTTGTTGATGGTGAGCATAAAACTTACAGTGGCCAAAGAACCAAGTGAGTCTTCTTCCTTTTATGTTTTTTATTAGGAGCTCGACTATTCTGGATTCGTGCATTGCAGGGTTCATTTCTGGGGCGGTACTCGCAACAGGATTTTACTTTCTTAGTTTTATGTATTTACTTGTGTTTAATGAGAGGTTGGTAATTTAGAATTTTAGAGGGTAAACCATTGAAAAGATTTAGGCTTTTAGCTAATTTTAACTTTCTTGTTTCTACTAGTATGCTTCTTGCTTTATGTAGTGAGTGGTAAATTGTATTAGCTTCTAATTGAATTTGTATCTAAGATGTGTTATGGTGGCACTGTTGTACTTGTCTTGTGAAGTTTGTTTTCGTATAAGAGTGAACAGAGTAGCCAGCTTGCAAATATGGGATCTTTAGTTTCGCTATGTCAAATGAATAAAATGTTGCAAATCATGGTAACATTTGTTTCCGCGAGGGGGGAAAGATTCAGTAGCCAGCCTACCAAAATGGGATCTTTAGTTTCATTATGTCGAATGAATAAAATGTTGCAAATCATGGTAACATTTGTTTTCACAAGGGTGAAATGAAGCAGTAGCCAGCTCACAGAAAATGGGATCTTTAGTTTCATTATGTCGAATGTAGAAAATGTTACAAAATCATAATGGTGGAAATTTTCATGTTTCCTTGTTATGCTTCTAATAACTTACTCTATTTAATTTAACGAGCCGCAGAAGGGCCAAAATTGAGGACTTTGTCTGTTTGTCATGCTCCATTTAATGGTTTTTGGAATTATTGAAAATGGCTGTTTGAAGCAGGTGTATTCCCCTTTCCCCTTCCCATTTCTTTTTTCATTTTGGCTTGTGGATTATCAAATACACTTGCATGTTGATATGAAGTTAATAAATCTTATAACTCTAGAGATGCAATTGTAACTTGGATCAAGAAGAAGATTGGACCTGGCGTTTACAATATAACAACAACAGAGGATGCGGAGCGTGTACTATCCTCTGGGAACAAAGTCGTTTTAGGGTTCCTTGAGTCCTTGGTGGTATGTACCGCTCACTCTAGCATGCTAGTGATAATCTGTTCTTATTGGTTACTTGTACTGGTTGTTGTCCATTGGCATAACTTTCTCTTTTGAATCTTTCTTCTTTTTCGGTCGGTGAATGATATAATGTGAACTTTCTACTGCTCACAACTTTTTTGTTTTGGGCATTGTCGTGGCTTTTTATCTGTTACGGTATTACCTATCCTATCAGCCTCTTTCATTGGAAAATCACCATCTCCTTTTTTCTTTTGAATGATTTTTTTGCAACTCAACTAATATTATTATGTATGGATTTTTAACTTGGAACCTCACTTTTATCTCTTTCTACTGTTATATATGTGCTCTGCTATAATGTTTATCTTTCATTTCAAGCGCGGGAAATTGTTTTCATTGCACTCATATTTTGTATTTTCATAAAAATTCTACATTTACCTCATGTTGTGCATGTCCAAACAATTATAGGGTCCTGAAACTGAGCAACTTGCTGCTGCTTCAAAACTTGAGGATGATCTCAACTTTTACCAGACAACAAATCCTAACGTGGCTAAGCTATTCAGTATTGAAGACACTGCTAAACGCCCAGCTTTAGTCTTGCTTAAAAAGGAAGAGGAGAAAGTGGTGCATTATGGTAAGCTGTTCCTCTTATTTTCTTTGTTTAATTCTGAATAGTATATTTTCTTTTGGATAACTTTATCTGACCAAAAAAGAACTCCCACTTGATTAATTTCTGCCCTCATGTTCATAGGCAATTTGTTTGTGCTTGTTTATTTATTTAAGGGCATATAGGCAAATTGATAATAGCAAGCGTTTTAAATTCATCTAGTTTTTAGTGTAGTTGCAGACATTTCACATGATACAAATTTGAAGTTCAAAATTCGTTGAAGGTTATGAAATTTCTTACATTATATTGAGATTGGATACCTACATAATGTATGTGCTTAAAATGCGTGCACACATGTTTTTTCCTCAAATCAAAAGGAACTCAGTTTTTTGCCAATATCAACATTATGTTTATATCTACTGGAGATTTGGTCACTAACACACGATTTTATCTGCTTATGTATACTTTTAACCTATGTTGGTCGGACTCTTCAAAAATCCCGCCGGGTGCGTGTTGGATCATCCAAAAGTAGTGCATTTTTTGAGGATCCGACATGGTGTGACAACACTTTTGGAGAGTCCAAGCAACATAGCTTTTAACAACCAAAGATCATTTTGTAATTCCATTGATTTTGGTCTTAAATGGGTTAGACATTACTATTCAGGGTCGCGGAGGGCGTTTGATTGGTAATTTTTAGTACCCCAGGCTAGCTGCTAAATTACTTTATAATCTTTTGAAGTTCAAGAGAAGAAATAAAAAGAATGATGAAGAAGACATGCCTCATTATCTTTTCCTTTGATTTTGTCTCCAGATGGTCAATTCACGAAGTCTGCAATAGTTAAGTTTGTATCTGCCAACAAGCTTCCTCTAGTGACAGTTTTTACTAGAGAAAGTGGAGCTTCAATTTTCTCGAGTCCAATAAAGAAGCAGGTAATACAGATATGATATTGCGTAATAAAACTGACTTTTTGAATGGAAGTGTTTATGGTTAATGCTTTCTACTCAGGTTTTGCTCTTTGCTAGAACAAATGATACTGATAAAGTATTCCCAACATTTCAAGAAGCTGCAAAACTTTTTAAGGGAAAGGTAATTAAGCTTTGTTTTAGTCTTGAGCATATTAATGCGGTCTTTGGTTCCATACAGACCGCTATATTGTGTGGAATCATCACTTATAATAACTTCTTGTCTGAAAAAGGATGCTTCTTACCCATATATCACACCGCTTGTCCTCTTTAGAGTAGACATTAAGAAAATCAATAGAGGTGCAAGCGATATACACCAAACGCTTACGTCCATGAGAGATAAACATAGGAACTTTTTTTTATCTTATAGAGTAAAACATAAAGTAAGATTTAGATTTCGAACATCTTCACTAAAAAGAAGGTTTTCTCTTTTGTGTTGCCAATGAATTTCCATCTGAATGTTCTTCGTGAATCCCTATAATTGGCTTAAGACATCAACGACCCAACTTTAATGAAAGTACGCATCAGCTACCCTTTTGTACACATGTCTGAAGTTGATAGCTCTTTATGTTGGTTGGAGGTGTGAAATGAGGTGAGTGCGCATGGTGGTTATAATGTGCATACGATAAGAAAAATGTAAATTTAATGCTTGTACTTTCACATAGATTGAAAAAAATTAACTTAGGTTGGAACACTCTGTACTCTAGATTAGTTTACTGGATGACTTGTTTCGTTTTTTCACACAGCTTCTCCAATTATGAGGAATTAAAATGAAAGAGCAGGAAATTAATTTTGGCTAAAAGGAAAAGATCATGCTATAAATTAAAAGCTTGTGTTATTATCCTGGATAATGCTGCATAACTGTCTTTTCATAAAAATGGATAGTGAAGATACTCTCAAATGACAAGAACCGTGTATTCTTTTCCTGGATAAATGCAGCTTATCTTTGTTTTTGTCAATATGGATGATGAAGAAGTTGGAAAACCTGTATCAGATTATTTTGGAGCCACCGGAGATTCTCCAAAGGTAACAATCAACAGATCATAATGGGCTTGATATGACCTTTTGGGACCAAGGTTACTGAATATTTAATTTGTCTTGTTTGTTTATTTTCTGTAGGTTATCGGATATACAGGAAATGAGAATCCCAGGAAATACATATTTGATGGGGAGATCTCTTTTGAGAAGCTTAAGGTGGAATGCCTCCTTGTGTTTATTGGATACGTTCTTATGAAGTGTCCCAGTCAGGAAGCTCTAAATTGAACTTCTGTGTCTTTTTTATCCGTCAGGCATTTGGAGAGGATTTTCTGGTTGACAAGCTCAAAGCTTTCTATAAATCAGACCCTATTCCTGAGGATGTAAGTTGTGATTTCCCTGCTTGACCTATTGTTTTCTGTGTAGTTGTGCTGATTCAGCTCTCTGTTTTCTAATGCGTTGATTATTACAGAATGAGGGAGACGTGAAGATAGTAGTGGGGAACAATTTTGATGACGTTGTTCTGGATGAGTCAAAAGACGTGCTTCTGGAGGTACCCAAGCTAGGACTAAAGGCTTCACAATGAATTCTCTTTATTGAATTTCTTTTCATTGCTCAGATAGTCAGTTTTCTTTTTGTAGTAACTACTGTTACATTTTTTTTTAGATATATGCACCGTGGTGTGGGCATTGCCAATCTCTTGAACCAACATATAACAAGCTTGCAAAGCACTTACGTGGCATTGAGTCTCTTGTTATAGCCAAAATGGATGGTACCACGAATGAGCACCCTCAGGGAAAGGTAATTAGATAGCTTTCTGTCTTTAATCAGAACACAAGAGTGTCATAGTTTGGTCATGGACTGCTACTTCTCCTGATTGCTTCTGCTGCTATAGTTTATTCATTTGCATTGTTCATTTATGTTTGGTTGAGATGTGTGCCTATGACATTAAAGAAATGTTGAGTCCCACATCGGAGGTGAGACGGTGGACAATTTTCACCTCGTGAGCTAGTTTTTGAGGTTGAGTTAAGCCTAAAATTCATCTCTTATGATGGTATCAATGTAGAGTGTGGACCCATCCCAATTCTTGGTTTATCCTTTGTTGGGACCCGATATTATATTGTTCACGCGCCTGTTGGCAGGCCTGCGCTTTCAGGGGCGTTGAGTCCCACATCTGTGGTCTCCTTATATGGCTTTGAATGATCCCCATCTCATGAGCTAGCTTTTGAGATTGAGTTAGACGCAAAGTCAATTTCTTATTAGTTTTAGTAAATTGGGATGCAATTGTTGTATGGAAGGTCATTTTCGCTCCTTTTGTAGGCTGAAGGATATCCCACACTCCTCTTCTTCCCAGCAGGGAACAAGACTGCAGATCCAGTAAGTGATTGGTTATTTTGTTTGTTTTTTCGTCTCTATGTAAAATAAACGAAATAGCAAGTGGTAATGCCTTTTGTATGATCCTACAGATCCCAGTTGATGCTGACCGAACTGTGGTGGCATTGTACAAGTTTATCAAGAAACACGCAACTATTCCTTTCAAGCTTCCAAAACCAGCTTCATCGACAACTACATCTGAGAGTTCGGAAGCCAAAGTAGGTGCTAACGTCGAATCTAGCAATGAAAAAGATGAACTATGAAAACTACATAGCTCTGTTACTTTTTTTTCTTTGTTATTCTCCTAGCTTGTTGTGTAGTAGGACTAATAGACTGGGCTAGAAAGATGGCCACGGAACATGTTTTGTTATTTCTTTTTTGTTTGAGTTTAAAGTTTATTGTCCTTCTATGAATGATAAGTTATATATATTATAAGGAATTTTTATATCATTAGGTTATTCTTACTTGCTGTAGTAGCCAATTTACCTTAATGTACTTAATTTTTATATAGAGTCACGAGAAATAATACGATGTGAATTTGAATTAGTCGAATTTCAATTCCAAGTCAAGTAACGAACATTGAATGAGAAAAAAGAACATCGACCTATTCAATTCAATACTTAGTTGATAGATAAACCACTTGCGTACATATACAAAATTATTATACCGGAGCGAGATTTACTCCAAGTAAACTCAAGAATTTCATATTTTTATTTTTCTCACTTGTCAAGTACTTGAGCAATACGCTTTCTCAAGAAACAAACAAACGAACGAAGGTCACCCTCCGCTTTCTCGCTGGTTTACGCAACCAACAAAAACTTCAGAACCTTCCCCTTTAATCTAGTATATTCAGTTCCGGATCCGCCGTCTTCGTCAATCTCATTTGCGTTCTCTTCACTCCTCTCCAGGTTCTCTCTCCGTTGCTTTTTTCTCTCTCTACGCGGCCATGAAATCAAGTAATTAGTAAGTAACATGCTTTTGTCAACTTCGCCTTTAACTTCATTTTACTCTTCTTCACAGTTCGTATAGCCTTATGACGTCAATTTCACACTAACTACTATTACTACTCTATTTATCTCCAGATCTGCATTTTGTTAATGCATCGTTAATCGAGTTTTGTTTACTTTTTTTCATATTGCAGATCTTTTGAATTCTGAAAAAGGAGGGAAAAAGTACGTACGGTTTTATTGGCAATGTCGCCGGCGACGCTTCGTGTGCTCTGTTTCACGTTTTTCTTCGCGATTTTGTCTATACAACAATGTATTTGTGCAAATTCGCCGGAAAATTCTCCAAGCCCGGCACCGGAATCAGGTGGTGATCTAGGTTCTCTACCGCCGATCGCTGCAGCTCCTAAAACTCCGTCACCGTCACCTTTGGCCAGTGTGAGCTCTCCTCCATCACCTTCGCCTACAGATCGCTCTCCTAATTCTGCTCCGGCGCCGTCACCTGGAAGCGGGGATAATGCTACTCCGTCTCCTGAAACAGAGCCTTCATCTCCTTCTCCGGCTCCGAGAGATGTAGTTGCGAGTGATATAAGCCACGAGAGCACTGCGGCGGAGGTGAATGAGTCGTCATCGTCCGACGGTGGAATGAACGGCGGAAAGAAGGCAGGATTAGCATTCGGAGTGATGGCGGCGGCGTGTGTTGTAGGTCTCGGAGCATTGGTTTACAAGAAACGCCGGCAGAATATCCGACGAGCACAGTTCGGGTACGCTGCCCGGAGAGATTTTCTTTGAGTTGCATGCTTCATATATATGCAAAATCTTTCCACATATATCTCACATTATATACAAATCTATATGGTGCTTATACACCTTCATGAATATATTTGTAGCATTCGAGAATTTCGTTATATTTGTTTGATTCTTTAATCATAATATAAAAATGGAGTACGTACTCTTATTATTTTGATTAGAATCCAATTCTATGGCTATAATTCTACATATATGCCATCCTAAAGTGCTGCTAAATGGATGGATCCTATCAACGTCCATGAATGATAAATCATTGATAGAACTGGCACAACCTATTTCACTAGATATTCCCAAAAAAGGGACTAGGAGCTTGTATTCATTGATACATGAATTAACCATGTTCTGCATTTTGCATGATACATAAAATTCTACAACATATAAAAAAGCTAACATATCTGCTGCTTGGAAATGGCAGCTCTCTGGAGTTGCTATGCTAGTTGTATTATTATCCAGTTGATCTCTTGAACTCGGCGATTTAATCTTACTCCTCGGTAGGAGGATCAACCCAGCGGCCGTGATCTTTGATTAGCTGGATCAATGCATCCGTTGCATGCTCCATTTCAATAGCGCGTTTTACCACTGTCTGGTAGAAATTTATTTCACCAGTAATCGAAACATATTAGTGACATGAATTGAGCTTAAATGGGGAACATGGTCAGTGAGAATTCATTTAAACGACCCCAACTTGTTTGGGATTGAGGCATAGTAGACAAATGGTACAAAATTTGAAAACTAGCAACACCTACTACTCCCTCAATCACAAGCAATCTGAGTACAACTAATCAGTATTCCTTCAAAAAAGCACATCAAATTATTTCATTTTCTTTAGCTATTTTTGGGTGAATTGTGTATGCTATGATATTTAGGTTTTCTTTTTAGTCAAATGAGAGATAATAACAACCATCGCCGCAGGGAGATATAGCCTACGTGCATCTAAAAGTTTTTGATTCTCTTTCGGATCTATATGATGGCTAAAGTGGATGATCGACTCCAAACTTTCAACGATATTTTTCTCTAGAAAACTATATAGTGAATAGTGCAAGCCAAATCCATCTTGCTCAGTACTGAGATAAGGGAAATAAAGCTTGGTACCTTGCCGACGTAAAGGTCAATCTTCCCAGGAGCACCACCAACATATCCAAAGTCAGCATCAGCCATCTCCCCAGGTCCATTCACAATGCAACCCATGATGGCAATCTGAGAAGGAAAAAGAAACATAACACGAGTCATTTTTATTTACCATCAGAATATATACTCAAAAAAATTAAGCTATTCAATAACAGTAAGCATTAGGGTTGCGTAATTACTGAAACACCAGGCAAGTGTGATGTCTTCTCTCTTATTTGAGCGCTTATCTCTTGAAGATCGAATAAAGTTCTGCCACAGGATGGGCATGATACATATTCCTGGAAGGGATACGCAGAAACGGAAATGAGTACTGTTACTATAGATTGATTCAGATTCTTGTTGTGTCCATTTGCTTAGCATTACCGTTTTTGTGTTCCGCATTCTGCAACCTTGAAGCAAATTGAAAGACGTATTTCTGAGGAAATCAAAATCCTTGTCTGGAGCTTCCAAGAGAAGACCATCACCGAGCCCATCTACCAAGAGAGCTCCGGCATTTGTCCCGGCACCAATCACTAATTCATCCCTGTCGGGTTGAAATTGTCGTAAGCTAAATTACAAAAAAACCTCCACACGTCTGATTCATGTCTTTCTTGCCGTACCTGTGGGTGTTGCTTGGAAATTGTATGTGATGAATCACTGGAAAGTTCAAGGAATTCTCAGAAAGATACTCAAAAAGCCTGCAAAAGCAGATATGCAAGTTAACAGTGTCAAAAGAAGTAGAGAATGGGAAAATAAGCAACAGCTAAGCAGTTTTAAGTCGTAATGTCTGCCTTTGAGAAAGTTTATACAAATGGAACGTATAATATTGGTTATGCCAACTGATTTACTGTAAGCGAATGTGAATATTTTTAATCAAGATGCAACATACCTCCTGGCTGCTTGAACCCTGCCAACTTTTTCCTCTGTATATGGCAGATTATGAAGAATCATAGTAACATCAGAGCTCTTCAGGATTTCCAACTCGTCTTGTGATTCATCGCCACGCAGAGATACAACCAATCGTGTACCTACAAGGAGGTTTCCACGTCTAGACTGATTAGCAAAACCTTTGGAAGATAATTAATTCAAAGAACTTACAGAACAAAATACAATATTACCTTCGGGAAGAAGCTTGTGAGCACCACCAGACAACTCCTTCAGAGTAACCAAGACCATGGCATTGGGTAATGGCTTTGTCAATTGCTCTGAGAGAGGAGCAATGACTCCCATGCTTATGTCGACCAACCTCTTGAGAGCTAGACGCTGTTCATGTGTAACAAAAAAAATTGGCGATCAAGTCACTCTCACAGCTTTAGTAAACAAAATGGATATATCAAAATAATGTGCACTAGAAATGCTAAACTTTAACACACATTAGTCGGATCATCAACGAAAATAACGTGAATACTTCAATCACTACATAGAAAGAAAACGGTCCTTACAGAATCTATATCATCTAGTGGTGGAAGTTCCCTTAACAGGATTGAGTCTACAGTTGCCAAATCCTGAATTGACACTGATTATAAGTTAGCACAAAGACACTGCACAACAAGAGGAGAAGAATCAGTTTAGTACACAGTGCAATGAAAGCCGTAGAATAGACCTTAAATGGCATGCCGACAATAAGCTTTGCCGCTAATGATCTGTACAAAAGTTCAGGGGTCTGCAAAACCAAAATATAATGTGACTTTTCAGGGAAGATAAAATGAAGAAAACAATTGGAGCTAGAAAATTAGCAAATTAGCATGTATAGAAATTGATTAGTAGAATCATATATTACAAACTATTATTAGAGAAGTGTCAGATAAGACCTTTAATTGATTCAAAGAGACAGACATGAGAACAGAACCATCTCGATGCAACACACCTCTGTAGTCTACTTCATCACCCTGTTAGAAAAATCAAACATTTGTTTGTTTCAAATAATGAAGCCTCATATATCAAATCTGCTCAGGTTTTAAAACCGACCTCCTTTTGAGCTGGCAATTCCCCTGACCTACGTTGAAAGTCAAAATAACGTCTGTGCTTTTCTTCAAAGGGAGCCTGATAAAGGAAGTATAAATCTTACTACTTTGTCAAACTTAAAGTCCTAAAGCACACTCATAAGCAATGTGATGAAAAGATTACCACTCCTTGCTGAAGCGCAGCTGCTCTTTTTCCAAGGTTTGCCAATCGTCGACAGGGATCTATCTCCTCTTCTGGAGCTTCAGTTAGGGAAACCCGTATTGTATCACCCAAACCATCCTGCATAAATAGAAAGTTTTCTACTTTAGAAAGTAGAGCAATACAGTTACTTTATCAAAAGTCGCAGCAAACATTTGAAGAAACTAAAGAGTGAGGAATGGTATGAGATTAAGTTACCTTATTGTACTAATTTTCTGGGCATTTTAAAAATCCAAATTTGATAAATCGTGATTATGTATTTTCTGTCGCTTGATGAAGCCATTCGAATTGAGCAGATTACAGCATTTAGATTAATCACATCTTCTGTTTAGCACAAATTAACAAATACATTCTTGTTTATTTCCTCCCCGTCTTGACAGTAAATACCCTATTGCCTACAACAACGACAACATACCCTAGGGAGCGTAGGATGTATGCAGACCTTACCGCGACCTCACAAAGGTAGAGAGGCTGTTTCCAATAGACCCTCAGCTCAAAAGACATGTTTCCGAAGCAGAATTGCAAGAATAATATGACAATAAAATAGAAAGATACAAAGCAAATGAGACAACAAGAATAAGAGACTACATGCCTACTAAATATCACCCTACCTCTCGCACATATAGTGCGACAACATTCGGCTACTTACTAGCCTTCTAGCCTAATATTTGACCTCCAAACCTTCCTATCTAGGGTCATGTCCTCAGTAAGTCGGAGAAATACCCTATTGCTTGAACCAATGAATACGCATCACTGAGTACAAAATATCTGGTATATCTAGAAAACTTGTCTAAATGAAGCTGGAACCATCAAAATGAATAAAGACGCTATTTTAAAAAGATGCTCGGCCTTTAACTGTTATTCATCCAGGATAAAAATAGTATACCTGAAGAAGTGTGCCAATACCGATTGCAGACTTCATCCTTCCATCCTCACCTTCACCAGCTTCAGTAACTCCCAAGTGTAAAGGATAATCCCATCCCTGAACATACATCTCAGCTACAAGAAGACGATACGCCTGAACCATAACTACTGGATTGCTAGCTTTCATTGAGAAGACGAAATTGTGAAAGTCCAACTTTCTACAAATTCTTGCAAACTCAAATGCTGATTCTACCTGTAACACATTAGATGATACAAATTATCGAATACAACAACAATGACTAGAACAAAATATTCTAGGTAAGTAATTCAGTTACTGCTCACCATTCCCCTAGGTGAGTCCCCATAATAGCTCATAATGCGATCTGAAAGGCTCCCATGGTTTGTCCCAATGCGCATTGCACGTCCATACTTCTTACATTTTTCCACCAATGGTGTAAAGACCTGAAGCATTTCAAGGAGAAAATGGATTAGACTCTTGCAAAGAGGCAGATCACTAGGCGTCATAATGGTGGACCAAATTGTGTCCAGGAATATGCTTCATGATAAAAGGGATATTTCTTCCTAAACGAGAATAATAGGAAGTTAGAGTATCCGATAAACCGATGATTATAGACCTAACGCCAGTTTGATAACCTATTCTTGTTTGGTATTGTCTGTGCAAGCATACTGACTGCAACTTTTGCCGCATCTTATCTTTTGCACAGCAGTAAACTACGAGGATCTTATGATTAAATCAATATGATTCATATCTTTACATGTTCATTATCATTATCAAAAAATTAACTTTATATGTTTTTGAAGTAGAAAAAAATACAATATTCATGTAAGTGCGGGATAGTCTGACCTCCTCAATATGCTCGAGTTCTTTCTGATAGTCATCTTCTGTGTACTCTAATTGCTCAAACTGGGCCCGCCTGTCAGCTGAAAGAAATTAACTGATTAGATCATAGCTATTCTCTTGGCTCTTCCAAAAGACCATCATGTAGACAGAGGATGAAATACCAAAGTTTCCAGGATTGACACGTATTTTGTCAAAGCACTCCGCCACTCGAAGTGCAACAGAAGGAGCAAAATGAATGTCAGCCACCAGAGGAATGTTGTAACTGCATGTGCAGAACGTTGATGAAATAAAATATGCTCATATCATCAAGTTCATCAAATATAGAGATATGCTGATGAAAAATGAGACCTACTTCTTTTGCACCAGAGTATTTTTAATTTCAAAACATGCATCAGCTTCTTTCTTCCCTTGGACTGTAATTCGAACTATGTCAGCTCCTGCATCAGCTATTTTCATCACCTGAGGAAACATGAATTAGCATCATGCCTAGACTCTTCTTTAGTCTTTTAGGTTTCAAGCTTATTAAATAGGCATGTGCAGATACAACATGCAAATCATTGGAAATTCGAAAACAAAAATTTTTACCTTGTGGGCTGGGAATTGATTTTATGATTAAGTAGAAAGCTTGATGAAAAATTCCGAACACAGACGGAAGTGAACTTACACACCATCAAAGAAAGTAGCATTTGTGGTGATATGTTGCATTCAGTTCTGAATGAGGTTCTATATATAGCAGACTAAGAAAGATTGCCCAAAATTAGAAAGAAAAGAGTAAAACTCTATTCAATGACTGATAACCATGGAACCAAGACCATTTTCTTGCTACTGATATGAGAAGAAAACACTGTCACAGACGAGACAAATTAGGACATTGGAACACTCTGGAGATTCATAGTCGAGAAAATCCTCAGGAAACAGAAAAAGGATAAGGTCAGAGAATAATAGAATGGTAAGGTTACACATAGAGCTCCCCCCTCCCCCCCCTGCCCATCTTCTTGTCCCACCTCTATCCCAAGCCTCACCCCTTCTCCCCCAAACCAAAAGTAGGTAAAACTAAGTAAAGAAGGTCGGCTTGTAAAGTTCCAAACTCAAAATAAACAGTATTAACTTAGGACACTCAAAGAAGTAAACTCAGTTTCAATACAGCACTAACACAAATTTCATTGCAGATAAAATTATAGCAGACTGCCACCTCTCGCTTAAATTGTGAAGTAGAAGAAGAACCTGTTCTACTGTTGCAGCAACATCTTTGGTATCTGTTGTGGTCATTGTTTGAATTCTAATTGGATGTTCGCTACCAAGAGCCACATTCCCAACCATCACAGTGCAGGTCTGTCTTCTGACAGTTTTGTATATGGATTCACAATATTTTTGCCTAGGAACTGTATCAAGAAGCGTACATCAGTCATCAGAGAGTGAATACAAATAAATGTGTTGCTTCCACTTCCAAAATATAAAATGAAGATCTTTCGCAGGATAACTAAATAAAAGGAAGAAGATATCAAAATGCTACATTTAAATTTCCAATAAGTAGCATCCATGAGCATCTAAGAGAAGTTGCTGCAAACTTATTCCGATTGAGTTTTCATGGCACGTTTCCTACAGGATTCCTACAACATAAATAATCTCTCAATTTGTATCCCTTATTTGCTTCCACTAGTTCTCCAGCTTCATATAACAGATTAAAATCATCGAAAGCTAAAATTTAGTATAGACTGTATTCCACACAGTTTAAAAGGCAAAGTACAATAAGTTCAGTAGTGCCTACCTAGTAGTGGACTCCCTTCGGATGCAGGCTGAAGTTCAATGGTTTCTTGACCAGGATTTGCATTTCTTATCACAGAAACCTTTGTTCGCCGGAACTTAACCCTCTGTAAGTCGGAAACTCTTACAAAGTTCATACTTTTTGCGAACCCCAAACCATTTTCATTGCTCTTCAAACCTGTAAATGAAGCTGGAACAGCTCCTGCCGCCATTTTTATCGATGACCCAAGTCTCTATCTTCACACTCCTGAAACATAAGACAACCAATATTCATCTAGTATACATTAAATATCACAAGACAAAAATCCATGACTACAAGTCTACAACTACTACAGATCAATCCCAAGATAGTTGGAGCTGGCTATGAATTCTCAACATTCACCAAAATCCAGTTAGCCAGTTGAGAAAACCTATTCTCCCATCTCCCACCCCCACACACAATACCCAAAAAAACTCACAACTACAACTACTATAGCTGAATCCCAAGCTAGTTGGGGCTGGCTATAAATTCTCAATATTCACCAAAATTCAGTTACCCAGCCACTCCCCCAACCCCTCCTCTCCCCTCACCCCCCAAGCCAAAAAAAAGGGATTTTTTTCAAATCCCTTTTGGACTCAGTTGACATCTTCCCTGTTGGAACAAAATTGAAGTATTTGAACTCTTACTGTAACAGAAAAAAGTAACAAGCCAAGATTTGAGCAGGCCAATTCAAACAAAACTCAGCTAAAAACACAAAACTACAACAACTTACTAGGAATAATGATCACGTAAATCAATTTAACAAATAGAAATTGAAACTTTCTTCCAGAATTTCCTCCAATCCAACAAGGTGTTTCAACAAAAGAACAGCTAACACTATCACCAAATCAAGAGTCAAAAACCAAGATTAGTCTTTCATATACCCAACAAAAGAGTAGAAGAATCAAGAACTTACAAATTCTCAATATTCACCAAAACTCAGTCAGCCAGCTGAGAAAACACACTCTCCCATCTCCCCCTCACCCCCCACACGCCCCACCCCACCCCATCCACACTCCCTCACCCAAAAAAACTCATAACTACAACTACTATGTCTCAATCCCAAGCTAGTTCGGGCTGGTTATAAATTCTCAATATTCACCAAAATTCAGTTACCCAGCCACTTCCCCCCCCCCCCCAACCCCCCCAAAGCCTAAAAAAGGGATTTTTTCAAATCCCTTTCGTACCCAGTTGATATCTTTCCCTGTTGGAACAAACCTGAAGTATTTAAACTCTTACTATAACAGAAAAAGAAACAAACCAAGATTTGAGCAGGGCAATTCAAACAAAAAACTACAACAACTTATTTAGAAACATGATCACATAAATAATTCAACAACAAAAAAATCAAAACTTTCTTCAAGAATTCCCTCAAATCCAAAAAGGGGTTGCAACAAAAAGAAACACTTGAGTAAAACATAACACTACTCACCAAATTCAAGAGTCAAAAAACCAAGACTAGAAAGAATTCAAAGAGAAGCACAAAGAATTGGGTCTCAAAAGACTTGCAATAAAATGGGATTTCAGAAAAAAATGGGAAGAGAAGATTGAAATTATCTGTATTACTCTTCCCAACAGATTAGGCAACTGAGAATGCAGACAAAATGATACTTGTACAGCATCTTTTTGGAGTGCTATTATTTGTAGCCATACACATACACATTTAAGTGAAAAATTAGTGGTCAATTTTTAATTACTAGAAACTTGATAATGGACTAAAATGAACGGTAATTTTCTTTATTGTACCCCTTGTATTTTTGGGTTATGTTAGTTTTGATCCACCAAAATAGTGAATTTGCACCAAATGAACATAAATGGTTTTGGTTTTGTGATGTTTTCTAAGGGTTTGTTTAGTTCAAAACTAGGATATATTGGGATTATAATTAGGATTATACTTAAATTTTATTCCTATTTTGTGTATGGTAAAAAAGACTATTTCTAATAAACTCTTGACTCAAAAAAGATTTGTGCAGAACAAATGATAGATTAAGCGTAAGTACATGACAACCTCTATGATTATTATGGGATAAAATCATAATATTTTAATTAAGTTGATTTATGTTCCCACCTCAACTTTTATAAAGCAAAAAAGGAAAAAAAAAATTATAAATGGGAGCAACCAATTTAAAGGATGTAATTAATGTATTATTACTTCATGAAAATTCAAATTGATAGGGAGAAATAATAATTGAGGTCATATAGTTTGAAAATTCAATATACACATGTAACACATAAATCATCTTTTGTCTACTTTGACCAAATTTTAATGAAAACATAATATTACCAAATACCTATTAAATATTAGTTGAAAAATGAAATTTGAGAAACTATAATTGAGGTCATAAAGTTTGAAACATTTCAGCAATCAAGAATTAAAAATATCATTCTTCTTATCATTAAGATAATATTTTTTCTATACCAAAATAGAATTGCTCCCTCCTCATTCCAAAAGAGAATGAAAAAAACATCAAATGTACAAATAAAATAGTAAAATGTAACCAAAGTCATGAAATAAGAAGAAAAAAAATCAAAATACTAGTGAATTTTAATACAATAATAAATTCAATGAAATCAACAAGTGGAATTTGAAAAGGCTAGTATATCCTCAAATCTTACCCCTAAAAATAGGGTGGTTTTTTTTCTAATAAATGTTATTTATTTTTATTGTACGAACTAATCCTCTTTAATAATAATTACATTTTTCTCAATAAATAAAAACGGAGAAAATGTAGGAATACACACATACACCCAAAAAAAAAAAACCAATAGGCATAAATAATAAAAAGAAGTTGTGGACTGAAATTTAGTTTGTCAAAAGTACAAGGATTGAGTGCAAAATTAGATAACTATAGTTTAACAAGAAATATACAACTAACTAATATTTGGACTTACTAACAAAAACAACCAAACTGTGGAAAAAGAAAAAAAACACACGACAATAGCCATGTGTTTCCTTCTCATTGGATTTATTGTTTTACACATGAAAAATAAAACACCTTTTACATATGGAAGAAAGTAGTTTGTCCTCTTGGTAATAGAACACCATTTCCCGGACCCAGCATGAACGCAAAATATTTTATGCATCGAGTAGTTCTTTTAAGGTTTGGGACAATGTAGCTATCTCGACATGAACAACCAATACTGAGGTTGAATGAATCATTTCACCTAGTAACAACAAAAGTAGATTTTTGACACAGAGTCTACCCTAGGGCAAACTTTCTGATGTCCAAGTGTCAAGTCCCAAGGGCTTGTTCCTTTTTTTCTTGTCTTTACTTGCAATGATTCAAAAGGCGAGCTGCCTTCATCTTATTCAAACGTTATCAGCAAAACAACTACAATCTACTCTTGAAGCTTGCAAAAGGCGAACCGCCTTCAACTTATTCAAGCGTTATCAGCAAAACAACTACAATCTACTCTTGAAGCCAGGAACCAATCGCCATACTTAACATACATGTTTTTGTAGAACTTTCTTTTAAGTAGAATCATACCGAGCGATCTACTATGAAGATACAATAGGAAGGAAGATACAAATATAGTAGAAAGTCTCCTAATCCAGAAGCCTTGTTATATTGCAATCTCAAGAAACAGCAAAACCTTTGAATCAAACAAAGTGATTTGCAAAAGGCTATTTGGATATTAACACCTATAAAGGTTGAGAATTGATATCATAGTACAATTTATCATGAGATGTATCTATCTTGCTGCTCCTGAAGAAGTCTTGCAGAAGACTTTGCATCTAGGTACAACGAACTCACTTCGTCGAGATCCACCTGAAAAGTGAATGGCTAAGTAAATATCGTTCGGACCTTCACAGAGGCAGATGATGAAGAATGTGACTGGATAAGTACCTTGCAGATTTTGTCACGACCATTCAATTTGGCGACTATACTAGCTGGCGATAGCAGCTGAACAGCATGCCTAACAAACGGAAGAGTTGAACATCGAGTTACTTCTAATTAAAAAATGAATTGACATTCTGGTGTTACATAACAACCAAGTTAAATCCGACCTTAAAGAAGCTTGTTGTCCAATCTCTCCCAAGTACGCAAGACTCTCTTCATCTATTTCTAGTCCCTCCACCTGAGCACGTATAGCTAATATCTGCCCAGGCACTCGAAAGAAACATCCATCAAGAAAATGCAACGACATTGCACATGTTCAGGTCGAGATCAATAAGTCATACAAATAAATGTTGAACAAACTAGCATGAATGGCGAACCTGTATCATTTCAGCTGGACCATAAGTTTCAGTTCTGACAATCAACAACCGATCTAACAAGTCAAGTGGAATGCCATGTGGACTAGTCATATCTGTTCCTCTGCAACGAGATATGTTTGTTAGTGACAGCTGATTTATCTCAGACATTACATGTATCTGTACATGCATCTAAGGTGTCTACAAAGCCAAAAACATGTACCCCTCCGTTTCAATTTGTTTGATCTTACTTCCCTTATTAGTTTGTTTCAAAATAAAATGTCTCTTTCCTTTTTTTGGCAACTCCATATTTTCAACTTTCCACATATCATGTTTAAAACCACAAGATTAAAGGGCATTTTGGTACATTCTACAAATCTTTAGTTTAAGACCATAAGATTAAAGGACATTTGGTACATTCTACAAATCTCTAGTCTAAGACCACAAGATTCAAAAGTTTTTTTTATTTTCTTAAACTCTGTGCCAAGTCAAAACCGGACAAACAAATTGTCATGTAAGGTTGAAATCAATAATTGCATGGCCCAAGCATATTTTGATATAGAAAAGTGACAATTTGTCCTGTATTTCTAACCACTTCATTCAACACGCAATGGTTTGATGTAATGATAAAATGCAGCAAGAAAGCAAATTTTAAAAAGCCCCAGGATAAAGAAATCAATATAATGGAAACTTTCCAACTTGATGTATTTTTGAAGCTTGGTTTTGCATGGACACTCATATACCTGACAGTGCAAATGCCTCTGTTAGTGGCAAATATCACAATTGGAGACAGTGAACATTCCAAGGCACGATTCAAATATGAAAAGCATTCCATATCAAGCATATGAACCTGCCGCCACAGATGTTTTCTCCAATTAGTTACCGGAGGGGACAGGGTGGTGTTAAATGAATTATCAAACACGATGATATATGAACGGAAAACGAACTTCATCAATAAATAAGACACCAGGAACAAGTTCTGCAACACCTTCGTCAACATAACGATTGACAACCTGCAGCAAAATAAGACCACGATAACCCAATACGTTAAATACTAAATTCACAGTCTCAGAGGACTACTAGAAGTCTAGAACCAATAGATCCACCTTGTTTATCTCTTGCCGCAACTTGTCAGTAATCTCAGTTTTCCTAGGTTTCATCATTTGACCCATAAGGGACAATATATCTTGTCCTCCTTGCGGCCGTGCATTTGCAGCATCAAGATCATGCAATGTAACATCCTGGTGGAAAACAATAGTGCATGCAATTAAGTACAGAATTCCCTCACAAAAGGCCATTAAAGTAGTGATATCATTTGTCTAAAACAAAAAAAAATGCGGATACTTGGAATTGCATATTTAGTTTGATCAAAATCTCACAAGCAAGCAATTATGACAGGCAATCTACAGAAGATCGGACGTACAACAACTAAATAAATATTGCAATAAGGAGACAGATGATTTCCTCCTAAAAAAACTTGTGACAAAAGCAGGTACTTGGCTGCTTTAAACCTACCACTATATTAAGTTGTAAATGTTGTGGACTATAGGGGTGCTTATCGGTCGGTTTGGTCCGGTTTTCTGTATTACCAGGTAGGTTTATCGGTGTTTGGCTTGTAAACACCTTAAACCGATAACCAAACCAATAAGATATTCGTTATCGGGAGCCTGAATTTCTGGTCATCACAATCTAGCTAAGAAATCTCTTTCCTCACCACTCCAAATAATATATAGAATTTTATACCCTTCAAACATTCAAGTGTGCTCGCAAAGACGAACTATGATCTTTAAAGCACCCAAAATAAGAGTAGTTCATGGCTAAGCCATAGAACAAATTGACTATTTGAGAGAAAAACAACTACATGTATACATGCCAGGGTAATCTTTGTTTGTGCCATAGCAAAACAAGAAATGAGAAGAACCTGGACTATTTCCTTCTTCTTGTGAACCTCTCCTTTAGGAAGCGGAACATACTCCTCAGCCTCAAGATCAAATTCTGTAGCAAAAGCATCACTCCTGCCCACTCTTTTAACTGCTCCGCTGTTCGATTCAATGTAAATGACATCACCAACAGCTACCTGCACATATATCATGGAGGCAGGAGATACCAACAGAGAAGAATAAGCACCCTTGCAGAATAAGCATATATGAGACTGAAGTAAATTAAAGACTAAATGCAATTTCCCCAGTGACTTCTAAGAGCATGATTAATAAGAATGACATGAAGGTTACTGAATTTACTCAAGAAAAAAATGCTTCAATCTAGATTTCAAACGTCAGATGTTAAGAAAGAGGAAATATCGTATATTCTCATTATACTGTTTATCAAACATATTAAGAAATTTGATACTTCACTGACAGATATGCTGTAGAATTTACAACAACAAACCCAATGTAATACCACAAGTGGAGTCTGGGAGGGTGGTGTCTACGCAGCCTTACCCCTACCATGTGAGGGTAGAGAGACTGTTTCCTTATAGACCCTCGGCTCAAGTAATGTTGCAGAACTTACCTTCTCTTTAATTAAGGCATCATATATCGTGGGGTCAAGCTTCAACTGTTTGGTACCTTTGACAGTTTTTAACCCAATTATAACATGGCTAATGCTTTTACCATATCCACCTGTCACACTCTCACCCTCTTCTGGAGATAGTTCAGTCACCTACAAATTAAGAAAATGAAGATCAACTTCACAACACATTAAAGATAATCATTGCATAATTAATGTGTCAAAGACCAGCAAAAAAGAAAACAAATGGGATAGACTATGGACTTGCCTCTCCTTCATAAACTTCCTTATTTTCTTTGATACGAAGGCCAATAGCTCGCCGGAAATTTTCCATTAAGACCTCAGTTTTCTTCACTTCTGATGAATACACTTCGGATCCAACCATCGGGCAAAATGGAACCTGCAATATTGAAGTCAATGCCACCAATTATAACACAGGCTATATTTTGGACTGGCTAAACCTCATAAAAGTAAGTAAAATTTCACCTCAACAAAGAATGAAACTTCAAAATGCCCAATCAGCTCACACATTATCATTATTCAATCACTCAATTGTACCCTAAGCTAGTTGGGCTCGATTATTTGAATCATTGAATCCTTTATTTGAATTCCACTCTATTCGAGCCCATTTCATTCCAATATATTGGTAAATAAAGCTCAAACATAATAAGTATGATAAAATAGAAGCATTAAATCCATAACCAAAAGAGTATAAAGAATGCACCTTGTTTCCAAGTTCTTGTGATATACCAAGGGCAAGAGCTGTCTTCCCCGTACCAGGCGGACCAGCTAGCAGTAAAGCCCGACCAGCCATCTTCTTTTGGCGTATCATATCAACCACAAGCCCTGCAGCTTCTCTGGCTGCTGCCTGACCTACAAACCCAGCTGCCAATGGTAGTGGTGTCCCATTGGGCTATCATATAACACAACATAGTCACATTTAATCACCCATTTGTTAGCAAATCATTACACACATACATGAAAGTTAAACATCAAATGCAAGAAAGCTTTTGGTAACTAATATCTTGTTCAGATGGTTGCTAATTGTTACCCATCGTTTCAATGGGAAACAAACTAGAAATGTGAGGAGGAGAGGTCTAATAGACTGTAGGGTCGTATTAACTAGAAAGAGGATAAAGAGGAAAATAAGATTATAAAACAATAAGTATGGATATAATGGGTAAGAGCAATAACATAACAATCCAACCACACAAAATCAATCTTACATAAAATGCTTCTTCTCGATGTTACTGACGGATTTAACAATACAATACAATACAATACAATGAGTAACAACCATCCAAACAAGCTGTAAAGAACCAGCAGAAAATTACAACTTTAGGGAAATATGTCAGCAGGTCCAAACACCCTCAATACAAAACTCCCAAAAGAAAATTAATCCCAAATAATCTCCTAAGAAGGGTATTAATGAGTAACCAGAGACCAAGAGGGGTTGGGTAGAACCGGCACAAGATATTACCTTTATTCAAATTTAACAACAACACTCAAAAACCCATAAAATCAAACACCAAACAAGAGCAAGTTAACCCACAAAAATCCCCAAAAGATCAAAAATAGTTGACAAAGCGAAGAGGGGGTTTGAGTTAAACCAGCACAAGATAGCAGCTTTACCCAAATTATGCAAATTTTAACACCAAAAACTCAAAAGCTCAAAAACCCATAAACCCAAACACCAAATAACAGCTAGTTAACCAAATAATTTCCTAAAAGGTCAAAAACAATACACAAAAGCGAAGAAGGGGTTGGCTAGAACCAGCACAAGATAGCAGCTTTATGCAAAATTAACACCAAAACTCAAAAACCCATGAACCCAAACACCAAATAAAAACAATTTCACCTTAAATTTTTCCTCAAAGCTCAAAAATAGTGAACAGAGGCAAAGAGGGGTTTAGGGGTAAATGAAGAAATTACCTCAAGACCAAGGCCTTTAATGTGAGTATGAGTGGCAATTCTCTGATTCTTGATTGTTGATTGTACCTCTTCTATCTTCATATTTTTCTTCTTTATGTCTCTCTTTTAGCCTCCTCCTCCTTTAACTGTCTGGGGTTTAACAGAAGCTTCTCTAATGGAGGTGATCCATTGAGGTTTTGAAAAGAGAAAATTGTAAATGTGCTAAAAAAAACCAGATTGTTTTCTATTATTTCAAATAACCCCCCTTAATTTCAAGAAAAGTGCCACCTCAATCCTTTTTGGCTAGTTCCTTCTTGGTCCTTTTTTAAAAAAACTTTAGGCTCGTTTGGTAAGCAGGATAAGGTAAGATATCAAACAAGTAAGACTGGGATAAAATTAATAAAATCATTTGGTTAATGCAAGATAAATTTATATCATTAATCAAATGCAGTATAAATTATGTCCTAGACTTAATCATATGAATATTTCACCTTATTCCATATGGGAAAAGTTAGTCTAGGAATAATAATTTTAGGACTATAATCCAAAAATAATTTAGTTTGTGTTGTTTGGTACGCAAGATAAAGTTTGAGATTAATTTTATATTGTGTTTGGTTGACGGTATAAATTTATCTCATGATCAATTTGTATTGCCAACCAAACAACAATATAAATTTGATCTCAACCTTAATCTTGAATATCCCATCAAATCTCACGACTATACTCCCAAAGATAATTTAGTCCGTGAATTTGTACCATAATCCAGAGATAATGTGTACTCCCTTCATCTCAAATTATTTGTCATGTTTCTCTTTTACACGCTTCTTAAGGAAATATTAATTAAGATTATTTTTTAACTAGCGTACCATTATATATTTATGTATTAAGATATAATTTCTCTTCAACAAATATTTTTTCTATTTATATGTCACCACCCAATAATTAAAGTGGCAATACTATCCAAAAACAAATACTAGTAAGGATAAAAATGAGAAAAGGATAATTAATCTATCTTGAACGTCAACAACAACATATCCAACAAAATTCCACAAGTAGAGTTTGAGAATGATAGAGTAAACGCAAACCTTATCCCTATCTAGTAGAGGTAGAAAAGTTGTTTCCGAAGAGCCCTCAGTTCTTATTTTGAATTTCTAAAATGATAAATAATTTGAGAACAAATAATTTGGAATTCAAAATGATAAATAATTTGAGACAACTATTTTTAGGAATCACGACAGATAATTTGGGGAAGTCCTAAGATCTTGGGCTAGTAGTATTGCATACTCTTGATTGAACATAACTTTTAGCAAATAAAAGCAACTTGACATTTGAGTAAATATTTCTACCCCAAAAAAAAGACATTGAGTAAATAAAGATCATTGATATTGAGGAATAAATAGAACTTTTTCCATTCATTATTCATTAGCAAGACACTGATGAATCTCAAAAGTAAAAAAATTCAAAATACATGAGGTTTTCATGTTACAACATGATTCATTACATTATAAATGCTTTCAAATGGGAAATGATAGACACACTTTGAATCCTATTTAGTAAGTGATTAGAACATATCCATTAACAATCTAAACAATGCATGAACAAACGTGTGTCGCTCTCCTCTACTCGAACTGATTTGGACTACAAATAGAAGCACGAAAGCTTTCCGAAGACACCAAGGAAGCACAACTGCATCAGGTCATGTTTTTATGAATCGTACTTCACAAACTCAGGCACACGAAGCTCAGTTTGCTGAACATCTTCAACTAGAGCAGCAGCTTGCTAATCTCCGGTTCCATCTTCCAGTAGTGAGTGTCTTTCAAGAATAGCAATGGTCTCTTCCTTTGCACTGTCATAAGTGCAGTAATTCATCAAATTTAAGAACAACAGCTGTATAATGACTTTCTAGTCCAAACGGTAAGAAATGAAGAATAGTTGTTTCAACACAATCATAATTGTATCCAATATATGCATGAAAGACATAGTCTAGAGGAATTACATCAGACAAAAATCTAGATACGTAAAGATCGTTTTTTCCCTCGAAGGCTCAAACAAAAATAATTAGCAAAAGCATAATAGGGAAGATGTCATGGCTACAATCAACAATATACGAACTAGAACAAAAAAGATGAATTAGGCAAAAGAGAGATGACATTAGTTAGAGGAACGAATTGAGTGAAAAATGATGTAATAAGCATTTCCAAATTTTTGGAGAAATCCTCCAAAAGCACCTTTGTGGTGTGGTCTTAGTGCTTTTGAATTTCTTCCCATTTGTCCTAGCCTTGGTGGATAGAGTTGTATGGTACAGGTATTAGTACTTGTTGGTGGTGGGAGGTAGTAGGTATTCCATGGAATTAGTCAAGGTGTGCGAAAGTTAGCCCATACACCACGGTTATAAAAAAAAATGAAAATTCCATTTTGCTCTGAAGGAATGTCAGTCGCACTGGAACTTCTAGTCAGAAAGCAAAGGAAAAGCTGAGGTATAAAGTAAGAAGCCTTTTAGGCACTGATTGAAGCATTTCCCAATCTTGATAATTGGACAGCAGACAAAATTGCTTGCCCAGCAAAATATAGACAACATTTGAGTTTTTTTTTTTTTTGATAAGGACAACATTTGAGTTGTATTCTACTTTAGACAGTTTTCTTGATTTGTGCTTTCTGCAATATCTTGGAAGTTTACCGAACTGGCTTCATTTTGCCATATTCTTACTGTTACTATGCTTATGAGGGTTTTTTGAACTTGCAGGGTGGTTCTAGGGCTCATGCCTAGAGAGATACTATATATAAAAACTTTTGAATGTTTTACTCGATCAGTATAACTCGTTAATTACCGATTTGATACTTATGAGACTTGTTATCAACTTAAACAATTATTGAGCTTCTTCCTCTATTATTCCTTCTTTCAAAACTTGTCTTCCAAACAGTACTTCAGTTTATGTACTTTGGGATATCAGTTTCTATTTCTATTTGGCCAAACAGGCTATAGGACTGACTTTTGTACGAATGCCAAGTTTAAGCATGCTTTAAAATCTAGTTCCTTATACCTAATCTCTACTTTTCTAAATTAATAAGGCATCAAATCAAGTGTTTTCTGGTTCAACTCAGTTAACTCTTTTGAAGCATTCTCAGAAAGATATCAGTTCATCTCGACAATCAACATTAGTTTGAGGAACTGGAAGCTTACCTCCCAGGTCTTAGAATCTTGTACTTCCCCAGCTTAGTAAGATCCACCACTGTCGATCCAGCTCGCCCAGCTGGAAGAATTCCACCATCATAGACATATGCACAGTGCTCCCAGAGGTTCTCAAAATCTTTGATGTCTATGCTACTGGGTTGTCCGCTGAGGTTTGCGCTAGTAAGTGCAAGGGCACTTCTAGAACCACGGGCAATTACCCTGATGAAGTTACAGTCTGGTACTCGAACCCCTATGCTCTCTAATCCAGGGTTTAATGACTTCTCGAGGATACTTGACTCACCTGCAGAATATATGAATTCAGCATCCAGTACAGAAGACTCACAAGAGAAAGATTAAAGTTTCTGAAACTACTGAACATGGACCAGTGTTTGCCTACGCAGGTAACTCTTCTTGTTCCTTAGTCAAGTGTATTAAGAATTTACTTACAGTTAGTATGTTACAATGAAGTAGTACTAACTAGAGATACTTAACCTTTGAAGGATACCCGTGCCTGCAGCATTTGTTGACATAACATATAACTACTAACCTCGCCTTAAGACCAAAGTCACGGGTCCAGGAAGCAGGCAGTCAAGCAAGCCATGAGGCAGATGATCTGTCACAGCATAACGTTGTATGTCGTGAACATCACCAACACAAATAGCCAGAGGACTTGTATGCTTACGTCCTTTGATCTCATAAATACGATTCACTGCCTCAGCAGAACTACAGCAATTCACCATATAAAATAAAATCAGACTTTCCATAAATACGGCTTAGATAAATAAACCACAAAGTAAATTTTCTTTTTGATAAATTTCTAGGTCAAATAAACAGTGAAACAACAAGAATGTTTGAGACCTGTTCAGTCAAGAGGTTAATGCAATAGCCTATGAAGGATAGGCTTTTTAAAATATATATATATAATTATGTAATTGCCTCTTTGGTTGCTAAACAAATGAAAAAGGATGACCTCCATATACAAATTTCACGCAAAAAGAAAAATCTTTTCCTTTCTTTGTTGCTCATACAGAGGGCTATATGAACTCACTAGCACTAAGAGAAATGCCATCAATCTTCCTTATGGAGTCATGGCATGGCGTTGATTGCTCTCCTCATTGTCAGTTATGTTCTCAATTTCAAAGTCAGCTAAAAGCACGTCTGGCAAAATAATATCACTAATAGAACCAACTTGTGCTGCTTCTTTGTAGTTAGTTAATCTGTCTCCTAGAGATTCCTGAGACGCTGTTTGATGATTGTCTGCCTTGCCCTAAGCCAGAGCAACATATTCAATTTGAAACCAATAAAGTGTACTGACTTCAAACCATACCAAAATCAAAACACAGCTTAATTCCTAGACTAGAGAAACCCTTTACGGAAGTGCAACAAGAGTGTGCCTAGGAGCTAAGTTGTGCAGACTCTTCACTTTCAATGCCGCACCTGTGTCGGATTCTCCAAAAATACTCTACTTTTGAAGAATCCGACACGCACCCATTAACATTTTTAAAGAGTCCGAGCAACATAGCCTAGGAGCATTGCTTCCAGAGCGTTTCCTCTATTCTTTAAGCACTGAAATTTCTTCTTGTTCTGATTGGTCCAACATCTTGTTGTCCACATAGGCTTCATGATTATTAAATTGTTTACTACCAGTAGAGATGTCATGCCTTGACCTCCTACTTCTCTTAGCTGGTTCTTCTACTGGCTTATCAAAGTGAAGGCAATGGAATCAAAGGCCGGTCTTTTCATGCGAAGGAATTTAATAAAGATTATTCGGGTGTCTACGTAAAATCAAAGCTCTAAATTTTCTCCATTATAACGTCAGAATTTAGAATAACATTGAATCTAAGGCAAAAATATCAACAACACACTTTGGAGTAATTTGCAACACAAGTCTTTATGTTTACTGTCCAAGCCTAATGTTTAATTCAAGTCTACCCTTTCCTCTCCAATCAGTGTTAGCAAAGGCAAAAGCCGCAAACAAGCTCTACGGTTTGTTGGGGCTTTAAGCCAAAGCACAATAAAACGTGGGATATAATAAAGAAAGGCGCAAGTGGAAAACAAATGTATGTATAGTCCAAGACTAATAATAATAAGCATGAATAACAAATACATGGACAAAGAAAATGAAAAAAAGATCAATAAACTGAAATATTAATTGTTTAGTATAGCCTCTTCCGGATTACGCTCATTGACAATGAAAAATATGTCTGCCTTGACAACGACACTGACGCGCCCGCAATGCGAGGCGAAGCGCTCAACGTGTTTGTGCCTCATTTCAGGGCTTACCCGCACTTTAAATGTGCTTTTGAAAACACTATCTCCAATCTATTTCCTTTTATCCAATACAAAATAGACCAAAACCCAAGAGTAGTAACAGTTTAATTGTACCAAGCAACAACAACATAACCAGTGCAATCCCACAAGTGAAGTCTACACCTACCATTATGGGATAGAGAGGTTGTTCCCGAATTTATTTGTACCAAGCATGCTCATAAGACATTTTTGGTGTGTTGAACTTATCATCAAATGAAAAAGAGCAAAGTTGAGGCATACCAAGCATCACAAGCAAATCCATATAGTGTGTCAGTGGGAACAGCTATGACTTTCCCAGCCCTGATAGCTTCAATTGCCTCTGAACCATAATCTTCTGCTGCAGGAGACACGGTAGCCTTCTTAGTCTCCACATTCCCATCAGGGTTATCCAAACTCCAAGTCATTTTCTTCACACTAACTGCACTAAAACCCTTCCTACTTCTTGCCCACAAGTTCAAAAATCCAATTTTTTCCACCCCTACCAACAAAAAGAAAACAAGAAACCAAAAAGTTTTAATCTTTGTAAGGTCTAAGCAAAACTGGAAACAAAAATTATGAGAAAGACTAAGGGTATGTTTGGTAGGAGTAAGTGTTTTGCAGTTTCTCACTTTTGGTTGCTCAAAATATTTGGAGAACATTTTCTATAAGAAAACAAACTACTCAAAGAATAAGGAAAAACACTTTCCTAGTGACAGTAGAAAAACAAGTTCTAATTCTGGCATTATTGTGCTCCACCCCCACCCCCCACACTATCTCCACCATACTCCACCCCATCCTCTCATAGCCTCCATACCCCCCACCCTCCACCCACACCTCCACCCAGCTCATCCTCATAGTATCTGACTAGATTATATACAAATATTTTTGGAATAATATTTTCTAAATAAGTACTGAATACAAGAAAACAAGTCTTTTTACTGGTGAAAATAAAAATAAAATATCACTTATTTTCCAAGATAGCATTTTTATCATACCAAGCACACTCAATCCACCATACTCCACCCCATCCTCTCATATCCCCATCCCCACACCTATACCCAGCACATCCGCACACTATTAGTCTAGACTATATACAAACATTCTTGAGACAATATTGCACTAACAAAACACAAGAAAACATATCAAAAATCACTTATTTTTCTCCAAGAAAGCATTTTTATTCATACCAAGCACACCCTAAAGGGGAGATAAAGTTGTAAAACATAAACATAAAGAGTATATAAAAGAAGAAAAAGGGGGAGAAGACTAACGATGAGTGAATATGAAAGAGCACCTCGAGAAGGGTATATGAAAGAGTTGAAAATAGGCAGAATTTGGGCTATTTTTGTGGGTCTGCTGCAATTCATCAAGCTGCCCTTCTGCAACTTTCCTCTGTTTTATATATATATCTCAAGAAAGTGCAGTCTATAGACTATGTATGCCCTATTTGGTTGGAGGTTCAGCCGCCAATTGCTACACAGTTTATCAACCTTAAACATGTCATGAGGTCTAAATTGATAACTCGAAATCTTAGTAGTTCAGTTGGTTCGATTAGAAATCAGAAATTTTTTGACTTTGAATTATTAATTTGTGTGAATTGTAGTACTATTTACCTAGTTTCTAAATATATTTATATATTTTTTAAAAAATCTTAAAAATTATATGTCCGAATTCACAGGTAAAATAAAGAAGTTTGACTTTTGAAACAGAAACTGTGTTGTATAAATCAGAACGAAGGAATTGAGAGAGTGTTGAATTTTTATCCAAGAGCTATTTATATTTGTGCAGCGTATCAAACGATCTCTAAGAGATGTGATTGAATGTATAAGATCTCGAGTTCGAGTTTGAGTTTAGAAATAAAGAAATTTCTACTAGGAAATACTTTGCTTCTTAATGGATCTTGGGTACGAATCTAAATTAGTGGGTACTGGATGGTTAAATGTTACTACATGGAATTAAGTTAATTAGGGTATTTTTCTTCAATTAAATTTCACTAGGTATCCTTTTTTTTATTTTTTTACCTTGACCTAAAATGCTTTAATTCATCTAAAAAACAATTTAACAACTACATGCTAGGTAGACCAATACGGTAAAACTTGTGAATAATATAACTAAATAAGTAGAATGGAAATATATTCAGTCCTATCAAAGCTGAATAATACAAACTAATTTTGTCAATCTGTAATGACTTGTGAACAATTAAAAGATAGATAGAAAAAAAATTGTACTTCAAAATCATGCATTCAATCTGTCCTATCCTTGAGTTACCTAGTGGGAGCTGACAACCGACAGACATCTAGTGGAATTAGTCAAGGTGCAACTGACCTGATCATTCCCATCCGACATGACTCATGAACAAGGCAAGTTTGTCCATCCGGCATGTCTTGTGAACAAGTTTAAAAAACATATCGAATGAAAATTGTACTTAAAGTCATAGCGGTTCTCCATGACTCGTAAAAGCGTAATTTTCCCTTAAAAGCACCTTTCTATACTCTCTTCTACTTGTATGCATTTCACTTTTTACATATTCTTTCAGCAATACAAACAACAACAACATCAACTATTTCTGTTTTTCCTGTAGTAGAACACAATAAGTTTCTAATTTGTACTAAACATCAATCTCCACACCTCTATATGAACAAATCACTCACTCTTTTTTTGGCAATAATAGTAACATAAGACACAATCTAGCTCCAACTAAACGTCTCGGGATTTTCTATATCGTGTTGATGATTTTGAGGACCTACACGAGACGTTGTAGCAGGTTGATTCATCCGAGGCCATCCCCCTGGAGGCAAAACCATCTGTGCATTTTGCTGTTGTTCTAACAAGGCTGCTCGTCGCCTTTTCCATCTAAAGAACTCAACGAGCAACGAACTTGCACTCATTGCAACTCCAAAGCCAGCAAATGTTGATAGCAGAATCGAAAGAACTGGTTGCACGCGAACCTAATATATCATACAGATGTAAAATTTAATCAGTTCAGTATATCTAGTAAGCTCAAAAACACAATTTCCACCAATATCATTAGATACTCCATTCGTCTTATTTTAAGGGGGCGTTTCGCAATGAACTTTTTTTTACTGACACGTTTGGCCATAAAATTCGTGAAAGTTTCGGAGTAATCCAATTCTCTCTTGATTTTATAAAGCTACAATTATTTTGAAACATCTTTCTTGGGCAAAAAAAGACACTTAAAATGAGACGGAGGGAGTATTAACTTACCAAAGAGTAGAAGATATGTGCAAATAGTACTACTAGGGCGAATTGGACCGATGCATATACCCAGACAAACCTTCGCTTAACTGCACAAGAGAGAATACCATAGTCAAAATACAAAAAAAGATACAATGGACATAAGATCTTTGACAGCATTTTTTCGTGAAATAACCAAATGAAGATCCAATGTATCTTCTTTCCTAATTAGTTGATTTCCACTGAATTGGCATGTGTACTTGCCTTTTGACACGACTGATGCTTTTGATAGATCAAAGCTTATTAAATGTTACCGTTAATGATAAAATACATACCCATGGTTGAAGATGTCATTGACGCGAGTAGGCCTAGTACACAAGAAAAGGGAAGTGAAATAGCAATTGCACCGGTGCCCATTTTACCAACCTGCAGACGGGACAACTTTAAATTTAGCATGATAAATACATTAGATGACTATTTTCTCTCGAGATAACTACGATCTTCTAAACATACCAGTAGCTGCTCAAGAAAACAAAAGTAGGCAAGCATGCTGACAATGACAAGAATCGGTAGTTCCTGCCAAACCCTGTCCAGTGTAGCAAAAGTCAGACATCGAATTTTATTGAGTCATCATTGATAAGGACGTTTAATTGAAATTAACACGCTAACCAAAGCAGTTATAGTTGAAAGAAACCAGTAGGATAAGCAGAGAAACGAGGAACGAGAAGAGAGAGTATAGTACTACTTTTATGGTCTAACAATGTTGTGTGCTGATCAAAAACAGAACTTGTGTGCAGATCAAAAACAGAACGTGACTTGTTCGTTCAAACACGAGGAATCTTTATATATGTATGTCAATTTCAGTAAGGCAATGCGAGAAAGGTGGAATTTTTTTTTTCTTAGCTGCTACAATTTCTACGAAAAGTAGTAGAAGGGCATATGTTAAAATGATGAAAAGACATTTACCTGTGTCCATTTAATTCCATATGTCGGAACCTATTGGATCCTGCATTTGCATTTCGAACACTTTGCATACGCAAGAGTGTAACGGGGAGATTCATGACTTCTTGCTTGCACACATCACATGTCTTGTTACCTTTGATACTAAACCATTTTAAAGCACATTCTTGATGAGCCAAAGCAAGTTCGCCTTTGCAGCTGCATTCCATCTTGAGCGTCTCTCCACCTTCACACAATTCAACTAGGCAAATTCGACATACAGCCTCCTCTTCTGGAATATCTTCACCACTCTCCTCATTATCCTCTGAGAAAAAAGAATCAACGGTTACATCAAGACGGTGGCATCTTTAACACTCCCTCCGTTTCAATTCGCTTGTCTTACTTCCCTTTTAAGTCCGTTGTAAAAAGAATCTCTTTCCTTTTTTTTTTGGCAACTCTTAATTCTAACTTTCCATACATGTTTAAGACCGCAAGATTCAAAAGTCCTCTTTACTTTCTTAAACTCCGAGTCAAGTCAAAACCAGACAAATAAATTGAAACAGAGGGAGTAATACATCAATGTTCATATATGCAGCATAACTAAGTCTTTGGTGTTCAACAGAAAAGTGCATCTTCCAAAGCCTATGAATGCTTAAAATCAAAATCTAACAAGAATCAAATTGATTTGAAGCAATTGTTTACCAGGTACTTTTGGTGGACTCGTAGCTGGAACTGAAGAAGAATCCACATCCTTCACTTGAGGCGTTGAAGGAATAACTCGAAAGAAAAATTCTACTCTCCTATTGCTTCCATCTTTTTCTTTGTTAATGACTGGTAAAGACATCGATCGCGAAATGCACATATGTGTTTCCTTTGTCTGCAATAACAACATATCATATTTCAAATGAATGCATCAAAAAATTACCAAGAATTCAATCACTCTGTCCGTCCCAATTTAAGTGTCTTAGTTTGACTGGACACGGAGTTTAAGAAATAAAGAGAGACGTTTGACTCTTGTGGTCTTAAACTAAAGATGTGTAGATATTGTGGCCAGGTAGGATGTTGGAATTGAAAAACTTAATAAATATAGAAAGAGACTCTTTTCGGGACAGACTAAAAAGGAAAGTAAGATACTTAATTGGGACGGAGGGAGTATATATTACTATGAAATCAATGAAACAATGTCCAGAGAACTTACACCAAGTGTTAGAGAGCTGCTGATGCTTCCACTAATAGACTCTGGATTTGAATGTGCAATTGGTGTAACAGGCAAAGACGAGGTCCTCTTGATACGAGGCGTAAACATTTTAGAAAGTGACCATGACCTTGACATGGACACCTTCTCTTGTTGTGGCACAACTGCAGCTGGACCTGAATCTGGGACAGTTATCTTCTCTGTATCCGAATTCATACGTGATTTCAAGCTCAGTTTAGGGAAAAGATTCCTAATGGTTGATTTTCCACGACACGGAGAGGGACCAGGTGATGAAGTAGTTATTCTTGAATCACAAGTACTAGGTGTCAAAAGGAAATTCACCCTCTTCGGTGTAGGCGTGAATGGCCTTTTAATCTGAACTAACTCTTGAGGAGAGGTGTCCAATGTTCTTGAAGGTATGTCTAAAGATAGGTTTGGTTTCCTCCAATGTTTAGCATGTGTTGTTTCTTCAGTAATCATGGAGGACCTCTCGATCTGTACAACAAAGAACAAATAAGTTGTTTAGTAAACTAGTGATCAAGACATGCACACGGGGTCCTAATTTTGTCGAAACACAAAGCAATTCGCTTCAAGAACTTGATCAATATATCCAATTATAATACAAGTTCATAACACTCCTAACTACATTAAGAAAAAATGCACCAGTGGGGAAGAACTGTGAGCTTTATGGCAGGATAAACGTGTACTTTGAGGAAGTTCAACGCAGTTTGGGGGATTGTTGATAGACTGACTAAGTCTGCACACTTCATATCGGTTCAGACTACCTACGTACCCTTTCGAGAAGCTTGAACATATTCTATTCTATCTATCTTTTTACTCATTTGATGTGAAATTTTCAATGTAAAAAGAACATAATAAGATGTCTTTACACTCAAACTCGTGACTTATAGGTCACACAGAGACAACTTTTACCGTTGCTCTAAGGCACTCCTTCAAAAGTTACCGAAAACAAAAAAGTACAACACCAAGTTACAAATAGAAAAATCAAACTGTAATAATAAAAGACACAGCCAAGATTAAAACACAGTTCTACACAAGTACATAAAACACCAAAAGACTCAGAAACTCTCTTTTCATTTCTCCTTCTTATCAAACCAACCAAAATAAGAAAACAAAGACATGTACTGCGTCAGAGCCAGAATTTTCACTAAGGGAATTCAAAATATAAAGACAGTCTCAGACAAGTTGGAGTCGGTACATCTACTATATATACAACAACTAGAGGTGGATGGAGCTTTCACATAGCGGATTCATCTGAACTCACTACTTTCCTTGCGAAGTACAAATTTGTGTAAAAATCCACTAAATTTTTCAATAAATAGTAAATATGAATCCATACATTAAGAAATATAATGGATTAAATGCTAAGAACAAAAAATATTAAACTAATAGAGCTAAAATCCTGGATCCGCCTCTAACAACAACAACTAAGCCTCAATCCCATACAAGTTGGGATAAACACATATACTATATATACATAAAAAGAAAGGAGTAATGTTTAGCATGTATATATAGCGTAATTTTTCAACGAAGAGAATTCACATGAACCACTTGCGCGCCTCCCTTGACAAACAAGAAATGAAAGCACAACAACAACAACAAAAGAAGCAAAATAAAAAAAAAAAGCATAGTCACCTTAGGTGTTGAAATGACAAATTCTTTTTCACAAACACCAATTTTTCCATCATTATCAACAACCTCAGCCATGATTTTCTCCTTGTGTTCTTCACTCATGGTCAAAAATTCCACAATCTACTAATAAAAGCTGCTAATAATACTACTACTATACACTTAGAATTTGAAAATCTTGAAAAGGGTGAAAAGAACAAAAGATAAAAAAAGGTATAATGGGAGTATTTTTTTTAAAATAGAGAATCAGAATTTTGTTACTTTGTAATAAAATTTATTTATGAATAGGCAAAGGAAAAAGTAATGAGGGGCTGTACTATTTATACTTTTTTAAGTTTTCCCACTCCCCAAAGTGTGGCTCACTTACACTCACCACTCCACTATCTTTTTTGCAATAGTATGGGCAAATATCATGTAAATTAAAACCAACTAAATTGTGCTACCTAATGCTATATATTTTACAACTCTGCCATCGACGATCTATTGAAAACTACCTCTTTACCTCTTAAGGTAGAGATAAGGTCTGTATATACATTAATCTTTCTAGACTCTGTTGTTATTGTTGTTGTACCATTATTCAGATTGATAAAGGCGGATTTAAAATTTGAACGTTTGGATTTAAGTTATGAATTAATCCCTTATCGGGTTCAAAATTAATTATTTATACTTAGTTGGGTTGAGGAACAATCTCTCTACCCCCACAATGATAGAGATAAAGATTTGTATACATTCTACTCTACTTAATCTCATTTGTGGGATTATATCGGATATGTCATTATTGTTGTTAGTAAATTTGTTAATACATATATAGAGTCTGAGTCAAACTTATCAGATTTAGATGAACCCATGAGTTGAACGGTACTCTATATCAACTCATGTCGTTTCTGTCGGAATATGAACCTGAAAGTTTTTAATTCATTTCATTGATTACATACTACGACCCACCTTAGAATGTAGAGTAACTTCTATATATTGACATGATAAAATAGAAATCACCTTAAATCGTCTAACCAACATGTTATAACATGTTTAAATTAAATAACACAAAAAAATTGATGCACTAAGTTTTTATTATGCGCGAATCCTGTTAATATATTATATCAAACATATATTTTGTTCCCTATCTTTAATTTATTCCATGCATAAATTCTACATGTAAACCACTCACAAAAGTCCAATCAGAAGTGACACAATTTTACCTTTGGTGTCCAATGTGTACCAATGTGCTTGTCTAACTAATATTCTCTCTATCTAAAAAAGAATAAAATGTTTTGATTTATTCTATTTAATGTTAATTCGAACTCAAATTGAATATTGATTCCTTAATTTGTTATTATAGTAAAGACAGTTCGGTACACAAAGCATTTCACGTTAATAGGAATGAGTGTCAAGTAGATAGTTTAGTCTAATACAAACATTAGTAGTTACTTTCACGATTCGAACTAGTGATCTATAAGTCATACGAAGATAATTTTATCGTTGCTCCAAGGCTTCACTTCTAATTTGTTATAATAGTGAAAAAAGAAACTGATTGATTCTAAAATTAAAAATGTATGTTGTGCGTCGGATTGGAAGAAAGGTCGAACAATCAGGATCTATAGTACACAACCTTATTCTGTATTTTTGTAAGATGTTATTTCCACAGTTCGAACATGTGAGCTTCTGATTACATAACAACAACTTTAGTTTTCCAATTACGTCAAGGCTCATCTTTCAAATGGTGGCGTATCTAATTAATCAGAAAGATTAGTAAATAAGTTCTTAAAATAGAATTTTTCTTTTTAGGTCATGATTTCCTATGGTGCAGGTTGTTTTAAAAAATTGTTTAATACCAAATACAGTAGTTTAAACTAAATTTAATCTGCATTACCTAAATAATTCCATTCATTAATGGAAAATACTTTTTTTAAAAGAAGTCCATTTTCAAAGAAAATGTGGATCATATTAACCCATGTGTCAAATTTAAATACTTCTTTTCGTTTAAAATTAGTCAATTGATATAATGATTTTTAATACGTGTGATGCATTATAAAAAGCAAACAATAATTTGTTTTAGATAGGTTAATCTCTTAATTATTAGGCCTACTATAATAATAATAATAATAATCAAACTTTAAAAAAAAACAATAAAGAAGTTTGGAAGATGATTGAATTGTGACATGTGTTATATTACCAATTTTTTTTTTTTAATCAAATACCTGCCCTGTTGGCCCGGGGTCGTCCCGGGTGTTTGGGGTAGGAAGGCAGTTGGTATTTTCTTTGTTTAATTTATGTGATAGTTTTTAACTAAATATGATATTAAAAAAAAAAAAAATTGGAAATTGTGATGACAGGTCTTAAATATTTATATCTCTATAAATCATCAAATTAAATTACTTTTTATATATAATATAATACGAAGTAAGATAATATACATTTTTTGGACAAATTGTGTCACTATCGATCTATTATCATAATTAAATTTATAAATGGTTTTGAATTTAGGACGATGATCATGATTTAAAGACTTTATTTAAAGGAAAAAGGGTCTGATATACCCTTCAATTTTGTCATTTAGAGCTGATATATCCCTCGTTATGAAAGTGACTCATATATACTCTTACTGTTATACAAATGGCTCACATATACCCCTACCGTTACAAAAATTGGGGCATTTATAGTAAATTTTACAAGAAAATTAGTGAAACACAAATAAATTTGACCATCAAAATAATAATTTTAAATTAGCCGTTGAAACAAAAAAATACGTGTGAGGATGATCAAATATACTCCATATGGATTATATTTTTTAAAAAATTAATTTTTTCACTTCCGTTAGAGGAAAAGGGTATATGTGAGTCATTTGTATAACAATAGGGGTATATATGAACCACTTTCATAACGGGAGGTATATCAGCTCTAAATGACAAAGTTGAAGGGCATATCAGACCCTTTTCCTTATTTAAATATCACCAATTGATAAATATTTGATTGTATTATTTTTCAAGCGATCATCGATATATTCATGATTTAAACTTGGTCGTTTAAACTTTTATTATACGTTAAAATTATGAATTCAAATTTAGTATTTGTTAAAAAGTTAAGTGAGTTTTTAACATACTTATGCTTTATATCAAAATGTTAAATTCGAATAAACTCGATAGTTAAAGATTGCATCCACCCTTGAAGGCAGACCTATGTACGCACGCTCAAAAAATTATTATTCTCAAAACTAAAAAATTGAGATAATCACACTGATTTAATTTTAAATCGAACTTTTACAAATCAAATTTATCGAAACATATTTTGTTTAATTTGATCTGTGATTTCTTAAATCTGAAATTCAAAAATTCAGATCAAATCTTTTATATCCAATTGGGGTGGGTGTGGTGGGGTGGGGGTGGGGGGCTACCATATATTTGGTGGGAACTTTCAAATAAATATTTTAGACCCAAAAAGAATCAATATTACCTTTATTGGTGAGTAGGGTCTTAAATTGACTTTCCATCTCAAGAGTGAAAAAGTAAAGTGGGTTAAAATATAATATATGAAAACTTTGAACTCCTCAGAGGCAATTATGTATTCAGGTATTCAACTCACCACTTTTAATTACATAATGAGTACCTCATTTTTGTTAGGTGAATGTGAATTGCTCCTCTAACTTTTCATTGTTACATTAACCGACCCCTTGGAACATTCTCGAAAGAAGATGATGAGCCTCTTCGATTTGATATCCGAGAAAGTCGAGTAGCACTTCGGGTTGATATTGAGAAAGAACGTCTCTTGATCACTTCACCTTGTGAATATGTTTCACATCACTTAACAAGTGGTGATTTTACCAATAAAAAAAGGAGTTAAAATGACGAAATCGGCTCAAAACAAAAAATCTGTGAAATATGTGACGTGTCGTAAGACTGTGTCCAGCACCACTCATGCTCACCTCGACATGGTGGTCAGGGCGAAGACCTTTGACCTAGGTGGTTGCGGATAGAATGAGAGGTTATTTTTCTTCAACACATTAGTCCATAATAAGGCTAGAAAACCTTCTCTATGTGTCTCGCTTTCTGTTATTTTGACACTCAATTTAGAATATTTGAACGATTGATTCTTATTTTCTATCTTCACTTCCGTGCTTATCGCTCCGAATTTCGATTCATATGACCTCCTCATTTGAAATAATTTTTTTCTTGATTGTCAAATTCAAGCTATAGCATCTGATGAGTGTTAATCTAGTCAGATTTTTCTGTCTTCTCTTATTAAAAAAAACTTTCAAAAAGGAATTTTTAAAAAAATACATCATTATCCCTTTTGTCCATCTATTCATCTAAAATAGCAGACTACATAAGATCACTAGAGAGTTACATATTGATGGTTGTAGATTTTTATTTTTTATTTTTTATTTTTTATTTGCAATGGAAATAATGCAAAACACCAATAATAAATTTAGTGTAATTTCATAAGCGAGGTATGAAGAAGATGTGTGTACGCAACCTCACTTTTACCTTGTGATGATAACAATATTGTTTTCAATAGACACACAACTCAAATAAAGCATAACAAACAACAAGTACGTACAACAAATACACACACAAAAAAAAAAAAGAGAACACTAACAACAACAAATTAGTTCAGTGTAATTCCACAAGTGAGGTTTGGAAAGGGTGGTGCGTACGCAACCTTAATTACTCCTACCTTGTGAAGGTAGAGAGTTTGTTTTTGATAGACTCTCGACTCAAGTAAAGCATAACAAACAACAAGTATGTACAACAAATACAAAAAAGAATAGAACAATGACAATAACAACTAATACGATAACTAAAGGAAAAAAACAACAAATAATGCTTAGTCATGCTCAAATACCGACTAACCTTCACAACATAAAAACAACTTAAAATTCAAATTTTGATATTTCAAAGAGTTCATAGAAGCCTTTGCTTTTTTTCTTTTTTCTTTTTCTTCTTCAAAAGACACTAAAAATGTTTTGTTAAAAGAGAATAATTCCCTGTTTGAGAAGCATCCAATTCCAAAACCCTTGGCGCTTTAAAGAAATTTTTGCATCAAACTACAGTTTATTGTACACTTTATTTTCCTTTCTCTTTTTTCATAATTAGTACATCCAAACAGATCTTTGCAACTAGACATATTTCTAAAAGGATCACTTTTAAAAAAAAAAATTGTTTTAATGTTTGACTGTGTCATGTAACAAGATAGAACTAGAGGTCTAGTTACGAATTCGATAAAATCCAGTAGCTTTAGTCAAAACATTATGTTTATGCTGAGAGTTTAGTAAGTTATATTTTCTAGAATTCATATTATTGCGACGGAGAGTAGATAGGGATGTTAAAATATTATTTAGAAGTTTGTAGAAACATAGATGACATATCCTTAAATTAAACTCATATCAAATAAAGTTTATGTAGGTAAAGTATAGATAATTAAGTATTAAAAAAATAATTGAATTAATCCTATTGTGCTATAGGTAAAGTATGATTTTGACCTTTTTTTCTTTTTTTTCTTTTTCTTTTTAACTTTAATCCTTTTTTTGTCAGTGATAGAAAAAGAAGAGAAAGCACAAAAGAAAGAAAAAGCTAAGACAAGTAGGTTAGATTGTTACAAAAGAAGTTTCTTCTTCCACCCTAAAAGTTAAACTCATATAATTAGGCTTAAAAAGTAAGATTAGGTCTAAGTCTAGATATGAAAATATCAAACATAAAAGTTGGTTAGGTTCAAATGTATCATTTTAATCTAAAGATATTTACTTTGTGCAATAAAGAGATTCAAGAAAACAACGCGTAATAATAAAGTTAAAATAAATGTATTGGAAAAATGAAATGAGTTATGCAGCTACTCAATTAGAAACTCTCCTCACCTTTAATAATCTAAGGTAAAAGGGAAGTCAGTTACTTAACTATATCTAATTTAAAATTAATTGAGATTCGACTATATAAGTTCTATGTGTTCATCACGTTCGATATTTAAAATGCTCGTTAGAATTGAATTTTCTTTTATATTTTTTATTTTTCACTCAGTGTCTGTGCTCGAATTGAAGTCTCGACTAAATATGGATCGCATACTGCAGGGTCTCTTAAAGATGGCACTCCCCAACAAGATATTCTCCATATCAAGGCTCAAACTAGAGGCCTTTGGTTAAGAATGGAGCAGTCTCACCAATGCACCACAATCCATATTGGAAACTGTCTTTTATGTTAGTTGCCAACTTGTTGTAACACTCCTCTTTTATTGGGGATTTGGAGCAATAATACTTTTGCACATTAACTTAAAAAGTTAAGACTCATAAGAATGTTTATCTACCCTAAAAGTTACCAAACTCACATAATTAGGCTTAAAAAGTAAGATTAGGTCTCAAGTATACAAATGAATTATAATATTTACACATGTGGTTAAAGTCTAGATATATGGAAATAACAAACCTAAAAGTTGTTACACTAATTTAGTATAGAACTTCAGTGCTGCTTATTTACAAGGAAAAGTAGGTTAGGTTCAATTTAATCATGTCAATCTTGAGATATTTACTTTATGCAGAGAATAAATTCACTAAAACAATGCCTAACAATAAAGTTAATTAGATTTAGGTTTAAATAAATGAAATCAATCATGCCACTTCTCCACTAGAAACACACCTCCACTTTAAATGGTTGAGGTGGTAGGAAGACCCGAAAGAAAACTTGATCATTCAACTGCATCTCAATTTCGAATAAAATTGATCATATGCATTATCTATATCCTTTATAATCGGTATTTGAACAACTTATTAGAATTGAACTATCTTTCATGTTAGTCGCCGACTTGCTTCAACATTCCTCTTTGAGCAATTATCTTTTATACATAACCTTTGAAAGTAAGATTCATAAGAAGGTTCTTTTACCCTAAAGTTACCTAACTCACACAATTAGGCTTAAAAAGTGTATACACATTAATTGTGATATTTACATGTAGTCAAAATCTAGATACGAAAATAATAAGCCTAAAAATTGTTGTATTAATCTATTAAAGAAATTTAAGAGTACAACTTAATTATAAGGAAAGTAGGTTTGAATTTATCAAGTCAAAATCTAAAGATATTTCACATTGTAATGAAGCATCAAGAAAACGTGTACAATGAAGTTGAATAAATTTAGGTTTTGAGAAAGAAAAAAGAAAATAATTGAGTTTGACTATATTAATTCTTAGTGTCTACTTTATTTGGTATTTGAAATGCTTATCAAAATTGAACTATCTTTTAAGTTACTTTAATTCTTCTCTTTTAGTTGCAGCCTACTTTAACACTTCTCTTTTATGTTAGTTGTCAGCCTACTTTAATTTCTCTTTTTATCAATCGGAAGCAATTACATTCTTGTTTTTAACACAGAAATTTTCACTGTCAAATTTAATCACACTATCAACATATATAACTTAAATCTAATTAGAAAATATAACTTTTTTCTTGTGGGAGAAGAAATTGTTGTTCGATCTTTATTTCATTTAGTTTGAACCACCTAAATCAAGAGGAAGATCAAATTAGGAGATGACTCGTTTCTAATTGTTGAATCCTAGACCAACCCGACCCGTATATTTGCTTTGCATCCTATAACGCAAAATGCTTTGGGTACCAAGCTGTCCTTTTAATGTTTCAAGGTAAAACATTTTCTTCAAACAAATGAATCTTTATCTGCAAAGATTCTTGGGAATATATTCTTACAGTTCCATCCCCCAAACTATCATTTGTGTTCTTTTGGGTCCATCTTCTTTTTGTTTTCTTTTTTTTTCCCTTTTTCACATTAAAAACATCTAATGATGTATCATTGTCATTCTAAGGAAAACAACTTATTCACACTCGATATTTATATCAAACTACATTAAAATGTACGTAAAGAACATTTGTCATACATTCATCGATTTGATGCTAATACCTAGCGCGCATAAATATTCTCTATTATTAGGTTCTTGTGTAATGCAAAAAAGAAAAAAAAAACTTTTTATTCGATGCGTTCCCCTCTTTTTTCAACTCAATGAAAATCAACCTTTCCCTACTTTATTTTGGGCCTAATTTTGTTGAATATAGCACAAGATTTTCCAAAGAGAAAAAAATGAAAGCTAAGTGTAACAGCTATCAAAGCACCTTAAACAAATACATTGTCAACAATCTACACAATTGGGGTAGAGAACATTCCTATCAAAGAAAGGGAACAGTAGAACACCAACTTTAATAGTCATTGACTCAACCATTTATAAAGAAGCTACAAAAAGGTGTACCCCAACCCCAAATAATGTGATGTCTTAGTCTTGCAAATACCTCGACTATTTCATCGTTACCTGCTAGCTCCCACCAATACAAATACCAGACAGGCTTCGCCTACCTTCGTGCAAATGAGAAGAAATCACCCGCATTTAGCACAAAGCCTAGTAAAACCAACAACATGTGCATCCGCAAGAAACAAACTAACAATCATATCCAGAATCCGGTTTTTCTACCGAGAGATATTATAAGGATGAAATAATGTTCTCCCTTATTCTTGGGGGATCTTATTTTTCTATCACAACTAGGATGTTTGGGAATCATCATAGTAAGAGTACAAATATTCGCACTTACAATTCAGGCGATCAAGTTTCCTCTTTGCTTTAGGCAATATATTGACTTCCTTCAACCGACAACGTAACCATAAACACAAATAATACAAGAATCCGTGATTAAATCCGGCTTATGCAAAGGAAGAAAATGACTAAAACTTACTCAACATAACAGAATTCCTTTCACTTGAAGTTGTTACAGCATCTCAAATTATATGAGAGATCATAAATATAATCTGTCATTACATTAGAGGTACTCTTTTCGAATGGGGAATCAGGGAACTGGAAGCTGGTAGTAAAATAATGAGATAACTACAAAACAATATTGTGGAAATCTTCCACGAATAGAAGATTGGCTCAAAACTGCATCAGCAACATCAATAACAGATATCTAGTAACTGTTTGTCGAAAGCCCGTCCCTTGTTTTCCACATTGAGAGAACAAATCTAAAGGAGCATTTCTATTTCCTCTCATAAATATGGCTACTCAAGATTATCATTTAAGGAAATAGAAAAATTTACCTCTCCAGAAGCATCACCAGTTCACAATGAGGAGAATGTGGAAAAAGATCAACAGCCATGGCTTTGACAGGTTTAAAAGGCTCTGAACTGGGCATTGATTTGGTCCTATGTCGTGCAAGAGTAGCGCTGCTCATCTTCCTCCATAATCTGTTGTTTTTATTATCCCCCTTCTCCGATTCATCTGGAGAAGGTGTGCAGAGCTCAATAGCATTTGCAACCAAGCTTTCAGGATTGCAGGAAATGTAACTGAAAAGGACAGTTCAACAAAAACAAAAGTTAGACTATAAATAATGGTGGAAAAGGTCCAAGCAGCGAAGAAGCAAATGGAGAAGGGATAAGTTGATGCATCAACGGAGCTTACACAAGCCTCCTTAGACGTGAATTAGTCCTTAAAAGTTTGATAACCTACAAGCATAGACAACAAAAATTAGCACAAAGTAGCTCATTTCAAACCTCGACATTCAAAAACGTAGGAAACACATTGTAGCACAAAGTAGCTCATTTCAAACCTCAACATTCAAAAACGTAGGAAACACATTGTAGCACAAAGTAGCTCATTTCAAACCTCAACATCCAAAAACGTAGGAAACACATTGTAATATTTATCCCGAGGGTCACAAAAAACAGGATTAGATCAAAGATAAGATGAAATCTTCATCCTTATATTAGATGAAAAAGCATATAGCTTAGAGACTGGTGACCAGCATCAAAAGGAACCAAATTTGCTCTGTCATCTAATTCACATAGATATGAAGTGTTCAACATATGGCACGAGTTTCTTTTTTATTGCACTAAATCCTCACATTTCTAGCGTAATCTTACTCGTAACACCAAGATTCTGGCCTCCATGCAGAACTTGGTGCATGCAGGATGCAGCAACTGGAAGTCAAGGAAATGTTATCAAAAATTTCTGGTGTTATCTAAAAAATAAAAATTCAGAATAACATTACACTAAACTCGTCTAACAAGTGAGTCCTAAATAGAAAGCAGATCTTCTCAATGGCCAGAAGGAAGATTTCCCAAGCTGCATATCTAGCCTTACGATGTGGCTAACGGAGCAATTAGACATTAGAGAGCAGTAGCGCACAAAGTACTAGTCCAGATAACAACAAAGGATGAAAGCAGAGAAATCACTTACAGTGGGATGAAGTCCAGCACGTGGAGGATCTACAATTGCAACAACATTCTTGAAATGTTGCACTGGAGTGTTCAAATTCTCTGATGAACACTTCTTAAGTTGGGTTGCTGATTCTGTAATGCCATCTGCTGAAGATTCTGACAAGCTTTTACCATTGGTACACTCAAGGTCTGTTTTCCCCTCAGGTTCTGAGGCGCTATCCGTAGAATACATATTTTCAGTAGGTGTAGTATCTTGATCAATGCACATGCTTCTACCATTTTCAGACCCAATACCTGATTCCCCATCTGTTTCCGATGCGTTAACTACAGAATCGGTCTTCTCTGTGGAAGTAGTATTTTCTTGGTTTTTCTTTTCTTTTATATCTAGAAGGCCATCTACTTTCGGAGGTGAAGCAAGATATTCTTTCAGTACAGATCCCATGACATCTTCTGCCTGCAATCTCATAATGCAAATTCTGGAATTAAAATGTGCAGAACAAATTCGGATACAAAAGATACTCTATGCTACAGAAAGAGGGAAGTACAGATAAACATGGTCATTGTTTCCACCGAAATCTAAGCCAGAGCTCCCGAACAAAGCTAACTAGTCTTTACATACAGGTTGTTTCAAAAGTAAGCTAGCATTCCAACCCAAGTTCAGATATACTTCAGAATGTGTTAAAAGGCAGATCCATCAGGCTTTTACACTTGGTTCCTCAACTTAAAATACCCGATATATCTTTTTCCTAAACTAAAAAAAGTCTTGTATATCTTTAACGAAGTTAAAAACGGGACGAAAACTCTAGATTGTTAGAATCTCCTGCTATATTAGTAACATCATCTCCCAGATAGCTAGGTCAGCAAGAAGCTAAAGGTGGCTCATAATATCGTTTTATTGAAACAACAAACCTCTGCAATTGCTCAAAAACAGTAAAAAATCCTCTGGCCTTAAGAGCACGACATTACAATGACTACATCCGGAACACTATAGTTTCTCCAAGAATCAGGTCTTATCAGATTGGATCAAAAAGGGAATGTAGGAGTTGCTCACTAAGGACAACATTCTTGAAGCCCCAACATAGAAGCAAGAAGTATAATTTGGAACACAAAATGCACCACCTACTGCCATTTCTGATGATGCTCTAAGCTGTAAGCGGTACTTAAATTTAGTAACCACGTGACTTAGTCAACCTGATTACAAAAGCTGCATGAATTTACTAAACATAAATGGGAGAACATAAGATCCCCCCCCCCCAAACTAGTCGATCATCTCTAAAAAGATACTTAAACTTTGCCTGAACCTGCTCGAAATGAACCCATACCATCCTGAGACAAAACAACCAGATATCTGGGACATACTGCCACAGGTCAAAAAGAACTTTATTCATTTACCCCCATCCCCACCCCCCCAAAGTTATTTGGTATTTGTAGTAGTAGTAGGTCCATGGAGGTAGCAAGTATATTGTGGAATTAGTCGAGGCGCGCAAGCTGGCCTGGGCACCCCGATTTTTTAAAAAAAAGTGCAAAAGAATCATGAAAGAAACACTAACTTACACAAATTTTGGAGATTTTCACGCTTCAATGGTTGTGTGGAACACCAAAAATGCCACATGGGCTAAAAAGGGGGTATTAATACTACTTCGAAGTTCGAACAACTATTAGGGGCAACAACAACACCAAACCCAGTGAAATCCCACAGGAACTATAGGGAGTCATGGTAAAATCCATATCAAACTCAGGTTTGCCTTACTTAACCTCAGGTTAATTTACTTCACCTAATTGAGGAGAAAAATTTCTGAACCCTTAAGTCATAGGAGGACCCCACAAAGTTTGTCTTTTTAAAAACTAGAAACTAGTTTAAGGAGATCTTTCTGTATTTTCCCAAAAGTAAATCATCACTGCATAGTTTCATGGCAATGACCGAAATCAAGTAAAATAAAATGTGAACAAACTCCATTGGTAGTGACTAGTTTTATAAACCAAGTATGACAAAAGCCAGAGGACAGACCAACATTACAATAGGGAAGGGGAGAGAAATAGTGAGAAAACCAGTAAAGATGGTAGTCCAATCTGACCTTTCCACAAATAAATCTACAGTTCTTTATCCCATTGATTTCAGCATTTCTTTGAGCATCAGAAACAGCAGAAGCATTCATTTCAATGCCAACAACCTGAAGAAATTGATGGTTAGAAGAAGCTTCTTATCATCTCAAGACATCCAAACATATTCAAAGTGCATATAGAATTTAGTTTTCACCTTGTTACAAAATGTAAGTAAGATGCAGTACTCTTATATGAGAATTGAAATACTAAGCCAGTAACAGAAAATGAGGTAGCATTGTCGATTTTCTATTATCTTATGATCCCCTAAAAATTTCTACCGTGTTTCAAAAGCTTAACCCATTTCCTTCTTGACTAGCCAAATGCTTGACGCCTTGACCACTTTCTTAAACTGGAATTTTTTTCTCCCTGCAATAATTAAACAAATATATCCATCCAATTTTACTGAATGCCCCAAATAAACGCAAACAAATGCACTGTTACTAACTTATATTTCTTGAATTTGGATTCATATATTTGTTTTTAACCAAACATCCATTTTTTAGTTTCAAACTGTTACTCTGAATTGGATTTATATCCAGTATTCCATTTTGGAACATCCAAAAATTAGACTCAGTTCATATAAAGAAAAATTATTTCCTTTGATGAAACCTTTACAGTGTTAGAAACAACTTTTTCTCTATTTCATTTTCCAGAATGAAAAAGTAAATGTATGAGACCATATGTACCACAGCAGATATTACGCATTTACACTATCGAGTTTTGTCTTAATATATATATAAAGTCAAACTACGACATTCAATTGGGGCCAACAAATGAATTTCAAATGCTTAATTTGCCTAACTAAACATAATAATTTACATAGAATGATAGAATTGCTCTTTAACTCCTGGGGTAATCAAAGTAGGACACTAGTTTTTTTATCAGTAATAGGCAACTTTATATAGTAACTTCAGCAAAAAGGAGATGCTCGGCAGTTACAACAACAGTGTACCATTACAGATAAAGTAAGACACTTTAAAAAATAGGTAAAAGTAAATATAGTGAATATGTGGGCCAAAAGTTAACATCATGACGCAAAACAATTTCATCAACAACATAACCAGTGTGATCTCACAAGTAGAATTGGGATTTGGGGAGGGTGAAGTGTACACAAACCTTACCCCTACCTTGTGTGACGTAAAGCAAATTCAAAAGAAAATTTAGGATTTAATTGAAGTGGTGAACATTACCATACCAACTTGATTTGCCAGAGTAAGACCAATTGTTCCAGTTCCACAGCAAACGTCAAAAAGCAAGGTATCAGGACCCAAGCTGGCCCAGTCCCCTGCAAGGGAGTACAACTTCTCTGCAGCAAGGGTGTTCACCTGTGCCAATTAAAGAACTTAAAAGACTCGCAACTTCTGGAAGAGGGGGAGAGACGGGGGGAGATAAGAATAGGATCAGCTTAGGACAGAGAAAAATTAAGCAATGATCTCACCTGAAAGAAGGCCGTGGGCGAAATACAAAACTTAAGTCCATTAATAAAATCGTGAATTTTTGCTTCAGCAACTGCATTATCTGCATGCAGTTCAGAATAGCTTTCCCCTCTGGGAAATGGAAGCACACGCAGAGGAGCATCTGCTGGTGCTACATTTGATATACCAGTGTGATCCTGCATTAAAAAGTAACAGCATCAAGGTTGGTTAAAGGCTACACTGGAAGATCATGTACATAACTCACTAGCATCTTGAAAAGGTCAAAAACAAGAATATTGTTTGAAGCAAGGAAACAGGTATAAATAAAAGATTTAAGACAAGGATAATAAGTTACAAAAATGATAGCTTTTATAACTCCCAAGATCCATGGCTTATTTCCGCTTTCGAGCAAGCTGTTTTGGTTATATATTAGTGAGCAACAAGTACCAGATTTTTAGAATTAACCCAAAGCTTCACCCCGCTGTCATCATATATTGAGAAATGCCTGGGAAAATTGGAAGTAGGAGTGTACAAAAATAAAGAAAGAAAATTTGTATGACAACCACCTGAACTACCAGGGCAGTAAGAGGTAATGTTGGTGATGCACTAGAAGCTCCCATAACAAACGCTTTGGCCAAACCTTGAAGTTCATCATTAACTAATGCATCGTCAAAAGCCAGAGTGGAAACCTAGGCAATCAAGGAGTAAGAAAAATGAAAAAAAGAAGCAGCAAAGAGTAAGTCCTAAGCAAAAAGTAAAATCAACTGCTTCATCACTTAATCAGAGAGTATCACTAATACAAGTCTGGATGATACAACTAGCTGCTCATTTTGCTGAAAATGGTAGCAATAAAAAAGGGCAACCCAGTGCATGAAGCATCTCTGCATTCACAAAGGGTCCGGGGAAGGACTGCATCTCAACGGGGTGGGATGTAGGTAGTCTACCCTGACACAAGCATCAGTGGTTGATTCCACGGGTCGAACCCCTGACCTATAGGTCACACGGAAACAACTTTATCGTTGATCCATGACTCCCCTCCTGAAAATGGTATATATGTAGGAACAAAACAAGGACTAAGTTAACTAGAAAAAAACCTGAACCATCAGCATAACCTCTGAAATGTTTGCACTGGGATTTTCCAACTCTACATTTTTACCAGGCATGCGACCTTCTCGGACCTGGATGTAGATATACCGAAAGAACCAGTCAGTTGGCCGAGCATCACAACACCACCCACAATAAAAGAAAGAAAGATACTTAATCTGTCCAGCCACACTAACAATGCACATTGAATCATCTCTGCATGATAGTAGAGGCTGAACAAACTATTTGGTCATAGAAGCAGTAGGACATACAGTTAGTTGACGCCAGAATCCGGTATTATTCAATCTGTTCCAAATAGGTAGGGTTGACTGTTGTAAAAATGCTTGAAAGATAGCAGCATATTTACAGGCAACTTTAGAAACATTTGGGCAGTCCACAGGTTCCTCAACAGCTGTCACACCCTCCCTGGTACAAGGATAATTTCTGTTAAATGAACTACAAAAAGAAAAAAAACAACTAGATCTTAGAAAACTGCAGTCGCCTTTGTCCACCTGAAATTTCCAAGCTGAAATCCCACAGTTGGCTTTCCTAGTACAGAGTATCCCGCAGAAAACTCACACTTGTTTCGATATCCATCGGTAAGTGGCGATTCAATTATGCCCTCTAGTTTGCATGGAAGACCACCTGCTCAAAGAAATGGTTGAGCTAAAGGTTATATCATTTTTTCTTTGTCAAATGCTACTAGCATTTGGGCACTCGCGTGTAACACATGTCAACGAGTATAGAATTTTATAACTTCACGTATATTATTAAGCAACGTATTTGAGTTATAAACAAAGGTAGGAGGAAATGCCTGTGATGTGTATTGTGATGTCTGGCTTTGGCTCCAGTTACCAAAGTTATAAGATTATCTTCGTTCTTTTGGAATTACTTAGCTTATATACTATAAAGAAATCAAATGATATGCTTGAAATAATAGTCTATTGATCTCCTCTAATCTAATTTGAACTTGATGTGCGATTGTTAAGATATTTGAACTTGATGTGTAAAATGATAGTCGGGAATGGGGGGAGATACAGATATAGATATCGTGTTATAATATCATATACTCTATTCAAGTAAGATACATTTTATATTTACATAAAACAATAGTAATTTATTAAAATAATATGTTTAATCTTATGGTATTATAACTAAATCACATATTTTATGTAGGTATTGAATAGGTTGAAAGAAAGAAACGACAAGAACAACATACTCAGTGAGTTGAAAGAAAGAAAGAAAGCTAATTTAATTGAATGGCATCTAACAAATTATTGGAATTCAAATTGTTGTAATAAATAGATTTAATACATAATTCAAAACCTAGATTTTTCATTTTGTTTTCTTTGCATATTGTAAATGTTGTTTATACCATACATTCATGATTCATATACACTAAAGATGCATTTAATCATAAAATCTGAATGCTGCAACCATCTATTACCAGAGATACGTGTATGGGAATAAGAACCTAAATTTAAAAATGTAAAAATTATAATAATATACATGAATGATGAACTCTTTGAAATTTTCATGACTTTAAAATCCTTAAAAGCTTTACAAGAAATAAATTTGCTATATGTGGAAAAAAATTGAAATTCTAGGTTTAAAATAACGATTTAAATATATTTGTTAAACAATTTGGATTACAATTTGTTGAAATTTTGATAGGTGTCACAGAATTAAATAAGTTCCATTTTATAGGAGGATTGCATGGGATAGATGAGACATATATATAATCTAATTTAACACTACCATTCTCTGCTCCTTTTCAATACCTACATAAAATATGCAAGCTATAATAGCATAGAAATAAAAAGTTACTAAAAGTTTTATTTTTTTTGTAGATATAAGATGTATCTTACTTGAACAGAGTAGCATATGATTTACAACACGATATCTATACCAATCTATATTTATATCTATACTCATCACCTGCCATCATTATACACGCCTCTTACCAATTACAAATCAAGTACAAATAATCTAACTTAAGAGGATATTAAATAGGCTACTATTCCAACTTTATCATTTATTTTACGGAAAGGGATCAAATATACCCCTGTACTATTAGAAATAGTTTAAATATACCCCTAGTTATACTTTCGGGCTAAATGTACCACTCCCGTTATACTTTTAGCAAATATTCGCCCTTATAACTAACAGAGGGATACATGGACGGCTAGGATTAAAAGAACCCATTCAATTTTAAATATATCCAATTATAAATTAACCCGCCCCGCTTGAATCAATTTTACCCAACCCAATTTTAACTTCGACCATAAAAAACCTAAAGAATTTTATTTGTGTTTCTTTGCTTTAATTTATAAGGATCAAAATGTTTATCATCACCACTTATGTTTACCAACTGAAAACATTTCGAAAGAACTTTCCATGGCAGTGCAGTCTCTACCTTGTCACTAAATAAAATATTATTCATCGTCACTAACTTCTTCATAAGCTATGACAATAGAAGGGCAATCGACATAGATAGTAGTGGCTCTTTCCAAGAAGGTAAGAGGAGTAAGAGGACTTGAATTTGGTGGCCTTGGCTTCAGCTCATCCATAATTTTGTGCTCTCCCTAAAGTCTCTGTTAATGCTATTATATAGATCCAATGAAAGAGATGGAGTAAACCAAAAAGGTACTAATTTTGTTTGCAAAATGGATTATATTTACAGGTCCTTCTTTAGATTTTTTTATCTTTGAAGTTTAAATTGGTCGGGTAATATTAATTGGATCGGGGAAAATTGATTTGGGCGAGGCAAATTAGCTTACAATTGGGTATGGTTTAAATTGGATAGGTTCTTTTAATCCTAGTCGTCCACGTGTCTTTCCGTTAGTTATAAGGGTAAATATGTGCCAAAAGTATAACGGGAGGGGTATATTTAGCCCGAAAGTATAACTAGGGGTATATTTAAACTATTTCCAATAGTACAGGGGTATATTTGACCCTTTTCCGTTTAATTTATTTATGTTTAATATGTCATGCTAACAATCCCAACAACAACTAATCCCAATGAAAGAAGATAGTCATATAAGTTTGATAATTAGAGGAAAAGCAATAAATCACAATACGACACTTTCTCCTTTAACTTCATTTTATAAGTCAAACACATCATTTAATAATATATGTGATTTTCTAAATTTATATACTCATTTATATGGGGTACACACACAAAGGGAGTGCTAAGAAACTAGTATAGTATAAACATAAGCATAATATCATCCTAGTTCACCTTAAACACAGTGAACTGGACCAAATTATTTGTCTATTAATTACAAAGATATAGTCATACAGCCAACTTGCAGCCGATGCAATTCAAAAATAGCATACCTATTTCCCTAGCTTTGAGAATCCATTCTGGAAGTGGAACACCATTCGGGCAAGCTTTACGTGCATTTCGAGTCTATGCATATAGAAGATGAAAAAAGGGTCAAAAGTCTATTTTCGCAATCCCTGGGAAAGTGGTAAGTGACGTTATAACAATAAGGAATATAGGGGATAAGATATACTAACAAGTGTTTTGAGAGTTCGCGTCAAAGAATTCTTCTTCTGCTCCAGTTGATCAGCATATGGAATTTTAGCAAGAGGAGTCACCACATCCCGAACACACCTACCCTTCAGAACTGAATCACTGGTCACTGGGTCCTCAGCCTCAGTTTCCTCTGATATTTTAGTCAAATCCATACTGTCAACAGCTTGGGTTTGCTTTTCACCTTGTTGATTGGTCGGAAATGAGGACATTGCCGAATTACCTTTTCTCTCAAATGCCCGTGGAATAATATCTCCAACCTTTAAAATCTTGTTCCCAGCAGGCTTTCCATCCAACTCCTGAAGAGTTTAAGTTGGACAAATAAAGTTTCTGATAATAGAAGAACTGCACATCACTCTAATCAAATTTAGACAACAAAGGAGTACCTTCACAGCAGTCTTCACTTGTTCTGCATTTTCAAAAGTAGCAAATCCTACAGCCATGCCTTTCTTCTTTTTTGCTGATTTAAAAGTAACACCCTGAGATTTAATGAGTCAACTCCAACAAACATCTCATCACGTCATAAAAAGAATTGATGAAGAACAGTATAACGATACATCAAAAAGATAAAGAGTAAGGATTGTGTTCTCTAGGAAGCAGAATCATGATTTCCAGGAGAGCAGACTTGTCGAGCCATAGAGCAAACATCCGTACTTCTACAGATGCTAACAGTGTTACTGCAAGCAGTCTACAAAATTAAACCCTTCTTTAAGCCAACAACGAATTCGAGCAAAAAAAGGTGCGGTCTAGTGTTAATGAGGTGGATTGAGATCTATGGGTTCTCAAGTTCAAATCCTAGGGGAGACAAAAACACTAGATGATTTCTTCCTATCTGTACAAACCTTGGTGAACAAAGTTACTCGGTACATATGCTGGTGGGACGTATCAGCTACACCATGAAATTAGCTGAGGTGCACGCAAGCTAGCCCAGACACCAAGGTTATTTTTTACAAAAAAAAAAAAAAGAAAAAAAAAAAGGAAGATAATTGTTTCATTATCAAACCTTTAACGGAAAACCAATGGAAAAACACCTAGAGATACCACCGCCTCCAATTTACTAGTTTTCCAAGATACTGATTGTTTTAAACCTCCCTGTGGATCAGTTCACTTAGTTTCCAGTTCCTCATCAAATGTCATAACTCACACAACTCTTACCGTTCGTATAACAACTTCACTTAATTTTCAGTACAACCCAGATATACTAGGAGTTCACACAATTCTGTAACAAATTATACAATGAGAATAAAAGGCCATGGAAAGTTAAAAATGCTTCCCATATTGATCGGGAAGAAAGATGGAACTGTTGGAAGTTCATTCGACCAGAGGAGAAAGGTTTGCACTTTGCAGAGAATTAAAAATGTTCCTTTGGTCAGAAAGAGACCAAATTGTTGAAGTTGCACTTTTGGCATAGTGCTTTCAGACTACCCATAGTTTCCAACAACTAATCTTCTGGCTGATGAATCATCCCATAATCTTATTCACCAAAAAATTAAATGCATTGGCATCCATAGATGTCTAATTCACAAAAACAAACTAGAGTTGACAAAGTTCACACACAATAGTGAAGTTAGCTTCTAAATCGTGATCCCAATTATTGGTTTTCCACTACTCAAAACTAGGAATTACCAGTATCCAAAAGAAAAGAAACAAAATACACCATGATAAAACAACAATGAACCCAGTGTAATCCATTGAGGTCTGGGGAGGATGGTGTGTGTAAGCGGTCTTATTGTTCGGCTCAAATAAAGCATATCAAAAATCAAGTATGTAAAGCAAATACAGTAGTAAAAAAGCTATACTAACAACAATGTAGAAGAGAACAGAAGCAACAAAAAAAAAAAGATTTTTGTAGCAAAGGAAACAACACCTAATACTAAAATCGAAGAATATGCTAGTATCAAAGTGATAATAACAATACTGATAAGAAAACCAATCAAAGCACAACTATCTAATAACCTTCTACCATAATACTCGACCTCTATGTCTTCCATGATAAAAATGTTCAGAAAATAAACACCAAAGGAATTGGACGTGCATGTTTAATATCTAAAAAGATTCATCTTTGAGCAAAAAACTTACATGTTCTTTAAGAAAACATCTTAAATTATCTGAACTCCACTTCATTGGAAGATTCACCAAGCATTTTGATAACCCAGAACCCGACGAAGAACATTCCTCATCGTCTAGCGCCTCAGTCATCATCACGTCATTGCACTTCTCTTCTTTATCCTCTGCCTTCTCCCTATCGTCGGCGCCCGTCTTAGCCATCTTCTTCGCCCGTTCAGAAGTCGGGTCCCATGTATTATCGGGTCGGACCCTGAGCTCCGATTCACCATGAGCGTAACGGCAGGATTCACCGTGGCTGCATGAACCATCATTTCTTCGAAAGTAAGAGCAAAGCGTCGTCTTCCATAATGGATTTTGTTGATTTTGCTCTGTTTCTGCTTCTGTTTCTGTTTCTTCTCGCTTCCGCTTCTCCGTCGGTTCCACAGGGGTTTCTGGCAACTGAAGCTGCTCCGATGATTCATCTCCGTTCAATTCCGATTTCACGATTACCGGCGAATGGAGCTGCTCCAATGAATCCTCGACGTTCAATTCAATTTTCAGAGTTTCCGGCAACTGAAGCTGCTCCGATGAGTCATCTCCGTTCAAGTCAGATTTCACAATTACCGGCGAATGGAGCTGCTCCGATGAATCCTGGCCGTTCAATTCAGTTTTCAGAGTTTCCGGCAACTGAAGCTGCTCCGATGAGTCATCTCCGTTCAATTCCGATTTCACGATTACCGGCGATTGGAGCTTCTCCGACGAATCCCCGCCGTTCAATTCAGGGTTTACAGTTTCCGTCGACATTGGGGAAGAAGGGTTTTACGATTTATTTTTTCGCTGCTTGGACGGCGGTGAGGTTTTAGCAGTTTGTAGAGGTCTTACGTGTGACAAATAACTCCCCCACTACTGTTCAATTACTTTTTTTTGCAATAAAATCTTTAACTTGACTTCAACAGATAATTATGATTTTTTAAAATTTTATTAGTGCACAAATATGTACTTTAATTATTTAAAACATAAATAAATAAACATTTGAATACTACAGGTTATATATGTGATATACAAATGCTGTTATCTGGATTAGTGAGCCTACGTGAAATTCTATGTGTCTTATGTCACGTAGGACACATTTGTTTATTTATTTAATATTATACAAGTTAAAATGTCTATTTGTGTATACTCAAAATTGGAGGAAATAGATGTTAGTTGATGTCAAGTTAAAGGGCGTGTTTATATATTATACCTAATTAAAATCACTAATAAAAAACACTCATTTTGTGGGGGATTATAATTGCATTTTGAGAGGGTTTAAAATCTCTACAATTTATTGTTACAATGTTTTCAAAAACCCTCAGAAATATTTCATTTAGCAAACATTTTAACAAATTATTAAATATTTTATTTAGCAATCATTTCACAGGCAAAGGTGTGCGAATATTTCTATTTTGAATTTACACTTTATTAATATTTAAATTAATTCATTAAAAGGGGGTGTGCATCAGACTCCTATTAGAATTTCTGGTTGATGAGAAAATGGGTTAAAATGGTTTATTTACCATGGTATTCAATACTTTTGTGAGGTAGGATAACTTCAAGTGTCATTTTATGCCTTTTCTCCTTGCCAAGTGGAAATTTGATTTGGAAAATGGATATATATATATATATATATATATATATATATATATATATATATATATATATATATATATATATAATATGTATGTATGTGGTTTTGTATGTGTATATATTATATAGGTATAATACATAAACATGATCATTAACTTGACTTTAACTGATAATTATGACTTTAGCTTTGCAAGTGCACAAGTAGGCACTTTAACAATCCAAAACTTGAACAAATAAACACTCAATTTTACCTTTGACATGTGTTACTTGCGTGAGTTTCACGCATGTTGCCAAGTAGGATTCGAGTGTTATTTGTTCAAGTTTGGATAGTTAAAGTGTCTATTTGTGGATGGACAAAGTTAAAGATCATAGTTATCAGTTGAAGCTAAGTTAAAAGTCATGTTTATATATTAGGCACTTTAATGTTGCACTTCAAATGTTTTGGCACAAGGTTCAAGCATATAGCTAGTCTTACTTCAGACGTTTTGGCTTGATAAAGTTTGGTTGAACAAAACTTTGCATATAAACAAGAACTTTTCTTCTACTTTCAACAATAATTCAACTCTAAAATTTACTTTAAACGAGTTCAAATTTTAAAAAATAGGTTTCATAGAGAGGAAATTTTAAAAATAATTAAGACTAGAAATATAATTACGCTCCTTATATAGTTATTGTTTGTTTAATTATGATTAATAGCTATATGTTATAAAGAGTAGAGAGGCCAGCGAGATTACGAGAGGGAGGAGAGAGGTGAACGAGATCTGGAGAGAGATACAATTGATTTGTATATGTGATCGATAATTGTATCACGAATATAATTGATACAACTGATTTGTATCAAAAGCTAGCTACTGGAAGAGGAAGGAAAGAGGCGAGCGAGATTACGAGAGGGATGAGAGAGGTGAGCGAGATCTGGAGAGAGATACAATTGATTTGTATATATGATCGATAACTGTATCACAAATATAATTGATACAATTGATTTGTATCAAAAGCTAGCTACTAGAAGGAGGAAAGAGGCGAGTGAGATTGGGAGAGGGAGGAGAGAGATACAATTGATTTGTATATATCTGATCGAAAATTGTATAATGAATATAATTGATTTGTATCAATAAATACAATTCCATCAAAAACTATTTGTATTCAATTAGTTGATACAAATCAATTGTATCAGGTATATTAACGAATAAAATTTGTATCGACGAATTGTATCAGCAAATACAATTGTATCATTGTTGTAATTCATAGCAAATTGTATTTGTATTCATTTGCTACTTTGTGTATTGTTTGTATGTGTTACCATGTGTGTTTGTGTCATTAATTGTTACAATTTGTATGTGCATTGTAGGGTGATAAAAAGAAAGAGGCGAGAGAGAAAGGGCAGAGAAAGGCGAGCCGAGAGGGAGGAGAGAGGAAAAAGAGAGGGGCATTAACTTAGCTATATTTATAAAGCAGTAATTAGAAATGGTAATTATTTCAAACCATAGTATATAGTAAATATATACCCTATGTTTGCTTTACTACGTAATTTTTCCTTTTGTTATATGAACCTTAAGTGATTTCTAAAAATAACAATAAATCTAACAAAATTATTTTACAATAATTGTAAATTTTCAAAATTTTCCAACAGTACATGCTTAATTTGAATTTATTTTTCATATTTGAAATTCAAGAGTCACTTCTTTAAAATATTATATTCAATCACTATAAGTTTGAAAGATATACTATAGTAACTACTAATACCTTATTTGGATGGTTGTAACATATTGTATTATATTGTATTGTTAGCCTAGACACAATGTTTGTTTTGATTGTTACTTAAATTTTATTGTATCGTATTGTTTAAATTCATCGTTAGGTAACAACGAAAAGATCCATTTTATGTAACGACCGATTTTGTGTGATCACGTCATTACCTTAATATTTTCTTCTCATTATGTCTCTACTTATTATTTAATAATTCTATTTTATGAGTTACCCCACCTTTTCATAGCATCTTTACCCCATACACTATAATTTCTTGTATGTTTATCACTCAAATTATAGATATGTGACTTTATGGATGAACAACGATACAATCTATCCAAACATTGTATTCATTAAATCTACTTATTATTTAATAATTCTATTTTATGAGTTACCCCACCTTTTCATAGCATCTTTACCCCATACACTATAATTTCTTGTATGTTTATCACTCAAATTATAGATATGTGACTTTATGGATGAACAACGATACAATCTATCCAAACATTGTATTCATTAAAACAATACAATACAATACAATAAAAAAATGGAGAAGAACTAATTTTGTGTGCCAACCTATTAACTTTGGGTGTCACTTAATCCTTAAATAATTTTTTTTTTTTAAAATAGGTGCTTTTAAAATTTTACATCTATTTTCTATTCATTTTCCTTTATATATATATTTAGATTATATACCTTTTTTTTAGTTTTTATTTTATGATGATTCATATAAGATTCTTTTATAGTATTTGATTAGCATCCAATAATTTAAAATTAAAATAGATAGCATTTATGATACGTCGTTTGCAAACGCATAAGATAGAAAAAGAACTAGAAAATATCTTAGACTAAGAAGAAAGAACAAAGAAAATAGCTCCCAAAAAAAAAAAAGGAATGTTAGGACATTTAATGGGTCGTTTGGTTAGGAACAAGTTATTCCAGGATTAGTTGTCCTGTGATTAGCTATCCCGGGATAACTTATCCGACCATATATATGGGATAAATTATTTCATCACTATGATATAAATGGGTGGATAAGTTATTTCAAATATGACAACCAAATAAGACGCAAAAATTTTATCCCATCACTATTTTCTTATCCCGTGACTATTCATTTTTACCCTTCACATCAAACAACCCCTAAGTATATTTCCTATCAAAGAGGTGGAGCTAGCTATGAAACTAGAGAAAACAATATGTTGAAATAGTGAATTTAGTCATATATTTTCTTTCTCGAAATATGAATTATTTTCTTAAAAAAGGCCCTGATTATAATAATTCAACTCGTAGTTAATATTTTCCTCAACTAATTTTTGCACATTGAATGAAGATTCATTCAACAAATCGCTGTCTTATCTTCTTTTTCCTCCTCAATTAATAAAACTATCCATCTTACTTTTGATCGATAACTTTAGTAATTGAAAAACCCAAAGAAAAAAAAATACTTAGGTGAAATAAAATATTATAAGCAAGTTATATGCACTAGAATTAAGTGATTCGTGAGAAGAAAAAATACTCAAAAATAAAACAACAAAATAAGTGAAATAATTTTATTTAAATATATTGGAGCCAAAGTTAGAGGTAGTTTTGCTATTTTTTCACTCATGAAAATCATAAAAGAAAAAATCAGTAGTGTTTTTTCTAAACATTTAACAGTTTCTCACATAGTTTATTTAATTTATTTTATTTTGAGAAATAAGTCATAATCATATGACTCCCAAAGAACAATTGACGGTCCATAATTGGTGGGGATAGAATTTTTTTTTTCTATGCTTCCTTTATTGTTTTTTAATTTAAATTTAATATACTTGAGCCGAGGATTTTTCGAAAACAGTATCTCCACCTTTATAAGATAGTAATAAGATCTACATACACTTTATAGTCTATTTCCTAGACCTTATTTAATGAGATTTTACTGCGCATGTTATCGTAGAAAATATTATTCCACCTTACAAGGTAGTAATAAGATCTGCATATACTCTATAGTCTATTCTTCCTAGACTGTACTTAATGAGATTTTACTGCATATGTTATCGTAGAAAATATTATTTTTTATTTATTACGTGGTTTGTAAGATTCGCATTTATTTATGTTTTCATAATTAAAGCATTCAAGAACAATTATTTTTCGTATTTTTAACTTTTTGAAATATTTTTTCTATAAAAAAATATTATTTTTTTAAAAATAGAATCTGGTAAGTGGGGTGAATGCTTGGAAAAATAATCGAAATTAAATGCACCACGTGGTAGACATACTGTTTATGTACCATAATCTAATTAAATAAATTAACGGTCCAAACTCTTTCATTGTCACATGCTTCCATCCCTTCAATTATTGCTCACATTAGTGGTCGAAATAAATGATTAGACAAGATATGATATATTGTCGTGACGAAATCTTTCATCATCGAAAATTTTCTTTATTATGAGATTGATTGGACTATAGTTTATCGAGAAAATAATTTTAGATAGATAAATATATAGGTCGGGAATTAGAGTTGAACGTTAGTACTTAGTAGGTAATCGAACTTTGTCTAATTCTCTTTTTGATGTTGTTATATTATTTTTATTATTATTTTATTCTTCAATTTTGGTATAATATGTTATTTTGTTTGTTTTAGTTATCGTATTATAATTTATTGTTGTTATTGTTCAGTTCTTTTTTTAATTTTATTATGACTTCATTATTATATTTGTTTTATATATTTATCTTTTTAAAAATATATTTTATTTGAATCGACGGTCTATAAAAAATAATATTCTTACCTTCATAAGAAAGAATATGAATGTGTACATATTACCTTCTCTAAAACTTACTTTTGAGATTGCATTGAATATGTTATTATATTTTGAAATTATTGAAACATTATGACAAACCAATTTCATGTATTGTTATAATTAAATTATGTATAAATATTTTTTATGTGATCTGATAATATAATATATGTAATTATTTTTATAATGTTGTTGTAAATAAGCTAAGCCTCTCGTTCAATTATTTTATTAATAATAGGATATACAAGTTATATTTTTATTTCGTTATACCTTTTAAATGTATTTATCCTTTTGATAAAATTTTAGAGTCATGTTTACCCTCTTAAAAACAACATATTTAGTAGGTATTAATCTCCATATCCCAACTTAATTTTTCTATGTGCCACAACTATATAACATTTTTTTTCAATTAAATCTACTAACTCATTTAAACTTTTTTGATGTGCATAACTCAAATTCACATTCTACGCACTTTTTTAGTTTCAATGATAGCATATTTCAATGAGCAAATTTTAGATTTAGCAAATATAAAAATCATATTTGTATGCTATAACTATAGTTTGTTTAATTGCGCTCCATAGCAAACTCTTAGTTGTATAAATCGCTGGCAGACTCTCCGTTTGTATAAAATCGCTGGCAGACTCTCGTTTTGTATAAAAGCGCAGCGATTGTATATGTATATCAGTTAGATATTTGTATATATGTAACTACTACATATATGTATCAATGATTGTGTTTGTATATCCGCATAAAACTTGAATTTGTATACAATTGAATTGAGTTATGCAAACACAAATTATACATTGTATTTTGTATAAAGTGAGGAAGAGAGAAAGACAAAAGAGAGCTTGGCAGGGAAAGATTTGTATTTGTATAATTATAAGTGTATAGGACGAAGATATATGTATTTGTATTTGTATATATAGTTATCTCTCGCTTTATACAAACACAAACACAAACACAATTTATACATTTGTTTTTGTATAAAGTGAGAGAGGTGAGCCAGCGAGATTCTAGAGAGTGGCGAGCGAGATTTTTAGGAGAGAGACGAATGACAAATGTTTGCTACGAATTAGAATTAAATGAAACTGTAGCTATAACATTTATTTTGAATTAATAGTTTGCTATTCTATACAATTTTCTCTATTTCAATAGGCAAATTTGTAAACCCCAACATACTAAAGCAAACAATACATGACATGTTTAAATAATGACATTATAACGATCTATAAACTATGTATTCAAATGTCTACTACATGTCTAATTCACTAACGAATCGTTAGAAAACTTACGAAAAATACTTCACCACGAGTTTTTGTAGAAAATTTTCATAGGTTGAGGCGTGTCAAAAGATACTGTTCTTAAAATTATTTCATTCGATGTAAATGTATCTCCTAAGATTCAACAAGCTTTTCTAGTAAAAATTAGAAATCAAAACTAATAAAGATTCAATAATATAAATCCATTAAAAGAATATAAGAAGAAGAATTGCTCTATTTTACTACCCCTCACCATTAGTATAGAAGAAAATTTGTATAGGAAAACAATGATCATCTCTAATCCTTTGTCAACGATTGAGAGAGTAAAACCCTTAGCCAATGAATGGAAGGCAATTCATTTAAAGGAATGGACGTTGGCACCTATCATATTTTTGACCAACTTAAATATTGATTAATGAGATAATTAAAAAATATTAAGACTCCTTTAATATAGAGAATATAAATAATACTAATATAAGTACTTATTTTTGAGATATTAAAATCATTTTTTCAAAACTATCTTGATGCCTAATATTTATATTAAAGTTTTGAGTAATTTAAATTTGTGTCATACAAGATCTATTTAAGAGAAAAGTACTTGTTAATAAAAAAAATTTAAACTCGAATTCTCTAACTTAGGAGAAAGAGATCTTATTCACCATGTTACAACAGTGAATAACTTTGATGTAATAAGTCAAAAAAACCCTTTTAGAGGTCGTTTGATTGAAAACAAGTTATTTCTAGCTTAATTATTTTGTGATAAATTATTTCATCAATATGACAAAAAATGATAGGATAAATATTTCAAGAACTAGCTAATACCTTAAACTAAACGTGAACTAGCTAATATCTATCGTTTATCATGAAATTATTATACATTATATCTCACGCTAAACGTGATACTTATATGACTCAAACCCCATATAAAAGCTAAATCTAACCAATTCAATAATAGCTTAACTTGGGACCCTATCTTCCCCTTACAACAACTTCACAATCCTATCACCATTTGACACGCAGTGTATAACCGACAAAGAGCTTAACTTTCGTACAACTCAGCTGCTTCTTTATAGCATCTTCTTACTTTCTTCCTTTCACTTCACACACACTCTTTTTCATTCACAGATCCCAAAGTTTCAATCTTTTTTGACAAATCTTGATACCCTTTTCAGTTCTTGAGTGAAATTTTGTCTAATTTAGCATGTAGATTTCGAGTTTTATGTGAAAATATGAGGTGGGTCGAGCTCAATTTTGGGTGATGAATTGGGGTTTTGAGATGGGTCTGAATCGGTTTGAAGAAATGGGGAAAAGGGTTCCGAAAAGGGTATGGCTTAGATCTCAAATGACAATGGTATTAATGATGGGTGGAAATCACACATCATCCAGGTTTTGTACTCGTTAATCTGTTTGAATTTGTTGTTTTTAGGCTTAAATCTCCTGTTTTTAGCTTTTTAGCTTCTGTGAAAACTTCACTTGCTGTTATAGATCTTGAAAGTTTTGAGCTTTAAAGTTTAGAAATCTAAAGAAAAAATGGATATGAAGGTTTTGAAATGGCAATTTCTTCATAGGTCATTAGTGAAACGTTTGATTCTGAAAGGGTTCTTGTTTGTTACTGTTATGATTGTTGTGTCATTTGTGCAAATGACACATATGATTCAGAAATCTGAACCTATGATGTTGAATTTTGGTGTATGCCCTTTGAACTTTGGGTCTAACCAGTATATGAATGTGACCGGGTTCTTTAAACCCGTTTCTGGATTGGGGATTCCGCTGTTTAGGGCGTCTTTAATGAAATGCGACGATGAAAAATTGACCAAGAATGTGTTTAAGGAGCTAATGGAAAAGGATTTCTTGGATTTGAATGCTGATGCATTGTGTGTTGGGAAGAAATCGTCGTATGCAGCTTTGGTGCTGCGAGAACTGGGACTGTGGAATGCTGTTGGTGTTGATGCACACCCGTATTTCTCTCTTGTATGGAGAAGATTTATGTATGAGCTTGATCATGAGAATAATTCTTTCGATTTTGTGTTCTCGAGGGATCTGGATAAGGTCACTGTTCCAGCTCTTATGGTGCTTGAGATTGAGCGTGTCTTACGTCCAGGGGGCACTGGTGTTATGCTCGTGGGTTCTAGTAGTTTCTATGCGGGTAACTTGATAAAAGGCAACTTGATTAGGTCTGCCACCCCAGTTTCATCATTCTTGAAGAGTTCTGATGTTGTTCACGTATGTGGGGTTGGCACCTATACTCTAGTGATGTTCAAGAAACGATCAGAGATTGTTGAATCTCTCGTGCATTCTATGCTGCCTGCTAATTGTCCTTCCAATGTGAACAACAAGCCGTACTTGAAGTACCTTGAGCCACTCGTGGAAGAGAAGCTTGGACAGTTTGAGACACAAATCTCATACTTGCCCAAATTCATGAACATATCTTCAAGGAACAAACTGGTGTATATCAACGTTGGTGCAGGGGAATTTGTAGAAACAAGTCTTGCAAGAACATTCAAGCCTCATTATCCGATCCCTCACCACTTGTTCAATGTTTTTGTCATTGATCATAACACCTCCGCACTGTCTTTATATGTGAAGAATCCTGGTATTAACTTTGTGTACCATCCAGGACTTGCTGTCTCCGGAGAGGCTACTTTGCCATTTCTTGACACTGACGAATATTTGGGAGCACCGCTAGATCATGAAGGGTTCGACTTCATTGGTTGGTTTAGTGAAACAGTTAAAGAAGGAGATTACGTTGTCCTCATGATGAATGCTAGAGCAGCAGAGCTAAATATTCTAGCAGAACTATTCAAAACTGGATCAATATGCCAAGTCGATGAACTGTTCCTTCGCTGCTCGGCTGCAGACTGCAAAAATGCTCTTTGTGGAGACTGCATGAGCCTTTTCAAAACTCTAAGGAGAAGTGGTGTGTTTGCTCATCAATGGTGGGGAGACTAGAGTTTTGTCAAGAGTTTGGTGCATTTTATGTTGTCTTTTCTTCAGCTTTTGCTTTAGTGTCTGTTGGGAATAAATAGAAGGGGGGAGGTTGTAGGTTGAAAGTTGATACTGTAATCTTACTTTTTCCCTTCTGGAACTGCACTTGATGTATTGTGTATGTGTCCATGTATCTGTAAGTTTCTATTTAAGTCTATGGAATTATTATGTGTTATGTGTTTTAAAAATTATGGCTTTATTGTGATTGCATCATGTGGTTGCCACTCTGCAGTTTGCCACTTTTGTTTTAATTTTGGTTTGTTGATGGTTATATTTGGCAAATATTCAAGATTGTTAGTAAGGAAGAAAATATATAATGTGCTAGTGGAAGGGAGTGGGTATCCCGTGAAATTAATTGAGGTGTGTATAAGTTGTCCTAGACACCATGTTTGTTAAAAGAAATTAACATCTCAATCCGGCATTCAAGGGTGTGACTCAATGATTAATGAAATGGATTGATAATCATGAGTTCTCACATTTAAATTTCACCATATGCAAAATTACTTGGTGATTCTTTCTCATCTCTTCGAGCCTTGTTGGGCAAAGTTGATACTAGGTGTTTTTTTCTCTCTATCTCTTCAAGCCTCCTCAAACTATGCGTATAGCAGGAGTTTATTGCATCAGATATTTTATTTATTTTTGGGTGGAGTGGAGGCCCCAATGTATGGGAGGTTTCTTTTTATTATTCTATTCCATCAAGTAATTGAAGTAAATAAATTGGATAAAGCAAATTAGATGCTATTGGAACAAACAAGAGAATCAATTTCAACAATAATGGTGGAGGCAAAGACAAAACAACTTTTGAAGTGTGAACCAATGATTTTGATACACTTGAAGAAAAAGAAAAAGAAACTAATCTTTAGCAACAAATTGAAACTATTAAACTCTTTTGGCTAATTGTAATCAATCGATCAATTAACTACGTCTCAATTCTAAATTATTTAGAGATCCAAATGTGGCTAAGTAGTTAGGCAACGGGTTATCATCGCACTATTTGAAGGAAAATCAATTAATGTGTCAACTACTTCTCAATCCTAAATTAATTAGAAATGATTCATTTTGCTCTATTTAGACACATTTCATTTCCCTTGATGGTGAGCATTATTGGGTCGATAAACACACTCCGCGAATGAATTAGTTTGATACTCTAAACGCGACCAATACTATCAAAAAAGAAAGTAACAAAAATCATAAGAGAAACAAACTTCATTGCTTTGAATACATGAAGGAACTACACTAGACTTAACCTTTTGGGCCAAAAAAAATAACCCAAATGGAGCCTTTTAAGTATTTGGCCCAAAAGTTATATGGCCCAACCCACTCCAAAGTGGAGCTGGGAGTTTTGCCTTTCCACTTTCATTGGGCCATTTTTAATTTTTTTTATTAGCAAGTACTCGTGAAATAGTTAAGTTGTGTGTAAATTGACCCTTTCGACTAGCACAAATGAAAATTACATAAATGAAAATTACATAATTGACAAGCACATTACTTCATAGCTCTAGTAGCCGATGAACTCCATCGACATCGTAATCTATCTTACTTCAAATATAACCTTTATTTCGTATACGATACATTAATCTATCAGTTGTACAAGAATTACAACAATAACATATTCAAGTATAATTTTATAAGTGGACTATGAAAAGGATCATGCGTTTTGTGCACATAGCCTTACCCAACCTTGTTAAAGTAGAATTTTTTTTTCTTATAAACCCTCGACTCAAGTATCTCAACAAGAAAAATAAGTATATAAATCATTTACACATACAAGAATTAATACTCATAATTTAAAAATTAGCACTTAATTGGCATAACCTGGAAAGTAAAAATAAAAAAAACAATAGTGCTGATTCTGCTAACATTAAACTAATAATTAAAAATATTGTACCATTAAACTAAAGTTAAAAAAATATTTTTTTTCCCCACAATCCCATAAAGCAGGGGGATTTGCTTTTCTTTCTTCCCTAATATGGGCTAAAAATGACATATCAATATGGGCAAAAATGACTAAAGTTTTGTCCAAATAAGGCATTTGCTTTTTCTAGAAAAATAAATAAATTCAGTACAGCCACATGAGTCCCACAAATTCTGCACATACCATACCTTTCACATAAACTAAAGTCAGATTCTTTTTTCATTAAAAATAATAATATTTCCTTTTCACTTTACTGTATACATGTGCATAGATATAAACACTCCCATCACAAAAAACCAAATCCTGCAACAAATATTCCAGTTTTTTTTCTTGGAATTTTGAATATTTAACTATACATAAAGAATGATTACGATGGAATCGACAACCTCTTAAATTTATCAGTAAAGTTTTTTAAACACTAAAATTATAATTTATTTCAATGAAGCACTTTTCATGTTAAAGCGCTTGTTCTGATGAAGCAATTGAGCAAATGATAAAGTGTTTTTATTTATACAATGGGTGCTTAAGAATACGTGCACAAGTTTCTTCAAAATTTGAGTAAGAAATATTTAATAAGAATAGTTTATCATGTGAGTATAAAGTGTTCAATTGAAATATGTCATAATTTGAGTGTTTAAATGAAATTAATTTTAAGTCTAAGGAATGTCGATACATTCAACAAATGACTTAGTTTAGAATTGTTAAATGATTTAAAGATCAATTAGATTTGAATTTTTTAAAAAGAGATTTACAGCTTGCCATAAATATGACTTTGTTTTAATGATGGTGTCTAAATTAATTTGCACATAAATTGATTATTCTATCATTATTTGTCATCTCTCATCAATATAAGTATCAAGCATTTCAATAATGAATTTATGTCCCACCTCTTGATCACTTTTCTCTCATTATTAAAAAAGAAAAAGAAGGCTCTTATGCCTAGTTGGTGCACCATTTCATTCATGAGTTTTATCACTACACAAGTAATTTAATTTATAGTTAGGTAGCACTATTTACAATGCAAAATTAGTCCAATTTTGGTGAGTTGTTTATGTGGTATGTGACGCAATGTTGTCTGATAAAAAATTCATACGTCTAAGAAATAGAAATAGCGGAAATAACAATGGTGAAATGAATGTATGAAAATACTATGAGAGATAGAAATATGATAAAAAATATTCAGAACAAAGTGAGAATGACTTCGGTGATGGACAAGTTGCCGAAAAGTTTCTTTCCAAGATTATTCTTTTGGTTATGTTTTGTGTTTGAAGAAAAGATGCTTACTGAGTTGTACTTTTGTTGTGTTAAACAATTAGAGAAAGATCCAGTGCACATCAATTTGTGTCAGAAAAAAAAATAAAAAATTAACAATATAATAATTAAATAAAAATAAATGGTACTTTTACTGTTGATTTAAGGAAATAGAATTCCAAAATTTGTTTTTGAGTGGAGGACAAGTGCTAATTCAGACTTAATTGAATTTAACAAATATATCAAGAGTGTAGTGTACAGCTCTTCTTTCTGTGTCTATAGAGGTCTTGGAACTTGAGATGTAGATTATTTTATAACTGTTATATCTGACTAGTTCACGCACACATCGACTAATTTCATATGGTATCTGCTACCTCTCACGATATTGAATAACTCTGTAAGAAATCACCTAGTATTTTTACCTTCAACGAAATCTAAACCTAAGATATCTGGTAAGAGGTTCATCAGAATGATTGGAAAAAATTAGATAAAGGTGGTCGTACTATGACAAGTGAAGCTAGAGTTGCCTTTGTTCGGTGGCGGAACCATAAATTTTAACAAAAGAACTCAAACAATGAAGAACTATGGTTCCAAGTTGGAATCGACTATATGAATTCCTATTTCTTCATCTAAACTCATATCATCATCATACTAAAATTTATACACACCCCCAAAAATGATATTTTTATCCTATTTGCATAGTATAATTTCCAATAAAAGAGGATACAACTGAACCCCATTTCGAACCATGTAGCTACACTGGTTCGACATAATACATGAACTCATTCTCCAATCCTCACATCAAATGAATCTGTTCTAAGCTTTATAATCGAAAGATAAAACCAAGACAAGTGAGCTAATGATATCTCCTTCATCGCGCAGAACAAGTTTCCTATTCACTCAAAAGTAGTGCCAGATCAAAATAAGAGTCTTGAGAACAAATCACCAAGGAAAACTGTAATCAACAACATGAATTATGGCTTGTTGAATTGAAGACAACATAGAGCTAAATGAGACAAAAAACTGTTATACTCAATGGGTGGAAGAAAGAAAAACGATGCGTATGGATAATAATGAAGCCTCAGGAAAGGAAATTCAAACCCATAAGAGGAAAAATATCCATTATTTAGTATCCTGTAGATCAGTGAATCAACCATATTAAGTCAATGAACAAGGTGAAAACCGAAATCTGGAAACAAGCAGTCTGCAGAATGAGTGAGTGAAAATAACCATCCAGTTAAGAGGACGTTTTAGCTAGAACAATTGCTTATCTCAAACACCCGAAAGATGTTAAATAAAAAACAAATGCAAATAAATCAAACAATGTGTTGGAATTATGCTAAAACAACGATTGAAACGAGTGACTTGTTTCTCCATTTGGTTGGATGAACTTCTCAACAACCCATCACGGCACAATTGAATACAAAGACACCAGAATGCTCTTTCAGGCCGATGACCTTCCAATCCAAGGTGCCGTCTTTACACCCTGATTTTGGTGCCCAAGAACTCAATATAATAGCTTCACCTTCTGGACCCCTGTTGCCACCTACCACAAGAAGTTCTTCACCACATGCTTTGAAAGCAAGACCCCAACCATTCGAAGAATCAGCCCTCACGGGAAGTCTTCCCAATACCTCCCATGAGTTTTTTTTCTTGTCATACTTCTTTATCATGTTGGTTAGATATTCAACTGCATATAGTTGGTTATTAACAACAGCAACAAGAGGAGGTGCCTGAGCAGCCCTATTGACGTTTGGATACATGCACTCAATTTTCCTCCACTTCCTTGTTTGTAGATCAAACTCTTCCCCACAAGTCAAAGAATCGGTAGGATTAGTCATCCCACCGATCACATAAAATTTTTCATCCATGAAAAAGCCAGAACACAATCTACGGGGAGAATGCATGTTTGGCAGTATTTCCCATTTACCGGTCAAAGAATCATAAAGCTCAGCAGATTTTAGTACATTTCCATTCTTGTCACTACCCCCTGCAACAATAGAAATTGAACCAAGACTACCTGATCCAAACAGACAACGACGATGATTCATCCCTTCACATTTTTCCCAGTTGTTTTGAATCAAACTGTATTTCCATATAGCAAAATCAAACAACTCACGGCCAAAAACCAGTAGTTCACTACCAACCGCTAATGACTCCTTATCTGCATAATTAAAGCAATCATCACAAGGAATTTTTGGTAATCTCAACCATTTATTTCTGAAAGGATCAAAAGCCTCCCAACCCCGAGGATCACAAACCATATAAACCCAGTGTTCAACAACACTTATCCGCCTCCTCAAATCATATAAATAACCACTCTTGACTAGTGAATTAAACCTAGCATTCAGGCACGACAACGATGCATAATCTGATCTAGAAGCCCAAGTAAGACATGTTAAAGCAACATCATCATGTAGGCCTGGAAGAAGTGAATCACTTAATCTAAATTTGCAATGACCATCATCATCTTCTTCTTCTAACCTCATTCTCTTCCCCTTCTCCTCTTCCACCCTCCCAAACAAATACTCATACTTATTAACCTTATCGCAACGAACAAACTCTTTCTTCGACTTCTTCGTTTCAGAAGCCATGTTATCATACACAACCCCACAGTTTCCAACCAATCACACACTTGAAAAAAAGCCACAAAATTTATTTGTGAAAACACAAAATTCCCAAATTTTTCATCAAAATATCAATTTCTCTGTTACCAAAAAGCAAAGAACTCCAGCTCGCTTATTAACTATCCATTACAACTTCATGTGTATGTCAAAACTCTAGCAACTCTAATCAAATACTTCGAAATATTACCCAAAATATTCAAACTTACTCATGTATTTTCCACTGAGTTTCAAATTTCACATAATATTCATAAATTTTCCCTTGTTTTGAAGCAGGAAATGTAAGATACACAGAACAAAGCTTATTAAACTTGAGCAAAGAGGTAAATTGAATAGGAAATGAATTATTCGGTAAGGAAAACAGATAGCGATTCGCATCCAAACCAGGTAAGGAAACCTATTCGGATCTCACCGGAAAACCAGCTACTAAGTTCTGTCAGCTGCAAATCAGCGTCGCCGGAGAGCAAAACCGGTGTGGTGATGCTTCCATTGCTGGAGAGAATTAAGTTTCGATCCGATCTCAGGTAACTGTATCGCCGGGATATTCGCCGGTAAATGGACTTACGGCGACCATCTCACCGGAATTTTTAGAGAGAGAATTTTAGAGGGAAAGAGAGTGTGGGGATCGGTTTCTTTTTTTAGGAGAGGAAACTGATAAAAAGAAATGGAAAAGGAAAGAGGAAACTTTATTTATTTACAATGGTAGTCCTTTATCTTTCAATATATTATATAGTTTCCCTGTTATTTAGAGATTTTGTGCAAAATCATCCTTTTTTATATTATTATTCTAATTGTCTATTTATTTATATACTATTATCTTATTGTTCTCCATAATGATATTGTTTCAAGTTAGTTTGGAACAGTATGCTGATTGAATATATATATATATATAACCAACGAGGTTTTGATGGAATGGTAAGTACTCTTTTATTCTTAATTAGAGGTTTTGAGTTCGAGTCTTCCTAGTTATGGAGTCACCTAAATCAGAGGTCTCGGGTTCAAGTCCCTCTGGGTATGGAGTCGCCTCACTAACAAACAATAACAATATATCGATTATCGAGCGTTAGTTCACTAAATAATGTGTACATAATTTTGTTTCTATCTTGTGAAGATAAATAAATAACAATAACAAATAAAATGATAATCGAAGTAAAGAAAATAACATATAATAATAAATCGAAACGGTTTCAAAAACTCACCTACGCAAGTGAAGTTTGTATTTTTCGGATAAGTACCCAGAAAAAGTCAAATATGCTTTTGTCACCTTATCATTTTAGAGTTTTTAATTGAAAGGGTCCTATAAGTTTGATAGTACATACACTTTTGTTCCTATTATATTATTTTGAGCATATATAATCCAACTTAACATAATCTTTACGTTACTAGAAAAAATGTAATCATAGTTGTAAATATTAGAGATCTTCCTCATTTATTCATTCAATTAATGAACATATCGACATATCATAAATTTAACAAAAATAACGTATTTTATACGTGAGTAAAATAAAAACAATCATAATATATATAAGGTAATGAATATTCTATTCGAATGATCAACATAAATATGAATCATAAAATTAATAAAAATAATATATTTTACATGTAACTAAAATACAAATAACTATAATAGAAAATGTTAGTAATTTTCTTCGCTAATTTATTTTTGTTTTGATTGATGAATATATGGACAAGTCATAAATATAACTAATTTAACGTGTTTTTCACGTTATTAGAATAAAAAATAACCAATATTAGTAAATATTAGATTAGAGATCTTTCTACTAATTCATTTAATTGATAACATATTGAGATGTCATAAATTTAACGAAATAATATATATATATATTTTGCACATGACTGAAATAAAATTAACCATAATATAAGGTACTAATAAAAATTCTCTTCGTATAATCAACATAAATACGAGTCATAAAACTAATAAAAATAATATCTTTTGTATGTGATTAAAATACGAATAAGCATAATAGAAAATGTTAATAATTTTCTTTGCTAATTTATTTTTCGTGTTTTTTCACGTTATTAGAATAAAAAGTAACTGTAATAGTAAATATTAGAAATCTTTTTCACTATTCATTTAATTGATAACATATCGAGATGTCATAAATTTAACGTAATATTTTGCACATGACTGAAATAAAATTAACCATGATAAAAAATATTAGAAATATTCTTTGAACATACAAACAAGTCATAAACCTAATGAAAAATAACATGTTTTACAGGTGATTAAAATACAAATAATCATAATAGAAAATATTAGAGTTTTTTTGCTAATTTATTTTTGCTTTGATTGATGAATATATAAACAAGTCATAAAACTAATTGATTTAATGTGTTTTTCACGTTATTAGAATAAAAAATAATCATAATAATAAATATTAAAAATAACATACTTTTTGACATTGCGTTGTTATTAAGCAAATAAATAAATAAATCACCTTTCAATTCTACCCAAAAAAAGAAAAAAAAATATATTCCAAATGTCTATTTCAGTTTTATATTTTTAGTTCACTTTTAGTTAATAATCCTACGAGAAAAGGAAACTGCTTTTTTCTTGTCCCATCCGGTGGCGGATCCAGAATTTCAATTAAGGGGTTCAGAAAACCTCTAATCTTACATTTAGGAGATTCAAAATCAATATATAGACATAGAAATTCTTTAAAATACCTTAAATATATAACGTAATTTTTTACTGAGGGAGTTCGGGTGAACCCCTTGACTTGCTCTAGATCCGCCCCTGGTCCCATCAAGTATCAAAATTAGATAGAAACATAAAGTAATAGGGGTGTCTTTTTTCTCATACCAAAATTACAGAGTTTTTTTATTTTGTCATATCTTTTACCGGACAAAAATAGATCGAAGAAATATTGAGGAGAAATGATTAGATAAGACATAACATATTTGTAGCTTATCAAGGACGTTAATGTTAGATAAAAGGGTATGGAGCGCCTTATATAGAACCATATTTGTATTGTTATTATTACTCTACTACGTACCATCTTTGTCTTTGTTTTTTTAATTAGTATTACTTATTATTTTCTTTGTTTTAGTTATCGTATTAATTAATGTTGCTATTGTAAGTCCTTTTCATACTTAATTTTGATATGTTTTACTTAACCAAATTTTTTTTAGACACAGTCACTCTATCTTCATGAATCACAAGATAGGGAGTAAAGCTACGTATATATTATCTTTCTTAAATTCCAATTGTAAAATTACATTGTGTATGTATATGTTGTTGAAGTTATGATATGTAATGGCAAAAAAGAAGAAGAAGTTGTTTCTCAAAAGTTTAGAAAAGAAATAAAATAAAATGTCCTAAACCAAAGGCAGAAATTTATAATTTTGTGTGCTATTTAGCATATCACTTTATCAAGGAATGATAAAAGATGGTATTTAAAGTTATTAAGACTGACAAAATATTAGACAATATTACACTATCGTCTAATGTTTACAAAATTTTAATATGTAATATAACGTTTTCTCATAATATTCTCAATTTGCTCAAAAGATATCTTCAAATCGTGGTCTAAAAAGGCAGAATTGTAAGAAAAATATAAAGACGAACATATACAAGAACAACTTACCAGTATGATCCCACAAATACAATATAAGATGTGTGAGGTGTATGCAAACCTAACCCCTACCATGTGAGAGGTAGAGAGATGATTCTCGATAGAACCTCAGCTCAAGAAAAGTGATAAGAGGGACATATACTAAACATCTATAACAGAGTGCTCATTTAATAACTTTACTGTACACTATCATATGAAAATTCTTCATATAAAACACATACAAATATCCACAAAAACAAATATGCTGGCTTTCTTCTAAGTATCAAAACACAAAACTTGCACCATTCAGCACCAACAAAAAACAACGAAAACATATCGCGATGTCTCCCTGCCATTACAACTGAACCAGTACACTCTCGGAGTATGGCAGAAACCGAACAAAATTTACTCGACCATCTCATTTTCTACTATCGTTTACATAACATGTATTCTTTTGTTCTTGCAAGTGCAATTTGTCGGAAATAAGACATCCTAGTGTATCTTTCCTACAAGAACTTAGAAGAGAGAACGGAACATTATAAACATACTAGAACATTCTGCAGTTAATCAAGTAGGAGTATCCTCCGCGCTCCCATCTTGTACGTCTTTCTGCAACTTTTGGCGCTGGCACCAACATGAATACTGAGGGATGGGGCCTTCATCTCCTATGAACCACTCGTGTTGAGAAAAACTTTCGAGAGTCAGCCTTTGTGTTGGATCTGTGCAAAGGGACGTTTTGTTAGGAAAATAGGTGGAGAAATTAGTAGCTACCAACAACAACAACAACATACCGAGTGTAGCCCCACAAGTGGGGACTGGGGAGGGCAGGAAGTACGCAGACCTTACCCCTACCTTGGCAGGTAGAGAGGTTGTTTCCGATAGACTCTTGGCTCAAAAGGAATGTTATCGAAGCAGGATTGCAAGAAACATATAACAACCAAATAGCAAGATACAAAAATAATGAAGCAACAAACGCACCGCACATAGAAGAATAGGAGACTACGCAATTACAAAATAACACTACTAGTAGTGAGAAGAGGAAAGGAGAAGGCGTCGTCATAAAATGGCAGGATCAAGATATCAAGCAGGACGAGAGACAAACCTTTACAGAGGAGCCCCTCTAGTAAATTCTTCAGTAGCGGATTCATATCGTCAGGGAGAATGATGGAGTTATTTACTATCTGGAAAGACAAAATAAAGGCAGTTAGGAAAGCAGGAAAGACTAACGTCTGAGCCTGACTATGTTGTACCTCAGATATACGAGAAGACACACACCTTGTCATATGTATCCTGGAGAGTTTCCCCTAGAAACGGGTATTTTCCCAAGATCATGCAATAAAGGGTAACTCCAACCGCCCACGTGTCAGCTGCTTTTCCGTGATATCTATCTCCTATTAATAAAGAAGACAAAGAAAAAACCATTTCAATAACAACAATGACAAACTATGCCTTGGTCCCAAACAAGTTAGGGTCGGCTAAGTTTAACGATAATTTAGATGTCAGCATTCAATGAGGACAAGAAACTCTGACCTACGCAGCATTCAGGAGCAGTGAAAACAGGAGTGCCAGGAGATCGACGAAGCTTATCATTATCATCCTACAAATAGGAATAGTTCCAGCTAATGTTAGTAATATACTGGAAAAGAATAGGAAAGAAAAAACATAAAACAAAAACAACTTAAATTAACGCAATCACCACCAAACCCTTCAAGACCCAAAACTTTAGAACCAACGAGTGCAAATAAACAGAATTTTCAATCATTACGACATTATTCCAACTAGGTGAGTCTAAACAAAGACTACCAACCTCTATGAAAGGTTCAAGTAAGAAATACAACTTTATCTAGCATAAACTGCATGTAAAAGATATTTTCTAATTGGTGAAAATACTTAGTTTGCCGAGGGTCTTTCGGGAACAACCTCTCTACTTCCTCACACTTGTGGGATTACACTGGGTATTGATGGTGGTGATGGTGAAAATACCTAGTTTATTCCATGAACCTAATTGAACTTCATGGAATGTAAAACAACTATGGCTTGCACTTGATACTAATGCATACCATTTGGAGTTTCTTTTTATTCTTCTTCTTCTGAATTTCCCGTCAAATGTACCTTCATGCTTTTATACAGATTGTCCCATATTCTCCCTAAAATGGATCCAATTGGAAAGATGATGTGAATATTAACTATTGATGGAACTATTTTTAATAAGTAATTTGACAAAACTATTTTGCTCGCCTTATACCAAAGTGGTCCTCTTCAGAGCAACCAAAGGAAGGAAGCTGATCTAATGAAAGATAAATAGCAGAAAGAATCCAGCTAGTTACTTTTATCCTTGGCATGTTTCCATACGGAAAATTTTATGTTCCACATCAAATTGCCTCAGTCTACTATAGAAGTCTGCAGAATTATTTCAGTAAGTGCTTTTTGAAACAAGATGTATTTTTTCACCATGATATTGAAAAACCGAGACACTTCGGTAATATTTACTTCAATTTGCTTCAAGCATATAACCAAAAACATATTTCTACCCATATACACATTCTTAGTCGTATGATTACAAGTGACCAGGGCAGGAAATTCTAAAGAAAAAAACATTGTTGAGCTTGGTCATACCTCAAAAACCTGGCTGACGCTGAAATCGCCGATCTTCACCCTACCAGCAGCAGTCACTAAAAGATTGTCTGGCTTAATATCCCCGTGTATGATATTCTGCTCAACACAAAACAAGAAAGAACATAGGTAAAACATTATCCGTGGATCGGGAATGTAAAGCAGTAAAGGTAAGGTGTCCGATAAGCGTAAAATTACTACTGATGCATGAATTCTTATACCCAACGGAGACACTAATTCAAAAGTTTCAAGTCTTAGTTTACTTGATAAAGCTAGTAATCCACATCCCATTGGGATTTCGCTGCTGCTAAAAGTATTACCTTTCCGCTTTATGAGAAAAGCAGATCACTCGATAAAAACAAAAAGCGCAAAAAAGCTCTAAAGGTCCAATGGGGCTTTAAGTGCAAATAAAGCATGGGCTTTAATGAAAAAAGGCACAAAGGGAAAAAAAAAAATACAAATATATATATTTAGTCCAAGACTAATAATTATAAGCATGAATGACATATATAAGAACAAATCAATTAAAAACAAATTATGATAAAGTGAAATATCAATTGTTTAGTGTCGCTGATTGGCAAGGAAAAGTATGCCTTAGAACCTTGATGACGACACTGAAGTGCACATTAAGCGACACGAAGCGCTCAACACATTTTGAGCCCCGCTTTAGGGCTTAAGTGCGCCTTTCACAACATTGCACTCGATTCATTACAGTCCTATCTCAATGCTCATTAGGAAAGAAAAAGACATCAAAGGCACTCAAGCTCCAGCTAAACAACTAACTGATGGAACAACCAGTAAAATGAAACAGATTTCATTTTGGTCTTCGATAAGTGAAAATCAAATAGCTACAGGCCCATATATTTCCTGAAAGAATGGGAGAGAGGGAGGGAAAACATCTCCCTAAGCAAGAGATCATTAGTATTCAACAGCAGTGACTGGAGGTCCATCTATCCTCTAGAAAGGGAGTCCAAGAAAATCCTGGTGACTCGGCTACATAAATTATCACATCATTTAAATAGATTTACATTGTCAATCAAGTCAAGTAATTTGATTTTTTTCACACGCCTTCCTATCTTAGTTTTACAGGAAATTGACAGGAAACTACCTATCTTGACCAAGCAACTTATATTCATGACCTTACAACAACAACAACATACCCAGTATAGTCTCACAAAAGTGGGGTTTGGGGAGATTGAGGTGTACGCAGACCTTACCCCTCCTACCTTTGTGGAGTAGGGAGGTTGTTTCCGATAGACACTCGTCCCAAGAAAACATTTTTCAGAACAGTTTAGAAGGAAATGTAAGAGTAAAAAACTTAGATGAAAAAATTGACCTTGCGTGAGTCAATTCTTCAGGAGTCGAGTCTTCAGAAAACTTGTTCTAGAAATGGATAAGGGATCCAGAGTTATTTTTATATAGATCTATCGTTTCTCTTTTTGCGAGAGCCGATTTTCCAACTATGATTACTTAACACTTCATTAAAGTGATTGAGATTTGTGAGTTATAGCCTGATTGAGGACATGATCTAGAATCCTTGCATATAAGCGTTAAAACGTAACAATGTTGTCAAAGCCGAAAAGCACATCACCAAGGTCTGTTGGGGGTGCGAAGCGCAATTACAATGTTGGCTTTAGTAAAGAAACGTGCAATGAAGAAAAAAAAGTAATAAAATATGTGTGCAATATATAAAAATAAATAGATCCGAACCACAGAGACTTACATGAGAATGCAGATACATCAAGCCAGACACTATATCACGCAAGTACTGCCGTGCTTTATTTTCTTCAAGAACACACGGGGGACCAGAATCCTCACAAACCCATTTTCCTTCCACGTACTCAAGAACTGTTCAATAAAGGGGGGAAATGTTAGTTATTGACATTCATATAATTGAAGAAGCTGGACGACTCCACAAAAAAAAAAAAACTGGATAAGGCAAGGTAATAATACCCATGTAGAAGTTATCTGTTTCTGGGTCATCAATCACCTCGATAAGATTAACTATATTGGGATGGCACACCATTTTCATGATTGAAACCTGCAAGTGATGAGAATTAACATTGACAAACTTCGGGACAGGAAAATAAACAATTCAGTGGACAAATAGCTAACGCTACAGGATAAATTTTACGGATAACCCACAAAAAGGAGGATTGAAACTCGAGGGAAGAAATAAAGCACATACCTCACGAAGAACATCACCCATAGCAGTTTCTGAAGGTGCCACCCGCAACTTCAATAAGTGAGACTTGTGAAAGGCCTGCATTAGAAAAAAAACAAACATTATCACTATTTGACTACTTTAATCAAGCCTGTACTCAATGACTACCAAGTAACAAAACTAATTGTTCTTTGCGGACTAAAATCTAAATTGTATGCGACTCTGTGTTAATGTCCACTTCCCTTTTCCAGCTGTTTCTCCATGACCCTAAATATTATTTTCCCTAGCATAAAGTAATTCAATTACCTAATTATCCCTTACATCTATCTGTGAATAAATCAGAATGGGCTACATCAGATACACTTGATGCCAGTATAAACACAATAGCAAAAACTTGAGTGGAACCCCATTAAGAATACTACAATGCAAAAACTCCTATCACTAAGTAAAGAAGCAATTTAGCTTCAAACCCCATTCTCACCGTCTTGTGTTTAAACTTCATCAGAAAAGTAAAGAAACAATTTAGCTTTCTGATATGGGAATACAACTAGTACAACTAGTACACAATTAACCTAAGTAAATATCGTGACCAAGTAAATACTTAAGTACATTCCCCGATGCTAATGGGATATGTTAGAAATTTTACCTTAATGGCATAATGTTTTCCATCAGTGCAACTTCTGTAAAGTACCTGTGCCATACCAACGTGATCAGATGTCACCTTTTATTCCACCAAACGAAAAAAAAAGAAGAAAGAAAGATAACATCAATATCTTCGAGCTCACCACTTTACCGTAGCTACCAGAGCCAATTTTGTATTCACGGACATACTCGTTAACCATCTTGTTCCCATCTTCATCCTGAATCGGAAAGACAACAGAGGCGAAAAAACAGTCAAGTTACACCTCCCCTTTTTTTTCCCTGATAAATCAAAACTAGTGATCTAGTGATCGTTTGTACAAATGTATGTCCGAGCCATCTACGTTTCAATGATATGAGTATAGGATTTTCACAGCGAATGTAAGAAAGAGTTTTCCTGCTATTACCACAGTGCGCACAACTTTGTGTGTTTCCTTGACGGGGATCTCCCTGCAAATTAACCCATTCTGAGCTCTTTCCATGAGAATCTCTTCAGAACGTTTAACCGGGCTGTGACACACTTCATCATCCTCAGTACCAGTATCAATAATATCGCCACTATCAAAGCCATCATCTTCAACTTCTTCAACCTCTTGTTGTAACAATGGCTCATGTGACCAGTTGTTTCCATATCCCCTATTAGGTCTATCTACCTTTTTTGGTTTTCTTGCAAAAGAGAATCCAAAGCATCCACAGCACCCCATTTCTGTAACTTCATCAACAGAATGCATCATCACAGACATCCAAAACAACAGAAAATACGTCCCAATGGAGTACACTTATATACAGCACAATCGAACAATTTGATTCAAGAACCTGAAAATTAGCATACACCTCTTATTATCATCAATCAACAAGACAACAATGAAATGATAAGCCAAACCAATGTTATCAAAAGCAAAAAGCGCAAAAAAGCTCTAAGGTCCAATGGGGCTTTAAGTGCAAAATAAAGTGTAGACTTTAATGAAAAAAGCTGGAAAGAGAAAAAAGTACAAATATATATGTTTAGTCCAAAACTAATAATTATAAGCATGAAAGACAAATATGTGAACAAGGAAATTGAAAAATAATAACGATAAAGTGAAATATCAATTATTTAGTGTAGGCTCATTGGCAAGGAAAAGTGTGCCTTAAAAACTTGATGAAGACACTGAAGTGCACATTAAGCGAGGTGAAGCGAAGCGCTCAACAAGTTTTGAGTCTTGCTTCCTGGCTTAAGCGCACTTCTTTGATAACACTGAAACCAATATCCCCATATTCATTGGTTCAACAAAGCCGATAATAGGAAATATATAATGTATGTCAATAACACATAATTGAAAACGAAAGCAGATGACAACCTTAAAAAGAGGAAAACGCTATTCGGGCATCCACCCGGGTTCAACTTTGTTATTCAATTGGATGCCATTCAGCAAAATGAAAGAAGCAGTTAATCAAATTGATTCCTGAGCGATTGAACCACGACATCATGAGAGTTCCAACTTATTATAACAACAGACAAGAGATCAATGTCAGGCCAGAATCCTCCATTCGTCACCAGAGTTGGAGCCTCATCACACAAAGGGATTACACCTCTGCCACAATTGAAAGAATCAACAAAAAGAAAGCACATTTGAGTATTGACCCACATATAGGAATCAAATTAACTCAAAATACCATAATATCAAAACCAAAAAAATACAATCTTTTCCCTAGATTCTTCGTAGGAAATCAAAACCATCAAAAAGTTTAATCATTCTTCTAACAATTTCCATAAAAACAATCAAAACCAATAAAAAATAAAATCTTTTTCCAAGATTCTTTGTAGGAAATCAAAACCGTCAAATGGTTCAATCATTTTCCAAACAATTTTTTTATAGAAATGATCAAAACCGCTCCCAAGATTTTTTTTTAGGAAATCAAAACCATCAAAGGGTTCAATCATTTTCCTAACAATTTTTTCATAAAAATGATCAAAAACAAAAAAAATAAAATCTTTTTCCAAGATTCTTTGTAGGAAATCAAAAACCATCAAAAGGTTCAATCTTTCTCCTTACAGTTGTTCATAAAAACAATCAAAACCAATAAAAATACAATCTTTTCCCAAAATTCTTTGTAGAAAATAAAAACCATCAAAAGGTTCTGTCATTTTCCTGATAATTTTTTCATAAAATGATCAAAACCAAAAAACATACCATCTTTTTTCCAAAATTCTTTGTAGGAAATCAAAACCATCAAAGGGTTCAATCATTCTCCAAACAATTTTCCATAAAAACAATCAAAACCAATAAAAATACAATCGTTTTCCAAGATTCTTTGTAGGAAATCAAAAACCATCAAAAGGTTCAATCTTTCTCCTAACAATTGTTCATAAAAAACAATCAAAACCAATAAAAATACAATCTTTTCCCAAGATTCTTTGTAGAAAATAAAAACCATCAAAAGGTTCTATCATTTTCCTGATAATTTTTTCATAAAAATGATCAAAACCAATACATATACCATCTTTTTTCCAAAACTCTTTGAAGGAAATCAAAACCATCAAAGGGTTCAATCATTCTCCAAACAATTTTCCATAAAAACAATCAAAACCAATAAAAATACAATCTTTTTCCAAGATTCTTTGTAGGCAATCAAAACCATCAAAAGGTTCAATCATTCTCCTAACAATTGTTCATAAAAACAATCAAAACCGATAAAAAACAATCTTTTTCCAAGATTCTTTGTAGGAAATCAAAACCATCAAAAGGTTCAATCATTTTCCTAACAATTGTTCATAAAAACAGTCTTTTTCCCAAGATTCTTTGTAGGAAATCAAAACCATCAAAGGGTTCAATTATTCTCCTAACAATTGTTCATAAAAATAATCAAAACCAATAAAAATACAATCTTTTTCCAAGATTCTTAGTAGGAAATCAAAACCATCAAAAGGTTCAATCTTTCTCCTAACAATTGTTCATAAAAATAATCAAAACCAATAAAAATACAATCCTTTGCCAAGATTCTTTGAAGGAAATCAAAACCATCAAAAGGTTCAATCTTTCTCCTAACAATTGTTCATAAAAATAATCAAAACCAATAAAAATACAATCCTTTGCCAAGATTCTTCGAAGGAAATCAAAACCATCAAAAGGTTCAATCATTCTCCTAACAATTGTTCATAAAAATAATCAAAATCAATAAAAGTACAATCTTTTTCCAATATTTTTTCTGAAATAAAAACCCCATTACCTTAAAGATGGGAAAGATCAATTCTTGCTCAACAAATTTGGTTGTTCAATGTTCTAAAAGCTTATAAACGGGAAAGAAATTTTTGATGGAGAGGAAAAAACAAGAACAAAATGGTAAAGGAGCAAACTTTTAGGGATTGTTGAGATGGGAGTGGGGGTGGGTGGGTTGGGAGCAAGGGTCTGTAGAGGCTGTTGATGTGGCCAGGGTTGACTGTTACAGATGCACTTTATGGAGTTTTAAGCCTGCTCCCTGCTGCATCTGAGTCTCTTTGGTTAAATACTATAATCTATAGTATATTTTATTTTATTTTTTGATTTTTCATGTCATTAGAGCTATTGAGGTCAGATTAAATTTGAATTCGTGCATTGTGCTCACTTCAGAGAACTGCTCATTCATAAAAACTCAAATTCGAGATAACTAATTAACGGTATAGGAATCCCGCCATGATTTGACACATATTAGTTATATAGGTAAATTAGTTAATTTGTTCGCGCGTCCTACACGATGTAAACTATTTAAAAAATATATATATTTGTCATAATGTTATAGGGTATACTAGTAAAAATAAATTATAAGCAAATATATACGAAATTTAAGTATAGTTTATAATATTTTAGTGATTGTTTGATACGTCGGATAAGGTGAATATTTTATAATTAAATTTGATATTAAATTTATATCGTGTTTGATTAATAATATAAATTTATCCTTTAGATTATTAAATCAAAAATTATAATTTTGAGATAATTTAATTTATGTACCAAATGACCCTTTAGTGGCCGTTTGGTCTTGCACTTTGATCTTCAAATTTAAAGTTTTAATTTGAAATTTGTATTTGTTAATAATATTTTAACAGAAATTCAACTTCAATTAGAAATCTCAAATTACCTGAAGGTAGTATTTCAATTCCAAATATATAATTTTTTCAAAAACATTAAATTTTACCCATAATTTTATATTTTACAAAAAAAAGATTAATAATTTATAATTTTACAAAAAAAAAAGATTCATACTCGACATGAAAAGATTATCCGTACCACACACGAGGTAAGAAAAGCTAGTTACTAATATTGATTTTGGACAAGTAGATCTTTGTAAAATTATATACTATATTTGAAAGTTTGTAATAACATGTAATCACAAACATATTTTTATAAAAAAATATAGAGATATGTAATTTATTAATGTAAAATCGTAAAATATTTCGATGCCTTATTTATGAACTATAACTTGCTCATTTGATAAAATAATCTATAAAAGTTGAAGAAATTTTGATAATTTTCACAAATTGTGAGGTTTTCATGTTCATGAAAAAGAGTACAACTTTTAAAATTTAAATTGCATATTCAAATAAAAATTTAACTAAATCAATCCTTCTAAAATAATATGTACTTCGTGTAATCTCATAACTAAGTTTTAAGAATGATATGTGCTCAGTCTCATCCCTGTCATGAGAAGCTAGAGAACTCAAGTAAAACATATATAAAATCAAGTATGTAAAGCTAATACAATAATAAAAAAGCCATACTGAAAACAATGAAGAACAAATCGTAACAATAACAAATAATACAACCAAGATCAACCCTTCTAGGTATTCAATAGAAACAAGTCCAAGTTCTAACGTTAAAGCGAAACGTAAACTTACGACTTTAGCCTTTCACATAACTTATGTTTGGTATATATGAAACACAAAATAAGATTCTTCTTCATTCAAATAAAGATTTTTTTATATCACATCAAATATTGCGATTCAAGAATGAAGACAAAATATTTGGTGGAAATTGTTTACTCCGAATGGGTCTCGACATAAATTCAAATTAATTGAACTTTAATGTAAATAGAGACACAAAAATGTATATCAAAATAAAAAAGGGAATTTGTCATCACGAGTGAGTAGAGAGAATTTGGGGATATTTTGGTTTGTTTGGGTATATTATTAGATGTTAGTAATGGGTGGGTTAAGGGTTATTCGGGCGGATCTTTTTAATTCCGGATGATATTCTTTGTTGGGTTTAAATTTAGTGAATAAGCAGGTAAATGCATAGGACGACGACACGTGTCCAATCGTTTGAGTGAAGGACACAAACACTCTACTTTTTGAACGAGAGGGACTCTAGTGTCCAAATAGTATAACTGAGGGTATTCGTAGTTCATATACCATTTTCGATAGTTTAGGGATATATTTGTCCTTTTCTCCAATAAAATAAAAATAAAAATAAAAATCATTCCAAAAAAGATGTTTTTTTCGAGTTCCAAGAAAGTGTAACGCAGGTGGCCGCCTCCTAGCCGCCAACCGATATCATCAGTGAAGGAAAAGCAAAACACTCTCCTAATTCACCCTTTTTTCCATACCCTTTAACTCCTCAGCCGCCATTGCTGTTTCAAGATTGGTTTTTTTTTTAGTACCCTTTTGTTGATTTTCATTGTTTCTTGTTTTTGCAACTTGAAAAATGGTTGTGGGTGTTCTTGCTTTACAGGGATCTTTCAATGAACACATCGCAGGTACCCTTTTTGTGCTTTTGATTGTGTAGATGTTTTGTGTTTGTTTGGGTGTTTCTTATGTGTTTTGATTTTGACAGCTTTGAAAAGATTGGGAGTGAAAGGTGTGGAGGTGAGAAAGCCAGAGCAGTTGCTGAATGTCAGCTCCCTAATCATCCCTGGTGGGGAGAGCACTACCATGGCCAAGTTGGCTGAGCTCCACAATTTGGTAACTTTCTTAGGGTCGTTTGGTACGGTGTATAAGAATAATACTGAATATGGTGTATTAGTAATGTTGTGATTAGTTATGCTGAGATTATTTCTTATCCGTTGTTTGGTTTGGTGTATTAAAGACAGTTCTGTGTTTAACCATGCTTGTCCATGTTTTAATAACCCTTTTATTACTAATATGGTAGCTTGTCATGTATTAGTTATACACTCTATAATACCGAATATGGTGTATTAGCTATACAAAGACTGAAAATCCGACCAAACAAAGGATTGAATAATATTATAACTAATACATGTATTATTTTACTGTTGTATGTCCTACTAACGACCCCTTACTTGCTGTTAATAGGTGAAAGGCAGATCTCCTTGGCCTTTTTGGTTATTTATTGAACAAGGATTATGGGTTGAAAATTGAAATTTTAAGTTTGTGTAGTAATAAATGTGAGATTTAGCAACTACGAAGCGGTGTAGTGGTAAGGTTGCGTGAACACCACCTTCTTTAGAGGGATTACACTGGCTATGAATAATATGATGTTGTTGAAGCAGTGTAGACTGTCACTCCACCCTTGACTAGCACAGTCTCTGATTCCAGCATGAGAATGGAGAACCTTTCAGTAGCAGCTCTTTATCCATGAGTGACTTTACATCTAAACCTTCGTGGGCGCTCAGATGGTTTTGACTTGCAACTTCCATAACGGAGTTCTCAAGCTCAAAACCCCTTGCGCGCGCGGCAACAGGTGTTTGGCCTTTCGGATCGAGTTGGTCGCATGGGGCTTGCCTAGTGCGGTGTACTTCTCATGTGTGGTTTGAGGGATATTGCACAGGAGCGGGGTATACCCCGACTCAAAGGGTAGCGGTTGCGGATTTCCTTGTCAACAAAAAAAAAAAGAAGAAGAAGGGTGTGAGATTTAGGGAAAATAAGGTGTGAAATTTAGGGGAATTGTTGTCTTAGAGGACTCGTATAACACGCCCCAACTAGTTTGAGATTGGGGAGTAGTAGAGTGATTGCTTGTTGCCCTCGATAAACTAATGAATTATTATTGTTGAATTTGTTTTTGTGGAGCATCATGAGAATTGCTAAGCATGAAAGGTTGAATTTTCCTAAGTTTAAGTTATATATTCAGAAAAACAGTACATAAAGGGATTGCATTTTGTGTTGAAATCCTACTCTCTCACAGTGTGGCTCTGTCTGTTAACTAGGGGTATCTTAGTATAAGTTTGGATGTACGGATGCATAATTGTACTAATTGGTGTTAGTTATTATGTTTGGTATAACTTTTGTCCATGTTAGCCTGATCGTGTTTCTAATTGCAGTTCCCTGCTTTGCGCGAGTTTGTTCAAATGGGGAAGCCAGTATGGGGGACATGTGCAGGTCTCATTTTCTTGGCAAATAAGGCCACTGGTGAGTGTTCAACTCCATATCTTGTTTTACTGTTTAGGGCAATCTTTGCTGCTTATCTTCTTTTAGTTATCTTATAATGCCAGATTTCAGGGTCGTATTTTTGTTTTTCCAAAAAACTACTTCACGGTTTGTATATTAGCCAATTTGCGTGTATGTAGGTTTGAAATTGGTATGTATTTTCTATAAGTCATAGGAAGGGGTGCCTTGGCGTAACTGGTAAAGTTGTTCTCATGTGACTAAGAGGTCACGTGTTCAAGCCGTGGAAACAACCTCTTGCAGGGATGCGGGGTAAGGCTATGTACAATAGACCCTTGTGGTCCGTCCCTTCCCCGGACCCCCTGCATAGTAGGAGCTTTATTGCACTGGGCTGCCCTGCCCTTTCTATAAACCATAGGAATTGCATTCTATGACTAACAGAGCTTTAGTGAAGGATACTTTTCTCTTCTTTAAAGATCCACATCCGCTCTATTCTTTGTTCTAAGCTTGAGAGCCATTTGATCTGGTTAACTCTGCTTGATGAACAGCCTTTCAGTCACCACCCATCTGGCTTTCCACCTTGAGAAACAAATAATGTCATAATATAAGTATCCTAATGGACTACGAGATTGCATTTAAGAATATATGAGTAAAAGTGTTAACTATATTAGATTTCTCTAAAGTCGATAATAGTATACAATTTTGTTAAAAGATGAACTCTGAATATATCAAATGATAAAAGACTCATGTCACTCTTTACTGTAGTATGATATAACTTATGTTTGTTAGTACTGCAGAATATTCTATATTGGTTACATATTCTAGTATAAGAGGGAGTTAATGCTCTAAGAGAGATTGGAGAAAGGTAAATTTGCATGTCCTTGGTCCATAATATACTTGTCACCAGTTCTGATAGATGATCCATTAATATGTATTTCTGTTATTGCCAGACTTTCTAGGGCAAGTAGTGGAGTTTAATTTGTTCCCCGCTTCCTTTGCTCCACTCACACCAATCAAGAATTCGAGATAGAAAGAAAGATTGATTGGTGGGCCATTAAGCTCCCTATCACTTTTAAGGGAGATAATAGAAAGGTGAGCCGATATAGCATCCTTGTTCACTCATCCGATATAGCTACTGGATGAGTGAATTCTACTCAATAGAGAACAACATTTGTGAACTTTTATTTTTCATTTCGTCATGTCAAATATTCACATTAAGCTTTTACTCGTAAAGCTATAACATTGCCACATCTACTGATCTCAATAATATTAGGCAATTAATCTTAAGGCACCTATGAGTCTCACAATTTTTGAGAAATTGTTCTCACCTAGGAGGTTGTGGAGGACACGGATTATGGCAGAAGGTTAGTAGGTAGTAGAGTATTGTTTTGCTTATCCTTCCATTCTATTAGTCTTAGTATTTCTTCTGTAGTTTCTTGTCCTTCAATTTCTCTTACTATCTACTGTCTCCTGTGCTTCGATTAATGCACTGTTTTGTTGTAGTTACTCTTTCTTTCTGCTTCATCTTTTTTCAGAATGCTCTGTCATTCTTTTTAGTATTTTGCCATGATTTCCTCACTCTCGTTAATTATTTTTCGTTATGCCTTTCCTTGAGCCGAGGGTGTATCAGAAACAACCTCTCTACCTCCCAAGGTAGGGGTAAGGTCTGCGTACGCTCTACCCTTCCCAGACTCCACTTGTGGATTACACTGGGTATGTTGTTGTATTAATTTTGCTACATTGCTACGTCTACTGGTCTCAATAAACATTGGGCAATTAATCTAAAGGCACCTATTAGTTTCACAAATTTTGAGAAGTTGTCTTTTTTCTTTTTTTTTGTAGTAATTTTGCTTCATTGTTCCAATTACTTGTAGAGAACTGTGCACCCTCTCCACTCACCCAGAATAAAATAAAGCTCATTTTGTCTGGACTAGTAATCACAAACTCTTTTTGATGAACCTTCTTACTGTTCTTTACCATATTGAGGCAAAAAGATCTAACGGCACATTTTGTGGCTTCTTTTCTCAGGGCAGAAAACTGGAGGACAGAAACTAATTGGAGGCCTTGATTGTACTGTCCACCGAAACTTTTTCGGAAGCCAGGTAAACGAGTGGTTCCCCCTCAAGGTCTTAATAGATAACCAAGAATGGAGGAAATTCGTTTGCATAGATAAACAACACTCGTATCATGTTTATTAGTTATTAAAAAGAGGTTGGCGGGGAATATTACCTTTATCATAAAAAATATAGGAGGCGGGGATGAATGAGCATGCTTATGGGTTTTGTTGTGAAGTTAAAGGCATATGCTACATAAGGTTCCCATCCCTTGATAAGTGACATATGCAACAGAAGTAGTTAACGACTTAACGACCCCTAAGATAGACTGCCACACACTTTTTTTTTGTGGTATATGATGACGGAGTTGTGGTTGTTATAGCAAACTAGTGGAAAAACTTCTCAATATTTTGATGAGTTGTTGTTGGTTTGTGTTATTAACTACAGTATGCTAATGTAGCTTTTTAATTATCAAATTGAACAGATTCAAAGCTTCGAGACAGAACTTCCTATTCCTCAAGTTGTAGCTGAAGAAGGTGGTCCTCCAAGTTTTCGTGCTGTTTTCATCCGTGCTCCGGCAATCCTTGATGTAGGACCAGACGTTGAAGTTTTGGCAGACATTCCTCTATCAACCATTGAAGCTATTAATTCCAATCCTGCTATTCAGAAGGAAGAGGTTTACTTTGTCCTTCGGTCCATCTAGTGTCCTAACTGCAATATAGATGTGCCTTGTAAAAAATAAAGGCATAATACATAAACAAACACTCAACCTTGGTCTCATCTGGCAAGTAAGCATTCCAACTTTGAGAGTGCACATCCATACACCTCAACTTAGTCTCAGTTGACAACTAAACACTCCAGCTCGTCCCCACTGTGTCTTGTGGACATCCGACATTGACGTGACACATAACTCTTGGAGGTGTCTAGATGATCATTTAGTAAGTTGGAGTGTTCAACTAACACAACGGAGACAGATTGAGGTGTCCAGATTAAGAGTGCTTACTTACCAACTAGGGCCAAGTTTGAATGTATGTTCATGTAATAGTTATAAAAGTTGGTGCATGTGTAAGTAATTTTTATTTTCTATCGCTTCTACACGTATCAAAAGATTACACTTGCGAGTAAAGACTTGGTGGCCTGTTTTGCCTTTGGAAAACATTGAATGTGATAACACACTAGTGCACTACAAATTATTTTAGTAACTTTGATTAAACCAAGTCTAACTCGTTGTAAAGGAGGAATATTGATTACAATAAACTGAATTCTGGTGAATTAACATTATATTTTTCACCCTTCATCAGTTATCGTAATGCAACTTAATCTTTTATTTCCCATTTGTTTAGAATATCAGCTCAGCGTGATATGATATCTTTCGATGCTTCAGGATTCTACCGAGTCTGGAAAGAAGGTTATTGTTGCTGTAAAGCAAGGGAACTTACTAGCGACTGCTTTTCATCCCGAATTAACTGCAGATACTCGATGGTATGTTTCTTCTGCAACTAACATGAATGTTATCCACTACCTTGGGGGCACTATGTACTACTATTATCACATCACTTTGTTACGGTCCCCTGATATGGATCTAGTTATGGAACGCTGCAAAATGAAATCAGATGTTTTCTTCCTACGACCTATGGTACTGGTTCATTAAGAGAGAACCCATTTTTAACACATTAAGGGAGAGGGTGGTTTGTACGCAGTCTTATCTCCCTACCTTGAGAAGGTTGATAGCCTGTTTCCTATAGACCCTCGGCTCAAGTAACATCACTTTCTTTTGCAGGCACAGTTATTTCTTGAAGATGGTGCCTGAAATCGAAGAAGGAACTTCTGCTATTGTGTCAACATCCACCTCAAATCAAAGCTTCGGAGCTCGATCAATTATTGATTTTCCCATATACCAATAGCGGAAAAAAAATTGCTTGAAAGAAATGCAGATCATATTAGAAGGTCAAATGACTGCTCATTGCCATTGTTATGTTTTTATTTTTACTAATTTTCATTTGCTCATCATACATTCTAAATGTTGCTCATGCTAGACATGAAATGCTGAATGCTATTCATTGTTGTACATAATAGTAAAGGATTTTCTTTCACACCCCTCTTCTAAAAATACAACAATAATTACGCCTCAATCCTGTACAAGTTGGGGTTCGCTAGTCCCTGACACCCAGTTGGCAACGCGATGGAATCCCTTATTTATTTTTCGTTACATTTGGGTGCGAATGTAACACATGCTTAGATGGACATGTTACAATGAAATATGACATGCATTGTTAGGATTTATCATGAATTAACAATTTTTTGTTGATTGTCAGCCTATCGCAACTCTCCTTTATCCGCCTTTGAGACCAGGCACACAAGTACTTCAAGTTGTCTCGACATCTCAAGACTTATAAATTTGGAGGACATTATCGATTCAACTACATTGTGAATGTTAATATTGTTGTTATGTTTGAAGGGAAAATGTTCACATTTGTCCTTGGACGGTTTGAAAGTACTCGATTTTACCTTCTATTACACTTTTAGTCCATTCTTATTCTTGTTATTGGCAAATTGTTTTATATTCATTCAACACATAAAAGGTTTGTGCTAAAGCTATCGACTTCTCTCTCTGATCCTATATGATAATATTATACATCTGTTTATGGATAGGTCTTATAACGGATACTCAATATCAGGTGAGAAATGAAAAAAAAAATAATCTACATTTTAGGTTAGCAACAACTCCCCCCCCCCACCCCCTGAACCCAGACTCATCACATGGGGTGCATGGATTGGGGTATTTTTAATATTGAAAAAAGAAGTAGAAAAGAAGCAAATCATTAATTGAAAGAGTAATTTAAATTCATTAAGCTGCTGACTTTTGTAGTTTTTAAGGATCTTAACCACAGCTTTTCAGATCTCAAAAATAAAAATATGAGTACCGTATGGTGTCATAATTATTAAATTTAAGGGTTAATAACATTTTTAGTTCCTTAATTACTGGTAATTTCTAATTCAATCCTTATAACATATGGTTAAATACATTTAACCTTTCATTACTCGAAATATGTACTTTTAATCCGTTTGTTGAAAATATTCATAAATTTTTAAAATTATTAACCGTTTCATCATTTAATTATCAATTTATTGTGTTAAGTTTGCAGCGTTATTCTATATTTGAGGGTAACATACTCCTTCCATAAAGGGACTAAAAAGCACACAATTTGATTAATTGAAGATTAAATATATTGAGTCGTATGTTGTAAGAACCAAAATCAGAATTTAATAGTAACCGAGGGACTAAAGTGTTAATATCCCTAAAATTTAATTTTAAAAACTTTAGTCTAATAGTTTCATAATTATGTTAATTATATTCTTTGATGGACTCTTTGTGCTTCTTTAGATTTTTGAGATCCAATGTCATAAAAATAAAATAATATTTTATACTACGTGATTTTTACGACCATTAATTTGCCTTTTGACTTCCTTCCATGTGAAGTTATGTTGCATTTAAGTTTTTTTTTTCTTCATTTTGACATTCAAGAAAATTATTTCTTTATTATTACTCTAACAGTTTTTATTTTCCAGCAAAGCACAATATTGTTTTTAATTTAAATTTCTTTCCCATTTAGAAACTACTAGTTGATACATGTCGGCGTGAAAAAATTGATTTTTATTATTTTTAGTTTAATCATTTGATATTTGAAGCTTATTGATCTGGCTAAATCAGGTTTACATAGACCGACTAAGGAGGTAACGCGGAAGAAATGTGGCAAATTGTCACTTTTTGAGCCGCTAATTAAAATTTAACCATAGGTTCGATGTATAAATTTGTGACAAAATAAAATTTATATTAAAATACCATAATTGAAACATGAAAAATCTCCATTTTTTAATACTAGAGTTTGAACATTTATCAATTCGAACTCCAAGAATTTTAACAAGAATTTTAACTACATTTGTAACTCCATGAATTTTTCGAACTCAAGCACACATTGTGCTAGAGTTCGAGTTACCAAAGCTTCAAACTCTAGAATCCTATGCTAGAATTGTTCACTAAAAGATAACTTCATTCTTAGAGTTTGAATTCGAGAGTTCTGATTAAGAGTGAATAGATACTTATCACCTGATCACAATCTTTGTTGGTGATTTTTATGAAATAATTCCAAATGGAAAACTAATGTAACAAGTCACTAAAAGCACAAAGGTATTATTGAGCCATTGTACATTAAGCAACTGCTGGCTATACATAAACAAGTTTCAGAATGTTTCCATAGTCAAAGATTTGTCTTCAAATGAACTCTTATATGTTACTTGTTTTTCTTCTCTATTTTGGAAACTTTATACAATAAAGTTTTATTTGAATGTTTGCATAAGAAAAAAAAAAGTAATCCAGTACAAAGTTTCACATCTAAAAACAATGTTCTATTTGGAATATATAAATTATTATAATCTATAGCATTTCACCTTTATTACTCCCTCTCATCCATTTTAGTTATCATGCTTATTAAAAATAACTGATCCAAAATAGATGTCATTCAAAAAAATCAAGATATATTAATTGTTAATATTTCTTTTAGTTAATTTTTTCTCAAGGGACATGTAAAAGAAAAACATCATGACAAGTAAAATGGATTGGAGGGATCAAAGTATAAATCTACAAGAGAGAAGTATTGAAAACACCCCTGAACTTGGCGCAAATTATTAGTTTCGTCCTCGAACTATTTACAACCCTAAAAACACTCCTCTACTTGACTAACTAACTTAGATACACCCCGATTTGCCACATGACATAGCAAGTGGTCTCAAACTCTTGTAGGAGCATGAAGCTCTTCATAAAAAACCGAGAGAAGTGTTGGAAACACTCCTAAACTTGGCGAGAAGTTAGGGGTGTATTTCACTCATGTTGCAAGAACGAGAGTGTATTTAAGTTCAGTTAGTCAAGTAAATGAATGTTTTTAAGGCTGTCAGTAGTTCGGGGATGAAACTAACAATTTGCGCTGAGTTTAGGGGTGTTCTCAATACTTTTCTCAATCTACAATAAGACATGGAAAATTTAATGCCAAAAAAACTATAACTTGTCATGGGCGGATGCAACCATTTAGCTGCAGGTTCATTTGAACTAACAATACTTTCAACGCGTAACATAAATTTATATGTAAAAATCTACTAAAGTCGCAACAAATATTAGGCGCAGACCTCATAAAACTTAAATCCTGAATTCGCCCACTGTCAATCTTGTATTAGTTATATATATATCCACCATTCATTTGGTCAAACTCATAGCACATTGCATATTGTGCAACATTAGTTGTTTCATCATGTGCATGAAGCTAAAAACCCCATGAATTAAGCCTTACTTTAAGTCCCAACACCAAATTCTAATCATTTATATATCAACCCCATCACCTCTTGTTCCATCCATAAGTGTTATTTTTCTGTCTAAATAGAAAACAAACAAACAAAAAACAGGAAAAATATCAACAACAGTCATAGTAGAGATGGATAAGAGAAACTTGTGCCTAATAGTGGTTCTGCTCCTCTTATCCATCTTTTCACAAGTAACCATTGCTGATCAACCAGAAGGCAAAGGTAAGGAGGTGAATGCAGTTGCTCCGAATCCCGGTTATGTTGCATTGGATCCATTGCCAGGTACGGGGCAAGAACGCGCGTTCTGCACTGTTCAGGGAGTTTGTTACTACAGAACTCTTACCTGTCCAACAGAGTGTCCTCAAAGGAAGCCTAAACAGAACAAGAAGCAGAAGGGATGCTATGTTGATTGCAGCAACAAGTGTGAAGCAACTTGCAAGTGTAAGCACTATATGCTCATTCTCTTTAGTTTAAGACCACCGAATTTAAAAGTCTTCTTTACTTTCTTAAACTCCGTGCCAAGTCAAAACTAGACAAACAAATTGAAACGGAGGGAGTCTTACATATCTTCTAGTTTTGCAAGAGACACTAGTGTAATACAAGTAGGCTTCTCAAGCATCACACTAAATAGATTTAAGTTATATACACTGACTGACTGGGATAAAGATTCTTCATCCTATCAGTTACGTTGCTTGGACTCTCCAAAAATATTACCTCACACACCTGTCGGATCTTCAAAAAAAGTTCTCCAACATGCACCCGAAAGCATTTTGAAGAGTTTGAGCAACATAGCCTATGAGTGCATTTGAACAATGTGGTAGCCAGTTAGTCACCATTTTTACACCGTCAATGCACGGAGTGTAAAGTCTGTCTAAATGAACGTATGAAATGACACAAGTATACTGTAGGACAAACTTGATACTGTTAAATGACACTGTTTTCTTGATGACCCTCTAAATGAACTCTAAGTTTTGCTGTTGTTTCACTTCTTTGACAGGGAGACTACCTAGGTGTGATGGTTATGGTGCTCTATGCTATGATCCAAGATTTGTGGGTGGTGACGGGGTGATGTTCTACTTCCATGGAGCAAAGGAAACCGACTTTGCCATTGTCTCAGATGACAACCTCCACATTAATGCACATCTAATTGGTACACGACCACAGGGAAGGAAGCGCGACTATACATGGGTTCAAACATTGTCAGTCATGTTTGACACCCATACATTAGTCGTTGGAGCAAAGGAAGTGTCACATTGGGATGACAAGGTTGATGCTCTTATTGTACAGTGGAACAATGAGACAGTTAATGTCCCAACAGATGGAGATGCAGAATGGAGTGTTAACACTGCTGAGAGATCAGTCGTGGTCGAAAGGACAGATGATCTTAACAGTGTGAGGGTCACAGTTTCCGGACTGCTGCAATTAGATGTAAAGGTAGTCCCCATAGGAGAGAAAGAAAACAAGGTTCACAACTATCAGCTACCAGCAGATGATGCCTTTGCTCACTTAGAGACACAATTTAAGTTTTTCAATCTATCTAAAGATGTCGAAGGAATACTTGGCAAGACCTACCAGCCAGGATATGTTAGTCCAGTCAAGAGAGGGGTGCCGATGCCAATCATGGGCGGGGAAGACAAGTATCAGACACCATCACTCCACTCAGCTATCTGCAAGAAATGCAGGTTCCAAAGACCCTCATGTGTTGCCTCAGCTTGATGATCTTGATGAAGATATTAACCAATAAGTGTATTCTGTGTTAACTAAAATATTGCTATTAATCTGATTGTAATTGGATATGTTATTAAATATGTGAATAAAGGATACGAAAATTACGCAGAAATTTTCGAGTTTACCATGATATATCAATCTATGAATGTGGCTTATAATTATACTCTGCTTGATGGAAACATCCATGAGGTTATCTTTTTAGACACAGAAAAGCTATCAAAGCAACTTTTTTCTAAACTATAATCTCATCAAGTTGGAGAGCAAAGCAAAAGTACTGAAGCTTTTTTTTCTTATTATAATAAACTCTCATCAAATTGGTGAGGGAAGCCAGTGTTCTTCCTCTCCGAGACGTATTAGTAGCTAAGCACTATCTTTCTGAAGCTGTAACTTAGTAATAGTTTATCTGACCTTCTCCACTTTTACACTTAGGAATGTACCTTCTCGGTCCATTAGTTCCGTGAGGCATCATGTACAGGAAGCTTCTACAGCTAAACTTTTTGCAACTCCTTTACATGGCTCACCAAATACATTTATTGAAACTCCAAGACTACAGCTTTTTGATCCAATGCAAGCCTGCAAAGATGGTTGAATTGAAATTTGGTTAGAGACATTTCAAACTGGATCTACCAGTTTAGTTTTTATAGAGTGACGGGTCAAAAACACACTTAAAGTGTCCCAGTTTTTTTGAGTTTCCTACCCGGACTATTAGATGTTCACTTTTCCTTCTTGAACTATCATCAACTATTTATCAAAACACACTTCAACTATCAGTTGTTCCCTTTTCCTACCTGAACTATCACCATCGTTCAGGTGGGAAAAGGGAATAACTGATAGTTGAGGTGTGTTTCGATAAATATTTGGTGATAGTTCAGTTAAAAACTCGTAAACCTGATAATTCAGGAATAAACTCAAAAAACTAGGATACTTAAGATCAAATAAAATGGATCTAACCTTCTTTACAACTGAAAGAGCATTGCTGCTACTGCATCGACCATGGATAAAGCTTCCACATTTTCCTTGAGGAGTGCCAAAACTTGCAAATTTGATTGAAGAGATGACTTGATTAGGATGAGGGCACTCAAGAGATAGAGTTGGCCCTGATTTCTTTCGTGCATCGTCTTCTGAAGCCCACATATCAATAGGAAGTGGATGAGCCTCAGATATTTTTGAGCATACACTTTGTATCTCTTTTGTTGCAAAAGACAGCTTCGTAGGATCCCCGCCCATTTCCTCAAACAACACTAAGAAATTTCCACTGGATTTCAGCCATGAACGAGGAACGTGGTATCTACAAAGTTTATATATGAAAGTTACATTCAAGATTGCTTAACTAGAATTGATATACCTTAACATTTCACCAGATACTCTCTGAAAACTTTTAAAAACTTGAGATGTACTAAATACTTACAGCAGCTGGGATGGTTTTCCACAATTTTTGAGACATTTGTTAGCATTGTATCCTCCTCTATAATTGCAGGGGTCAGTACAACCGCTATTTGGTGCAGAATAGGTAGGCCAAAATCGACCAATGCTTTGCCCATTCACCCATGCCTCACCCTTCCCCATTCCAGTAAAATCCATCGAAAGAGGGGTATCACCAGCAGGAGCATCAAAACTTGCCTAAATGAACAAAACTTGTAGTTCAGTTATCGACTAATCGAAAGATTTGGACAACTGTTACCTTAGGATAGGTACAGCCACAAAAGTACATGAACAAACAAAGAATAAGATATATCAGTCCAGATAAGAGGCATATTGCTAACATACCGAACCAACTGTCATGAAAAGAATCCCAAGTTCTTTTATTGTCAACCTACTTTCAAGTAAAATATACGAGCAGATGAAATGAGTATTTTGATAATATTGCTCCATGATGTGTTCTTTTGATTTGATTTTATCAACATTAGCCTATTATAACTCGTAAATATTAGGAACTTTGGCAAATCCGTTCTGATTAGCAAATCTGTCCGGAACATTTGTAGCCTATTCATTCCATCAAATAAAATCTTCAAACAAGGTTACATAACTGATGTGCAACAATAACAACAACATAACCAGTATAATCCCACAAGTGCGGTCTGGGGAGGCTAGAGTATACGCAGACCTTACCCCTACCTTGGGACGTAGAGAGGCTGCTTCCGATAGACCCTCGGCTCAAGGAAAAGCATATCGAAAAGAAGCAAATGTGGAAATGTTCACATTTATCCTTAAATTGCACATATCTGAGACACATATTACCTTATACCATATTAATGGTTGGTTTGTAGGCAATGCAGTTTGTGACTTCCAAAGTGTAGAGCCTCCATTAGATAAGCCCAATTCTTCTCCTTTCAATCCAACCTGACCAACAAAGGACACATGACAGGCAACGTCAGTGTGATTATCCTTCAGAATAAAGACCTTATGCTACGGGAGATTTGTCGAAAATATAGAAGGAAATGAAACATCGAAAATCGAATGAAATCCTATGGACGTATTAACTTAACCTGATATGTCCACTGCTTCGATGAAAGATCAGTAGTAGAGCCATTTTTGAAACCTTTCAACTGCACTGGACCGGTAATCCCTGCTCCCTTAAGATCAAAGAATGCTCCGTAGTTCTGGAGTCAATATCAGGTGTGTATTAGATCATGCTTCTAAAATGGAAGTTATAACAATGTGAAGTTCTTCATAGATAGTAAAAGTTAATAATCAGTGACCAAAAGAATATATGGCAGATAACAAATCTTCAACATGAACTGATGGGATAAACCAAAATTCAAACCTGAAGTCCCACAGTCGCACTCAACAGGTCGATTTTGTTTTCTCCAGGCACAAGGGTGACTGGAACTTCAAGTGTAAAGTTAGAATGTCCACTGTTGCCTTTTCCACTTCCTACAAACAATCACAAAGTTTATGCAAAATGTTAAGCGTTGTAAGAACAACTTGCCACAGTAAAACTTACTTTAAGTGCAGTGAAAATCATATTTAGTGCCTATTCCACTATCGATAGTTCCAACAAGAATGAATTATCTGCTGCTTTGGGCAACCACAAGAGAGATGTTAAATACAATATCACCACTTAATATGCTTCGGCTACTTTTTTTTCTTTGACACCTTGAATAATCTTACTATAAATCATTGCAGTAAACGTCATCAAGCATCATTCATTCCCGTTACCTGATAGCTTTCCATTAATGAAAGCATGAAGAACATGGCCAAGTGTTTTCACATGAAGTACCATTGCAGATCCATCTTGAAGGAAAGGCTCATCATTTTTTACATTGACACTGGAAAAAAATTAGAATTGATGTAAGAAAAGTGAACTTCAGAGCAGATAACAATCATGCGTGCAAACAAAGAACACTAGTTATTCTCATAAAATGCTGCAGATTAGAAACTATAAAAGTGGAGCTGATGCAATTAGCTGTAGTATTTTTCTGTTTTTACCTCAGGGAGTACCAGAGATAATCGCTTTTATCAGCTGTAGTATTTATCTGTTCCACCAACCCCATTCTTGTGAAGGCATTATCACTTGAGATGCCTACAGGCTCATTAACCGAAGTCCAATCTGATAGGGATCCACCAGATGCATCAGCTTCCGAAGACTGAGTAACAAATGTTGAGATGGTTGATACTGAATTAATCTGTCACGGAGAAATGTAAAACCATTAGCTTGAGCTGCAACAAGTACATATCTATGATTCAAACTACACAAGATTATGAGCCAAACCTTTGCAGTATTAAAAGCCACATTCTTGCAGTCAGGTAAGATGCTGACGGACCAAGGAGGTAAATGATATGAATTTCCATTGAAGCTCACAGCCGCATCAGATTGTGAAGCAGTATTGGCGAGAAATGCAGCACACTGTGAATCAGTTTTATAAACACTGACCTGAAAGAAGAAAAGATATTGTAGTTTATAATGTGAAGGTCTCCTTACAAAAGTAATGCTATCTGTGTTTTAAGTGAAATATCCAAAATAACAAAGAAGGTAAATAAAAAGAAGACGAGATGCAAGGATGTTTGTTTTACTACTTCTGAGTCATTAGAATGGTATGCTTAGACAATCGGTTTTTTAGGATCATTTGGGTGGCAATAGGTTGAATTCTCAGGGAAAGTCAGAAATGCTAGCAACTTATGATCTAGTAGACTGGCCGTCTTGCAATACAATACATGCCACAACAAATTCCAAACTTGTTAACCATAGGTCAAACTGCATTATTATTTTAGAAGAAGCAACTGAAAAATTCTTCACGAGTGATTGGAACTGTTTTTGTGTTAGACAATGGTAAATATACCTCTACAGTAGAGCCCAGAGAAGTGATGTTTGGATCAGTTGCCACCATTGCAGCCTCACAAAGCTTTATGGCTTTATGGAGATCTTTCAAATGACCCCACTTTGGTTGTCTTATAAGCCCTGCATTTCTCAACGGAGATTTTCACATAAGTGAAGTAATAAGCCCATAACAAGCTAGGGAAATGAAGAGTGTTCAAGAGGGAGAGGAACCATACCGTACTCATCTAAAGGAGCATCATAGTCATAGCTAGTTGCAATAAACGGTCCACCACTGGTTCGGCCAAAGTTAGTTCCCCCGTGGTACTGTTCAATAACAGTAAATATCATTTAAAGACTTAGTTCAGCTATCAACTGTTATTGCAGGCACGGTACTATAAATCAAGAAAGTGGAGTCACATGGTTAGAAACTCCTATGGTACCATGTAATAGTTCTGGAAGGTTCCGCCTCGCTGGAAAAATCGAGCCACAGCAAAAGCAATGTCTTCCACAGGTCTGTAAGGGACAGGACCACCAAAAGGCAGAAACCTATGTTCCAAACAATTGAAAAAGGTGGAAGTGTAAGAGAAATTTGGGATATTTTGAATTAGCACCAGATATGATCTGTTTATTAAAGAACTAAAAACTGAAATGCATTACCAGCCGGTCCAATTCTCAGTCCACATCTTGGGTGTTTTATCGGAATTTTGTTTGAATTGGTCACAGTAAAATCCATTGCAAGTGTTAATCTGTCATTATCACAGTTTACACAAAAAGTTAAATACTACCTTAGTGGCAATCTGTACAAATTGTCAAAAATGTTGGGTAGTCTACAGAGGTTCTCAAGGTGTTTTTTCTATCAATCAAACACAAGGTAAGATACGAGAAACTTACAACAGAAGCGGGGGCATCTGGTTGCTGACACATAACCCATGGCACTCCTGTATTCAAAGACGTAGCCATTGATGCTGCCCAGTCCACGTAAGGTTTGGCACGAGTACCATAACGAGACTCAATACCATCATTGCCATACTCATTTTCTATCTGTTTTTGGTCAACAAAGCATCTTTACTACTCAAACAATAGCAAAGAGCAACTAATATCGACTTGTTTCTTAGAAATCCGAATGTGGTAAATCACTATAAGATGCTAACCTGAGACAAGATAACCGGCCCACCCTGGGATGCATAAAGATTTTCTTGCTTGATCATGTCAACAATTTTAGCCGTGAATCGCTTCATTTCTGCCTGCAACAGGAAGCCCTCATGTCAATGAACTCCAAAATCAGTATCCCAAGGAAAAACTAATTAATAGCACAAAAGGGAATACCTTGAATGGTTCATTGTCGGTTCGAAATTCAATTCCAGGAATGAAATGTAACCAAAGAGGAAACCCACTGTCTCAAAATAGATCAAAACCATCAATTATCAGTAAAGCACCACAATATTTGAAAAATAGCAAAAAGAGTATAGAGTTACCCATAGTTCCATTCTGCACAAACATAAGGCCCAATCCTTACATGAACAAATAAGCCAGCTTTCTCCACCAACTTCACAAAATTAATCAAATCTTTCCTTCCTTCAAAATCATACTGCAAATGTGTTCATCACATCAGTTCTTCCATTTTTCGTCGTGTTCATCACATCACTCAATATGGAATTCTCAAGAATTTCAATCAAATTTGTCTAGCTCAAAATTTGATACTTATTAAAAGGAAAACAAAACTGAGGAAAACAACCTCATTACTTTATTAGTTCAATCAAGTTCTTGGTACTCAAACAGTAAAAATCTACGCTGGACTCTTCAAAACCGCGGTTGGTGCAGTAGGATCCTCCAAAAGTTGTGCATTTTTTGAGAATACTAGCCAGGCGCGGCAGCATTTTTGTAAGTCTGAGCAACATAGGTAAAAGTAGCAACTTTCCAATACCCAACTTTGTCTAGCTCAAGATTTCTAACTTTATTAAAAGGAAAACAACTCATTACTTTATTTGCTCAATCAAAACTTCTTGGCACTCAACATAAGAAACAGTAAAAGTAGGAACATTTCCATTCTTTTCTCCTTGGCCCATAACTGAAGCAAAGAATAGCAACAACACTCATAGTCGAAGTCAGGATTTTAAGATTATGGAACAGAATTTTCACTAAGGTGATTCAAAATATGAAGACGTAAACCTACAAAGAAGCCGATAGGGGTTCAACACCTACTTCATATACATAAAAGATAAGTAATTTTAGTCATATATAAACAATGTAATTTTCCACTGCAGGAGAGTTCAGATAAACCCCTCGGCCTCACCTAGCTCCATCCTAGAGTCAACTACAACGACGACAACGACAACAACAATCCACTGTAATCCCACGAGCGATGTCTGGGGAGGATAGTATGTACAAAGAACTTATCCCGATCAACACTACAGTTGAAATTACCTGATTTCGAACAGGTTCATGAAGGTTCCAGAAAACATAAGTCTCTATAACATCCAATCCTCCATCTTTTGATTTCTGTATAAGGTCTGGCCACATCTGCATTAACACAAACAATACATTTAAAAAAAAAAAATTAATTTTTTTTTTTTTAAAAAAAAAAAAAAACTCACATCGGGAGTACTCCGAGGATAATGTATTGAACCGGAAATCAAAACTCTTCTCTTTCCGTCAATAACCAAAGCCCGGTGATCATACGTCACCTTAGCGGCAAATGACGTCATCACCAAACAATGCAAGAAAACCACTCCAAACACTAACATTATATCTGATAAACAATACCCACTTCTTCTTTCCATTTTCCGGCCAAAATTCTTGATTTTCCGATCAACTAATACAAAAAAATCCCACTGTTATTTATACCCAAAACAATGTACAGAGTATTTCTTTCTTAGAAACAGAGTTTTTGGGATTTTTTTTTGCTTTTACGGTTGTTTGCTTGCCTTTAATCAAAACAAAATTCTTGCTTACATCACAACACAAAGCTACAAAAAAAGAAAGAAAAAAAATCTTTTTTTTTTCTTCAGGTGCTAATATTAGCACTTGTACAAGTTTGCTTAAAAGTATGAAAACTGAAAAGGGAATCAAAATTTTAAGGATGAAGATGAAGTTATCATAAACCGGAGACGACACGACAACTAATAATGTCAAAAAAAATTAAAATTTATGATAATAATAATGACGTTGTCATCGTCGTTTTGTTCATCAGTACTGGACGGCTTTATACTATCAATACTGATGATGATGAGTTTTTTCAATGCATATGATTTATAAACTAAAGAGATAAGTTTTTTTATTTAATGGAAATAACTACAGAGTATTTAGTATTGTCGGCTCAAAACACTAAAAGCAAACAGACATTATTGCCAGTTTAAGATTTCTGGGTATTATATAAGAAAATGTATAAAACAGAGTAATATTCTTGCATGAAAAAGTGAAAATTATGTTACCGCTAATTGTGCTGACAGAACGTAAAAGGGATAGCTCGGTGTATTAAATCTTCCGAATTATAAAGGTCTATTGTCGGATATAATAATAAACGGAAAAATTCAATAATGATCAATATGGATTGTGGTGAAATAATTTGAAATTTCTTAATAAAAAGTTTTGAATTTGATGTTTTTTTTTTTTGGTTTGAAATTTTTTAATTGGGAGATTTTGAATTTAATCACATCTCAATATGAATATATATAATCAAGAAAGAAAGAGGTTTAAGTCTCTCTTTCAATTGGATAAAGAATTCTTTTTGTTTTTACCGTTTGTAACGTGAGGTGAGAATTGAGAATTGCGTGGTTATTTCTTTGGTATCTAGACATTAGTAGTTGTGAAAGTAAATAGTGATTCGTATATTAAAGTGTGTGATCATTTTATTTAAAGTGCCTAATTTACGTGGAAATTCATTTTGGTATGAGTGGCGATTAGATCAATCTCATGATTTTTGTCTGCTCTAATACCATGTTGAAATATGTGATCATCTCATCTAAAAACTTAAGCTATTAAAGAAATCATACTTTTATTATTTTATAATATTCTCAACAATTAATTTAAGTTTGTATGATATATAGTTTACTAAAATTAAAAAGAAAATTGATTTCTTCGGAATTTTTTTCAATACTCACTATTCAAATTCGAGATTCCTAATTATGGACATGTTGTAGTTAAAACGAGTATAGCTAGAGCCAAGTGGAAGAAAGGAGCTCATTTTCAAACACGGAATTATATTGTGTATATGAAATTAAAATTATCTTTATATATATATATATATATATAGATGTTGATTCTTTTAAAAACTTTTTCACATATTTTACTTCTTTATATTTTAAAATTTTTAGTGAAAATTTTGACTCAGACACAAAAAATGAGTAGTTATAAATCATAAATGTGTGTGCTATTTTTGTTGCTGTCAGTTCACGTGAAAAGGACTATGAAACTTTACCAGTTATATGAGATAAATTGTGTGTCACGCCGTTAGTGAGGTATATTTGCCGTTTCAAGTGTTTTTACGACTTTTTTTTTAAAAAAATCGATGAAAATTTTGTCTTCGTCATTAATGATAGAACAATAAATATTTTTCTTTATCTTATTAGAGATTTGGATTCGAATTGTTAAATTGCTGTTAAGGAAAAATACTTAATCACAAAATAAAATTTTTACAATATGGATCCACATAAATTATAATCCAACCTATAATATCGAACCTCAGATGAAAAAAGGACATCGTATTCTTTTGTTAAAGTATACAGAAACTTTACTCAAGTTATAGTTGTGTATTTTATTCATAAGACAGAAAGTTTTGTAACAATGATATTTATAGAATCGAATAGGGAAAAAGTGGTAAACAAATTCTTACCCAAGCAATCCCAATCTGAAGACTCCTTTTTGCCTTTTTCCACTTTTTTTTTATATATATAATAATAATAATGGTATATTCAGTGTCATTTTACGTTTGAGGTGTGAAAAGGATAGACTATCCAAAGTCTTACATTTATCTCGTGATAAAATTTAAATCATAAGTCACTCAATTCGTCCAAATTTGACTGATTATTGATCTATTCATTTATTAACTTGGTCCATCTCAGTCCATTAAAATCAGTATTGATATCTGGCCGTACTAAATTGATTTATAAGAAATCTTCTCAAAAAATATTTTGTTTAGTTTAATATGTTATATAAAACCATATAAAAAGAGAATAATAATTTTATTAAATACTTAAAGAATAAATAAAATAATTAAAACTTAGTAAAAATATACGAGTTGGATTTTGGCTCGCTTTTTATTTCCTTCCATTTCAATTTAAATAAATTTTGAATGAATCAACAATCTACTCATTTTAAATTGCTTAAATTCAACTAAACTCGTTCATTTACCGAGAGATTATTTTTATAAATGACGAGAATCTCAAGATTCAGCTTTTGTTTTTCGAATAAAAGGAGTAAACGTTTAACGTATCAGATAGTGCATATAATTACAGAAACACATTATTATTTGATTAAGGTTGATTACATTATTAGTGCTTTTTGACTTATGTCCCAACCTTATTATATAATTTTTTTAAAAAAAATATAATTAAACATGGTGTTGGTAAATAGCACCCAAAGTTGTCGGTGGAGTAATAAATTTTAAAAATGCCAATTTATTTAATTTGTTCCAACATTTGGTAATTGGTAGGGACTCCACACACATATTACCTACTCTTCCCACTATAAAGTGTTCAATTTTTCTTTATATACGTGGTATCTGTTTTAAGGCTCGATTCATTCAGATTTACCTATTCTTCCCATTATAAGGTGCTATATTTTCTTTCTTCACGTGATATCTATTTAATACTCAACTTACTCAAATTTACGTGAGAGAATTTCATATTAAGGTAAATATTATATCTCTAAAATTTATTTATTTTGGCACTCGATTAAATTGTGTATTTTATTATGATTAAGTCAAATAAAACATTTTAACTTTAGAAATATGTCCATATCTAAACACCTCAATTTGTTTATAAAATGTTCATCAATATCGATTGTTCACAAGACACAATAAAAACATATTAGAATATTAAGTTATTAGCTAACACCAAATTATGATATCTCGATATATACTTTCAAAATTAAAGCACTCACATATAAATTTTAAATTCTGAATTCGACTATGTTAACGAAAGTATAGTCATTTAGAGCAATGGTGTCATGAATAAGGACCAAGGGGGTCACCTTCAATGTGTTGTGCAATCATGCAAATAGTAGAGCTAATAGCTATCACTAATTAGTTGCACTGTCCATTTCAATTTCAATGCTATTACAATCTTTCATTATTTTTCCATTTCTTATGAGTTTGGTAATGCATATCATTTACATGGCCTTGTGAAATTTCTCATAATAATAACATATTCAATATAAATAATTTTATAAGTAAAATCTGGTAAAAAAAATATGTACGTAAATTTTATTCCTACTTTTACTTTATGAAATTTGCATCAAATTAAAACAAATTTGACCCGCTCAATCGTGATGTATATATAATATATTCAATGTATAATCAATTTACACTATTGATTATTTTATATTAGTTAAAATTTATAAGAAAATAAAGATTAGTTAAAATTTTAGATTATAATCTAACGTTTTATCGTAAGTTTTTGAGTTTGCCCAGATGAATCTTTAAACTATAATCTAAAATTTCATAAATTATTTAAAAAAACAAATAAATATTGAATTATTTACTTAAACAACTATCTTAAAAAGCTACCACCAATAAAAATGCCAATAAACAAAAAAAGCAAAATTGGGCTAAAAATTTCGATTTTTTATTTTATTTTTCTACTGATATTTGATATCTACATTAAAATTTAACTATCGATTAAATTAGAATTCTTATCTAAAAGTCACATAGCTCAAATTTTTTGACTTTGGATGATTAAAAAGGAGTTAGTTTCTTCATTCAATTTTTATTTGTAACACTTTAATGAATTGCATTATTGGACTTTCCCACAATGAGTGAGACATCATTTTCATGATTAATTGTCCTTTCTTTTTCTTTTAATTGATACAATTGTCCTCACCTTTTTATGAGCTGTTAGATTAGTTCAAATAATCTATATAATTATGAATATTAATTATTTGTAATGTAGCTACTTGGCAATATAATCACTATCATGGTCCATTTTGGCTCACGGATTGGGAATTGCACTCTTAGATAAAAATACAAAAAATGCAATCATAAATGAAACATTTACAAGTATTAACAAGTTTTGTTAGTTAACTACTTTTAACAAGTTAGGTCATTTTCTCAATATACTCTAAAAACAAGTTTCATTTTTTATTTTATTTTTATTTTTTACGTGGTGTTTAGTATCTGTATAGGATCCCGACAAAATCAAGATTCACACATTGCAGGGCTCATTTCTGGACTAGCGCTTCCAACTTGATTTCCCCCCTTTCCTAGATGCTCGAACGAGAACTTTAATTAAAAATGGAGGGATCTAAACCATCCTATCACTATCTATCTATCTATCTATATATATATATAGTATCGAAGGAGTTGATTTCTTAGATAATAACTTAATTGATAGTTATTATTTCAAAAGATCTTTTTTTTTGTTGACACTAACATGTTATTTGTATTATTTTTTTTAGTTTTCGACTTGATGTTCGATATCCCATCATATTCCACATTGGTACACGTTATTTGTATTCACTAGTGCATCAAATGTGTCATTTCTCACTAGTTTAGTTTTCTTCTATAAAACATGACAAAAAGTATAAGATAAAAATATAAAATATTCGTTTGTAGAATCCCAATTTCCAAAGCTAAAAGCAGACAAAAAAAAAACTCTTAAGTCATTTTATTGAAAAACAACAAACAAGAAAAAGAGGACATTTTTTGAAAAAATAAAAAAAATGTACGTGTATACCATTCACAAGTATGAACAAAAGAAAAACCATGTGAAAAAGAATATTAAAGTGGTCCTACAGATTTATGAACAAAAAATTCAAAATCAAATCAATGTACCATTTACTTATATTGTTCTTAATAATATAGAACTTTGTAGAGCAGGAAAATCAACTCATATCAATCAATTACAACCACTTTTTGATGATTTTTTTTAACAACTTTAACTTTTAGAATTTACGAAGGATGAATTGATAGGTGTAATGTAAAGTCTGATAAATTTCTACGCGTTAACTTGATTTTACATCTATGATGTCTGAGTCAGCTTATACACACATCATTTCATTCATTCTTCATTTGGGAGCTAGAGTACAATGTTCTGATAGTATTTTTTCGTAAAAGAGAAATATCATGAGCGAAATAGAATTAATAAAGAAGAGGTTGAAAAAAATAAGTCTAGATAAGGTATATGAGTGAAGATTTGAGTCATTATAATCAAGTTAAGTTTTTGAGTATGCAATATGATAACTAGGTTGAAATGCAAGTCCTATCGATTTTTCATGACTTATATATATTTATTTTCTTCCTTATTTGTAGCTATGAAATCATGATGATTGAATACGCAAATCTATGTGAGTTTCATTTATGGAAAAACTACTTATCTAGACATACTTCACTATCATATATACATATTTTACCTTTACTTTAAAAATATTACATAGAATACCACTTTTTAATAAATATACCATATATTTTAAAAAGTTAAATCAGATACACAATCCCTATAAAAATGGTAGTGAATAATTATCTTAAAATTACATCTCCTTAATTAGTGGGACATTAACAATTCAAATTAATTTCTCTCTCTTCAATTCAGTCATTTTTCTCCGCAATCCCAAAACAGATTTGTATCTTATTCCCACTAGCCCACGTATCCCACCATTACCCCTTCTTCCTTAACCATTTCAATACACCTTTTGCATGTATTAAATTCATATCCAACTCTACACAATCAACATTAGTTAAAGAGGCAAAGTAAGATTTTATTTAGTTATTCCCATTGTATATTTGTTTTCAACCGTATAATGTATCTGAATCAATGCTTTAAATTTTTTTAGCCGATTGATTTTAGGGTTTTTACATAGTTTGAGTTTGTTATTTCTCCATTCCATTTTATTGGCTCATAATTCAAAAAATAGTACAAAATGATACAACGCTATAAATAGATACATGAATTCATTATCTCCTTATACATGCTACCCAAATTATCGCTCATTCGAGATACATATTATTTATATGAGATACACAATATGAAATCTCTAGACATTTTTCTCATGTATATGTACTACATTATTTTCAGGGATAAATGTTTAACAAAATATATACAAAATTCATTACTCTTAAACATGAGGTCGTTTAGTTGTCCGAGATACACTATAAAATTATGTCACATTTATTTTCATGTATCTGCTCAACATTATTATATTAGATACATGCATAATAAGATACACATGCTTTAAACTCAATTACTTTTAAACATTAGATAGTTACTTTAAATAATGTGATATAAATAATTTGTCCGAGATACATATTATTTGTCCGAGATACAGTCATATCGTCACCCCCAACTTGAACAATTGATGTATCTGGCTCAAACACAATTTCACCATTAATGCTACATCCAAAATTGTGATCTTTTGTTGTTATGCACAATGGAAACAACCCGCAATTTGTTTGACGTCTTTTCAATTCCATAAAAAACCTCATGCCCATCTCGTTTCAGATTTTCATTGGAGTTAGATTGCCTTCCATCGTGTATCTGATCTCCATCCTTTTTCGAGTACAATTGATTCCTAATTGTTTTGAAATACCATCCACTAGATCGTTGTAGTTTGCATTATCTCTCAAAAGTATTTCATCAATTCTATAATTTTCATATTCGATTTCAGAAACCCATGAACCGGAATGCCTCAACAATATTGTGATATTCGCCATTTGCAAAAGAAATCTCGAAAATTTAAAGATTCAAAAGAATGATTTGATGAAGAAGATGAAGTTCTCACTTTCATATTAATAATTTTGATGATATCAGTTGATATGATGAATCCACTAATTACATTTTGGTTGTTAATTTTCCATAACTTACTCCCGTAATTAAGGGATTAAGTTACAACAACTAATTCAAATTAATTAAAACATGTATCCAGTCCTTTAAATTCTAATAGAGTCATGTATCTTACGGCTTATTATCCATGTATCTTATGAACGAAAAATGGTATATGAAGTAATATTGAAAACTAACGAAATTCTTAGTAATTAGGATCTAAAGTAATGAGATTTATGTAGTTTACACTTCATTTATTAGGCAAAACATTGGGCTAGGAAAGTTTTACTAAGCCCATTAGAAAGTACAAGACAAATCAGTTACTTGTATACTAGGTTGTTATATTGCACATGCCTTTATGATATATTGGAGTTTTGAGTTATTTTTATCAATTTAATATCTGATATGTGAGTTATCGACTCACACGATATTAACTCAACTTTTTAAAAGGAGAGAGTCCTTCCTGGGCTTTCGCGTCTCCCATGCGTTGTACTACTGCACGGGCCTAGCGCACCCACCAACTCCAGTCCAATGCTTTATTTGAGCCTTGTGTCTTGGTCACAATGTTTAAGTGATGTGTAATTTTCTCTTCTTTAGTTTGTTGGAAGGAAATAAATGTTAAATATATACTACATAATTAATGATTTATATAATTGAGACTGCTTAACAATTGAACTAATATAAATGTTGGAATAGAAAAAAAAAAGAAAAAGGGTATAAATATTGTATCTAGCTTAAAGATATATTGAAATGAAGTCATAAGAGACAAGGTAGGAATGATCCTATGGTATACAAGATGAGAAACACGAGATGGAAATCGAAAATTAAAATAGACGATTAGTAAATAGTCTCGAACTATATGGGAAAGAGGCAATGGGCTAGCCTCATCCCTTCCCTTCCTATTAGTAGTAGTAGTCTTTTTTAGTTTTTTATTCGGTATCTGATACCATATTGAAATTCGAAAATTTTATATTGGGATAAACTGCTCTCTAACAAATGCGACTCTTTACCAAAAATAATCACTAAAGTTTCTTATTCTTTATTGTGTGGTACTATCTGCTATTTTATATGCTTTGTATTACTATCTATTTTTTCTTATTTCGAAAACTTCTTTGTTGATCCAGGGTCTATGAGAAATAATCCTAGCTACCTTACTAAGATAGGAATAAAGTCGGAATATCTCAAGTTGGTGAATTACTTCTCCATTTCAGTTAATTTGACACTCTTATTCCGAACACCTTCACATAAATCCATCATAATTTACGTATAATTTTTTTAAAAAAATTGTTCAAAAAAGCCATAGACAACCCAAGAAAAGCTTGAAATCGAGTTTTTGTTGGGTAAAAATGATACAATCAGTTTGTGTTCGAGCTTCAGCTCTGCAATTGCCACCCATTAACTCTCACTCTGCAAGGCAATTTTTGTTTCTCTACATTTGCATATTTTTTTGGGCATACCCATTTTCTATCAGTACCATAATTTGCTTACTTTGTGTTTGTAGAAATGCCGCAATGGCTGACAGTTTTGCAATTGATGCTCAAAATCTTAGCTATTCGGTTGTCTCAAAACAAGGAAAGTTACTTCCAATTCTTAAAGATTGTTCACTAAAAGTTCCTTCTGGACAATTCTGGATGCTTTTGGGACCTAATGGTTGTGGAAAATCAACCCTTTTAAAGGTATACATCTAGGACTTTTTTTTTTGGTTGTTATTCGGTTAGAATTGATACGAAGGTGGGGAGGTCAAGGATTAGCTTAGAAGACTAGCCGTAGGTAATTTCGTGTTTTTTTTATACCGGTAGTATTAGTATTATTTGGGAAGATGTGATTAGACATGACATGACGCGGTTGAAGCTTATTCAGTGTATGCCCTTATATAGGAGATTGTGGATTACACAGATTAAGTTAGAAGGATAGTAGGTGGTTTAGCGTTTACTCGCTTATCCTTCCATACTATTAGTAGTCGTAGTATTTTTCCTGTAGTTTCTTGTCCTTCAATTTATGTTAGTTACTTTCTATTGTCTCTTGCACTTCGATCATCATGCTATTTTATTGTAGTTTTTTTTCTTTCTTTGTCATGCTTTTTCACTAATCGACCGGTCACACTGGTCAGCGGCATTCATTCAGTTGTCCTGTTCAGATGGATGAGACAGTTCCCACTTGAAGCATGCTTCAAGTCTAGCTTTGAGACATTTACTGCAACCGGAACCTTCATTCCTTATCGTTGCAATTCCATGCTAGCAAGTTAGTTTCATGTCGACTTGCGGAACAATCACATCAATATACATGAAAATCTAAATTGGAACTGGAACTTGATAACGAACCTTTTTCATGAGCCGAGGGTCTATTGGAAAAAACCTCTCTACCTCCCAAGGTAGGGGTAAGGTTTGCGTAAACTCTACCCTCCCAAAACCTCACTTTTGGGATTATATTGGGTATGTTAGTGTATTTTTATTATTTTATTGTTTTCGTATTTCTCATTCTTAGTTTTCTAATACTACTTGTTGTCTCTTATGCTTCGGTTTTCTTACTATCTTGCTCTTGTTACTACTCATGTTTCCATCAATGTCGTGTTTATGCGTTTGGTGCGCCGAGGGTCTATCGGAAACTACCTATTTACCTGCACAAGGTGGGGTAAGGTCTGCGTACATCCTACCCTAGCCAAACCCCACTTGTGAATTACATTGGTATGTTGTTGTAGTCTGTCAGAATTAATGGGGTTTTGGGTTTTGTTCTTTTTTGGGTGAAATTGTTTCAGATATTAGCAGGTCTATTGAGTCCAGATGATGGGTTCTTTTGTGTGGAGAGGCCAAGGAGCTTTGTGTATCAGAATCCTGATCATCAGGTGTGCTTACTTGAAGCAATTTTCAGTTTTTTTTTGTTGTTTTAAGTTGCCTTTAGAGGGTAATGCTGCTTAATTATCAGTCGTCTTCAGATTTGTGGCCGTCTTTTGTGGGTTAAATTGGATGATTAAGCGAGAATGTTTGGATTCCCATATTGTGCTGATGACTTCTAACTTGTTGATAATGAATGAATTGTGAGATTAATGGTCTAAAACTCGAGATTCAAGATACTTATCACAACAACAACTTATACACCTCAATTCCAATCTAGTCGGTCAGCTATAAAAATCTTCACTATCCATGTCACTCCATTTAAACTCGTCTCGGTCCAATCTTTGGAAAAAAAGGTATTCTTATCACACCAATTCAATAACTTAGGATTGGGGTTTAATGGAACCACTGCAAATGGATGTAAAGCACGAGGGGAACCTAAGGATGTTGCCTAATGGTCAATTAAGTGGGTGAAAACCACGGAAGATGAGTTCAAATCTGAGCAGAGACCAAAAAAAAGGCCTAGGTGATCTTTTTCCCTTTGCTTAAGCCAGCGAGTTACCAGGTACCTGTGCTGGTGTGAAGTAACAAGTACCTAGTGAAATAGTCGATGTGCGTATAAGTTGGCTCTGACACTGGCATTATAACAAAGAGAATGTAAATCATAAATGAACTACAAAAGATTGAGTGCTTCATCTTGTATAAGCTTAATTTCATATTAGAGAATCAAGTCCCCTTGATAACTATCCTACTGATGTAATTATGCTTTTGGGTTTTCTTGCTTTTGTTGAACTATATCTCAACCGAGTTTAGATTTGGAAAGACCATCACTTTTGAAAAAATTCAGCAATTTGCCTTCATAAGGACTAAAATGTCATTATAGAACTTCTATTGTAGCCCTGTAAGTAGGCAGAATCTGGAAAAGGTCTTAACTTTCTACATTGTATTGCTGATTATACTGGTTTGTAACTCTGCATGACCATTACTTTGGGTGGATGGTGCAGTTTATCCATCTTTGTAAAACCTCCAGAATATGTGGTAACAAAGTCCTCATCATTTTGGCATTGCACTCATGAGTCATTTAGTAGTACAGGTGTCTGTCATGATTCCGAACTCTGCATTTACTGATTCGAGAATGCGAATCTATGGAGTTTTTGCTACATTGATTCATTTATCTTTTGATTGGTAAATCTACAAGGCTTCTTATCATAGCCTCACATGCTTTTGGCATGATGAGTTCACGAGGTCTCTGCAAAACATATGTTGTGCTTGGTGCGGCTAAAGCAGAGAGCTACATTTGCCGTTATGTGTTATGTTAGTTTGTCTTGATCGCTGGATGGTTTTTATGAATTGGACTTTCCAAACCACTTATTAAGTAAGTATTCTTCTCTGAAATGCATGGCCTTCTTTATTTCTTGTGCTTACAGGTCGTGATGCCAACAGTGGAAGCTGATGTTGCTTTTGGTCTCGGTAAATTGAACTTAACACCAAATGAGATTAAGACTAGGGTGGCAAAAGCTTTGGATGCAGTTGGGATGTATGAATATTTGAAAGTATGTTCTTCAGGTATGGTTTCTTGAGTTCCTAACATATTATACCAAACTGCTCTCATGTGTGTGCTTTTGTTTACACTGAGCAGAAACCAGTTCACACTCTTAGTGGTGGCCAAAAACAAAGGGTTGCTACAGCCGGTGCTTTGGCGGAAGCTTGCAAAGTTTTGTTACTTGATGAACTGACTACTTTTTTGGATGAAACTGATCAGGTATAATCTGATTCAACTTTTATCTCACTTCGTAGCATCCAATCTTTCACTTTGATCACCTCAATAATGTAGGGGTCGTCTGGTATGCCGGATGGGATAAGCAAGTACATCCCACCTTGTATATGGGATAGTAATCCCACAATTTTGGTGCAGATGGTGGGATAAAATAATCCCGGGATTAGATAATATGTCTAACCAAACGTGAGATAAAGTTAATCCCAAATTTTATCCCGGGATTATTATCCTTATCCCACGCACCAAACCCCCCTTTTAGTGTGCTATCCAACTGTTGAAACTGTCAAAGGAAAGCTATGTTTCTTACACTCTTCAAAAATGTCAATGGGTGCGTGTCGGATTCTCCAAAAGTAGTGTATTTTTGAAGAATCTGACATGGGTGCGGCATCGAAAGTGAAGAGTCCGCGCAACTTAGAAGGAAAGGACCTAGAGGGCATTTTCTTGAACTGGAACTGCTCAAGATAATCATTCAAGTGAAATCCTATGTACATCAGATGTTCACAAACTTGAAACTTTGGCTTATGTTCAACAGAGAGAGGTAGCATAATCATAGTGTCAAATATGTTAATGCTATCCATACAGTGTTGTCAAAGGCAAGCACGCTTAAGCCCTGAAGCGAGGCTCAAAAGCTAGTTGAGTGCTTCGCCTCGCTTAATGTGTGCTTCAATGTCGTCATCAAACTAAAGTAGTATTTTTCTTTGACCGACTTGCCTTCTCTGCATGACGTGCTTATTCCTTTTCCTTGTTCTATGTTCTTTCAATTCCTTTCCGCCTTTGACTTTTTTGTTGCCCGGAAGAGGAAAGAAGCTTTTCTCAATTTCCTCCATCGATGAGGAGAAGAAGAACAATAAGCTTTTAGGTAAGGACATTCTTTTATCTGGAATAGATCAATTTTGTGAGTGAATTGTTTTTCTGTCCTTCAACTTTTGCTAGATTGGAGTGATAAAAGCAATGCGAAACTCCATGGATACATCTCAAGGAATTACCGCATTGTGGGTAACTCATCGCTTGGAAGAACTCGAGTTTGCAGATGGTGCAGTGTACATGGAAGATGGAAGAATCGTTCGACAAGGTGATGCAACTAGTATAAGGAAATTCATTGAAGATAAACTGTCATCTTATGTTAACCAAATAAACTCGTAACCACTTTTCCTCAATGAATCCTGTACGTGCTGATGCGGATCCAGAATTTGAACATTATTGCGTTCAAGTTCAGGATTTTACCACATCACATTTGATTTACAGGATCGAAATCTGTTATTTGTATGTATTTAGTGAGTTTTTACCATATATACCATGATCGAGTTAAAGTTACTGGGTTCGGATGAATCTATAAGTCTATACTCTATATCCAACCTTGTGTACACCTAAAAGAAAGTGTATCTATAATCTTTGCTATATAAACATTTAGAAGTAAAAAAACTCCCACACTTCTTTTGAGCCGAGGGTTTATCGAAAACAACCTCTCTACCAGTCTACCTTACAATGATAGTAATGATAGTGATAAGGTCTGAATACATCTTACCCTCCTGAGACCCCTACTGGAGAGTAGTGACCATTATTCCTCATAGGTGGTATTCTGGTAAAACATCAAATTGGAGATTTTGATGTAATGTACGAACTGTTTGTAAACTTTCACATAAGCTTTGTTTAGTAAACTCTGTTTACTCACTTTGTGTCTATCATAGATACTGTTATGTTGAATAATTAGATCAAATAATGGTTCATCATGTTTAGAAATTTTGCTTAGCTGAGTTTGTCTGCTGGTGGTGGCAGTGGGTAAGCAGTTTACCTCAACTTTAACTAAATCAATAAGATTTGAAATGCTAAGAAGATGGTGAGAGCATACCATAAAAAACGAGTTTAGTTCTATGCACAGACGATATAAAAACTCGCCTATTAGTCCTAGTGCTCAATTCACTTAATTAGTGGAGGAAATGATCTTTTTTGACCACTTATAAATATAATAGAAGAAAATAACTTTTTCATTTGGTAATGTAAATAGTTTTTTTCCGTCTATTTTAAAGTTACTAATCTTACTTATTGTAGATGGTTTCCTGTCCGTAACTATCTTTTAAGAGACTTGATAGCGTTAAGTTCTGTTACACTCAATGTAGAACTTATGACCTCGTGTATGGAAAAGGATTGAGCTGCCAATATTTTTATTAATATTATGATTTTCAAGACTGACTCTTTCAATCACTCATACATCCATTCCCTCCTCTCTTTGCTACTCATAAATATAGTACTCAATAACTAATACTTTCTTCTCAATTTATGTGAAGGTGTTTGATTGGATACGAAAAATGAAAGAAACATTTTAAAAACTTGTGATCTAAAACAAATTATAGATATTTGTGTGATTGTAAATCATTCTGTTTAGGATAGACTAAAAATAAATAAATAGTGATATATAAGTTGGGACAAAGGGTATACTAATTTATTTAATATTCAAGTATATCTTCAACGCCTGATATTGTGAAGAAGCGAATATGATTGTTCACCCTTCTCTAGAGATTTCAAATTCCAGATAAAAAGTGTTTTCCCTTTTAATGGTCTTATATGTCATAAATTTGAATTAATCAGACTTTTAAAACAAATACCAAATATCAAATGAAAAACTAAGGTAAAAGGTTATCACGAAAAGAAGAAATACAAGAAAAAGGGAACCTAGTTTATGGCCCCCCAAGAGCAATATGTGATGAATTGGGACCAACTTTAGATAGACCATGGCCCCAAATGATCAAGAATTGCAATGTTCTTGATTGAAGCTTCCTTTTCAAGTAATATATATTCAAACTCCTCTACAACGACATCGTTAGTTTCAATATTTTCTTATTGTTATAACAAAATATCGTTATATAACATATATAATATAACATAACATGAAAATCAATATCAAAGAAAATTTGTCTGTTATAGTACAATATTATTATAAAAAAGGACTATTATAAAGAGGTTTATGTATATGACATACAATCATTGCATTAGATTGTATGCGCTCACAAGTGTACAGCAACAACAAACTCAATGCAATTTCATAAGTAAGATCTGGAGAAAATATAATGTACACATATTTTATCTCTACCTTCCAGGAATACTATACACTAGCTCACAAGTCCACTTGAGATCTCTCTATCTTCCTTCCTTTCTAAGCAAAATTATGACTTGTGAGCAATAATACTCTCTTAGCCCCCACCCAAGCCCCACCCCTCAAAACTTTCCATTCTACTCTCTTTCAAGATTTTGATGGTCAGTCTTACAAAAAAAAATTGTGAGAATTTTTCTCCTTCTTGTAACCACTACTATTGTAACTTCCCACCAAACTTCAATACTAAAGGAATATCATAAGCTATCTTTACTAAAATCGAGAAAAAAATATCAAGTAGAAAGAAACAAGGTCTTATGTCATATCACTACCTCTCTTCTCTAGAAATAAAAGATAATACATAACATAGTATACCTGATTACTTAATCAACAAAACGTTCGTAAGTCGACATAGCTTCATAATTAATATAAAACTAAAAAGCCTCCTCTCACTCACCAAACACATTCTTTCTTTTCCATATATAAAACCCCAAATTTTCTCACATCTATTATCTCCAAACACTACATCATTTCCCTCTATATCCCATATATCAAAAAAAATGAAACACCAAATTAATCTTTCTTATTTTCCACTCATCATTTTACTTATAATCCTCCAATATTTTTCAACCTTAACACTATCTCAAACAACCCCAACCCCTTCTTCTGGTCCAACAAACATAACACAAATCCTAGAAAAAGGAGGCCAATTCACAACATTAATTAAACTCATGAAAGTATCACAAGTTAGTGATCAAATCAACACACAACTAAACAATTCAAATCAAGGCATGACTGTTTTTGCACCAACAGATAATGCATTTTCTAGCCTAAAATCAGGCGCAATAAATTCATTAAGTGCACAACAACAAGTTCAATTAGTACAATTTCATGTTTTACCAAATTTTATTTCTATGTCACAATTTCAAACTGTTAGTAACCCTTTAAGAACACAAGCTGGTGATGCTAGTCCCGGAGACTTCCCGTTAAATGTAACGACGTCCGGCAATCAAGTTAATGTGTCTACCGGAGTTGATGATGCTACTGTGGCTAACACAATTTATACTGATGGTCAGCTTGCAGTTTATCAGGTATTGTTTTTTCTTAGTGTTTGATTGCGAGAAACAACTTCTCTACCTTACATAAGGTAGGGGTAACATGTAATCTCACGTGTGGGGTCATACTGAATATGTTATTGTTGTTGTTGCTCATTGTGAGAAAATATTTTTTTGGAAAAATGTTTTACATTTTGGGCCCATAGGCAATTTTTTTCTTTAAAAATATTTTTTGCTTCCCAATCAAATACTAGGAAACATTATAGGGGAATTAATAATTTTCAGAAAACAAGTCAGTTTTCGGAGATTATTTTTTAAAATAAACTTTTTTTTAATTCAATTTTGATAGTTAGTTAAAGGGTACAAGTGAGCCGATAATATAATGAGAGGATAATTGTTGCAAAACATGTTAATGAAGGGTATTTTAGACCTTTTGCAATAGTCTCGGGGCATTTTTGCCTCTTTTCCGTTTAAAAAATGGTTTCATCATATCAAACGGGTTAGAACGGGCACCTCAAAAGTAAAATATTGATAGATAGAAATTACTTTTAAGATTTTGTTGGACGTTAATACCCTTAAAAATACTAAATTACCCCTTCACATTAGACATGCAAAGATGTAATATTATAATGAGAGTATATATGTAAGAATTTTTACACCATGAGATCGTCTTTAATCGTTTTGGTAGATAGCATATTTTATTTTAAGCATAAAAAATTTGAAATTTTTTAAGAACGTATATTTTGTAAATATCTTTTGGATGATCTGACAGTGTAATAATTCTCAGGTTGATAAAGTGCTTCAACCTATGAGTATCTTTAGTGCTCCTTCTCCGGCAATGGCACCGGCTCCGGCGACGTTGAAATCAAAGAACAAGTCTCCGGCAGGATTGAGCCCTAGCTCCGGCAACGACGACTCACCGGCAGCGGATAATTCCGGTGCTGAGAGGATTGCCATGCACGGCATGTCGATTTTGGTTTTTGGAATTTCTTTGTTTGTATTGTTTAAATTTTAGAAATTGGACGGTGAGGATTTGTTGTGATTTTTTTGATGAGTTGATTCAACGGTTGTGATTCATTTGAATAATTACCCTTTCATTTTAAACTCTTGCCTTTTCATCTCTACGTAAACTATACTAAGAAACAATTTTTGATGTATCTACAATTATGTGTATTTCATTATATTTTTTTTGTCCCTAGATTTGCCTTACATCTTACTCCCTTCGTTCACTTTTATTTATTCAGTTAATTGAATTTTGCCTGCCCTTTTAAAAAAATGATGTTTAACATGAGTATTCTATCGAAATATCCACATTACTTAATGTTTAGTCTTGAGTTTTGGAAAATAACATTAGGAATAAGTGACTAATTTTGAGGGTAACACATTGAAAATATATATATATTTTTTTATATACTAAAACTGAAAATGTATTTTTAATATAATGGACAAGCAAGAGTAGTGAATGAAGAGAGTATATATAACAAAAACTCAACAACAACAACAATAATAATAACATCTCAGTGAAATTTCACCAGTAGAATTTGAAGATGATATAGATACTGAAAAGTATACGAAAGACCATATCCTACCTCGTGAAAACTGAAGATAGATGTCTCTCTTTCCAAAAAAAGCCTTAGTTTGAGTAATACATATGAAACTCCAACTCTAACTAATCAAATAAACTAAGAATACAACTTAATAATAATAAGAGATTTTCTAGACTAAAAATAAACATGAAGGAACAAAATGGTTTAGGCTATTATCTTGACATGCTATTCCTTGAGCTGGATCATATTTTCAGCCCAATTGGATAGGCCCAAATAGAAACCTGACTTTCACATACAAAAATTTATGTGAAGTCGCTTTTTAAAGGGTTGGTGTTTTATTTTTGTTTGCCGTTTAAAAAAAAAGTTAGGCACATATAACATACGGCTTTTAGAGTTTGACTCCACTTTTATAAGTTCAGATTTCAAGTATGTAAAAGCATTTTTCAAATGAATTAATTTAATACAAATTAAATTACTTTTTTTTCTTCTTAAAAGTACATTTTCTCAAAATTTCTTATAACTTACCCCTAGAGAGGAGTGAAATTTTAGGCACACAATACCTTTATAAAAGGCTTATGTCCAAAATTGGGACCTTAAGAAGAAAAATTGAGTCCTTTTTTTTAAATCCGAGAGAAGTCGCTTTCTTTTAGGTCAACAGTCTTCTATTTCTAGTCGATTACTTTGTGACCGGCGCTTCCAAAGTAGTTGAGTAAACTTTAGGCATATTATAGGTCTATTTAAAAGTCTTATATTATGGTCTACAAGATATTCTTCTGTCTCCTCTTTTATTTAAAAAAAAAATTTTTTGCCCCTTTTTGGAATGTAGCTTTCCAATTTAGTTATTGAAACTTTCATACATAATTTTATGTACGTTAAAAGTTCACCAAATTCACTAGCTTACGATAATTTAAGCCTAATGTATTTTACCTAACGATGGTAAAAACTTATTCGTATTCCATATTTATAATAAATGAATGAACATATATGATTTTTATGATTAAAAAATTAATCATAAGTCTAATGCAATTTGAAAAGCTAGCTCATATGCTTAGAATCGTCTAAGATCCTAAAAGAAAATAAATTATCATATCCATTGTTGATATATGAATGATATAACTATGGGTGGAATTAATTATAATGCATATTTGCTTCGAATTGAGATCTCCTTCGAATTTAATAGAACTCAGTTATTTTAGCTCAAACCTTTTATTTATATTAAGAAAATTAAGACGAGATTGACTTTGATATCATAATATATAAGAAGCCATATTATCATATCGACCACCACAATGTGTGTGATGCTAACATTTCATACACACATGAAATAATTGTTTCACCAAATTAAGTTATGTATATTATCAGTAAGAGTTTTCGATATTAATATTAAAGTGACTATAGTTTACTAATTATAAATATTGAATATGAATAAATATTTAGTAATGTTTTAATATCTTCTTTTCTAAAATATACAGCTAATTTTGAAAAAATAGAGATAATTTTGTGGAGGACAGCTCTGCTAGTTTTATCACATGGAGGATTTGACAGCCACATCTAGTCATAATTTGTACTCATTAAAAAAATATATTTACTCATTTATGATAATTTTTTAAATTCAACTTTTCACAATATGACATGCTTAAAATCATAAGATTAATAAAAGACATCTTGAAATATTAAATATATTTTAGTTTAAAATCATAAATTTCAACAAAAAAAAAATTACTTTCTTAATAAACTCTGTCGCAAATCAAAATTAGACATATAAATTGAAAAAAAAAACCAGGATATTGTAATTGATAAGAATAAACAATTTTTAAAATTATTTTTTTCAAAAATTGAGCTTGAAAACTTGTCCTTTTGTATTACAATAAACAATTTTATTTTTATTTTCAAAAATTAAGCTTGAAAACTTGTCCTTTTGTTAATTAAACTTTAAATTTTGGGCATCTTTTTTTTTCTTCTTGTGAGTATATATGCTGCCAAAACAAAAGACAAGCCACTGAGCAAGTCGACAAGTTTGGCCAATGTACCCTCTCTCAATGTTCGTGTTTTCATGATGAGCGCCGGAGCTACAGTATTAGTTACGGATTCAGATATATACATTAATTTATATATATTCGTTGAATATGTATAAATATTTAAGTTACGAGTTTTGATGATAAATTCTGAACACACGTATATATAACAACTAGGGTTTTGTCAATAGTCAAACACTTTTTCTTTGAATCAAAGGTTTATCAGAAATAATTTTTCTATCTCACATAAAGATAAGGATAAGGTCAACATTCCTATCTTCTTTAGACTCTACTTATAAAGTTATAATATAACGTTATTATTGTTGTTGTTGTTATGACCATGAATGCATGATATGAATATATATATAAGAAAAAATGTAATAAAAAAATTTAAGTTATATATAAAGTGCCCATCGAAATAATTTTTAACATTATCAATATAGTATCTTTTTCCTTTTTCAAATTTCGATCGAATCATGTTTCAACGCCTCCTAACAACTCAAGTAATGATTCCTAATTAAACTAATGATGCCGCAATGGCCAATCGTGATCGTTATGACAATGTAGTTTGTTCGAATATCTTTTATGTGCTATAACAAAATGTTATTATGAAAAATATTTAACATAATATGACATAAAACTAAAACTTTCGATCAATACAAATTTACATGACGAGGAATGAAGAAAAATAAAATTTCCAAAAGGGTACAATTATAAGATACCAATAAATTTAACTTTTTCATAAATTCTAATTTTTTTTATCAGAGATGAGTCACAGGTTTCACAGTACTGCGTGGTCCATATACTATATAATAAAAACAAGTGCATAAAATAACACTAAAAAGTAATTTATTTATTTTTTTAAAAAAAAGGTAAAAAACCTTCTACATGTAGCAAAAATAATACAATGTGGGTAAAAAGACATGTCACTTTTTGTCAAGTCTTTTATAGTGGCTCCCATAATTCACAAGAGCTCTAAAAATATGTTTTTCTATTCGGTATCGATATCTGCATTGAGACTCGATTAAATTTAAATTTGCACATTGCAAGCATGGGCGAAGCTAGAGCCTAGAAGCCTATCAGCGGATTCAGCTGAATTCATTAGTTTTAGCTCAGATAGTATATTTGTGTTAAATAATTCATTAAACATGTATAAATACTACATTTAGAACTCATTCAGTAACACTGGATCAAGTAGCCATTTAAAAATTCACAAAATTAAAATTTTGACTCTGCCTCTGGTTATTTGCGGGATTTTTTTTTCTGGAGGCGCTGCTCTCAACTACTCTCTTTTGTTGTCTTCAACATTGTACGATTCGAATTAAGGAAAAAAGAATCTAATAACCTATTAAAAAATCCTAGAACTATTATCAAACGTGGCCATCTCATGACTTTGTTGCAAAAATGGCCTCTTTTCATTCCTTCCAACACCAAGAAAATCTCTTGTTAAGTTACTTTGCTTCCCTTTATCTTGCATCATCATCAAAGTATTTGCATTGTTGACCCCTAAAGATGTTGAATTTGTAGCCCCTATTAGCAATCCATTATTTCCTTGAATGTTTTCATGAATAGCCAAATTTGAAGCACTTGATGATGAAGAATTATTCATCATTAACTTATTAAGGCTAGATGAGGTCATTAGCCCAAATTGATTGCTAAAGAGTGGTGAATTGTTGTTGCTCCTTGTTGATCCAATTTGCGCTGCTTTTTGCAAAAGTGCTGTTGCTGACATATGGCTATTATTGTAATACATTGGACTAAGACTTTTCTTCTCTTCTTCCTCCTTTGGAACACGTGGCATCGATGACGAGGTGGCGGTAATGGCGCCACCACCATTGTCATTGACGAACCATTGATTATTATTGTTGTTGTTATTGTTTTGTGATGAAGACAAGCCCAACATGTTTGTATGTGGTGCCATTTGTACCAACTCATGAGCCAAGGTGCTTGTTGTGGTTGATGGTGTTGATAAAAAGTCATTAGGGTTATCTACATAACAGATACAGATTCAAAATTTAAAATAAGGGTAAAAGAAATTTCACATATACATACCAAGTTAAGTGGAACTCACTTGTAACTTAAAGAGACGAAATCGTAATTTTAATTTTAAATATGATTTTAACATTTACTCTATGTTGTTCAGACTCTACAAAGTATGATGTTGCACCATGTGTCAGATCCTCCAAAATACACTATTTTTGGAGGCAGGGGCGGACCTACATGGCTGCCGGGGGTTCACCCGAACCCCCTTGATAAAAAATTACATTGTATATATAGGGTAGATTTTCAATATTTTTGTATATATACTAATTTTGAACCACCTCAACCATAGAAGAGACATAACCCATTTATATTTTTTATATTCCGAACCTCCTGAGTGAAAATCCTGGATCCGCCACTGTTTGGAGGATCCTACACCTACCAAGCACCATTTTTTTCTAAAAAATATCAGAAGCATAGGTTATTAGTCTAAATTCATCGCACTTTCCAAAATTACTGATCAGAATCAAACATTTATCAATATTTTAGAGACTTTCACATGTATATACGTACTGAATTCAGATGAACCCGTGATCTTACCATAATTTGCATTGTCATGATGAAGCCTAAGTGGTAGCCTTGTTTTTTGTCCATGATCAAGATTAAGTTGATTTGAAGGGTCTAATAATCCCAATCCCATTAATTGAGAAATATTTCCACTCATTTGTGGCTGTTGTTGGAGATTAGTACTAATCCCACCATTAATCAATTGATTTCTCAAGTTATTAAGATTAGCTGCTGTTGGGACTGATGTAAATCTTGCACTTTCTTCAGCTAATGCATCACAAAATGCTCTGTGTGTTATAAAGCTGTCCTTTCTGTTTCATTTTCAAGAATTAGGAATTAGCGATGGATAAATTAAATATAAAAAAAACCCTTCAAAAATCACTACTAAAAAAAAGAACTAACAACAGACAAATCATATAGCTAACAACTAAATTCATCGCTAGTCCTATTTAGCGACATATTACATAGTGACATATTTATCAAAAACTTAGATACAAGCAAATTTTGCAACAAATTAGCGACAAATTATCAAAACTTTAGCTACAAGCAATTTAGCGACGAATTATCAAAAACTTAACTATGAGCAATTTTACAACAAATGAGTGATGGATCACTTAGTTATGAACAATTTAGCGACAAATTATCAAAAACACTATGAGCAACTCTGCAACAAATTAGCGATGGATTATCAAAATTTAGCAATTTTGTGACAAATTAACGACGAAGCTCACAGCTTTTTGTAGTGATCAATCTTGATTGAGTTGAATTAAATTTCACATAGATCTAGAGCATTTATTTCAGCAACAAACTAATCATATGACTACTTTATTATTACCTATATTCTCTATTAAATTATTAAATTCTCTAAAAGTAATAAATCTAAGTAATGAAGGGTACCTAGAAAAGAGTGTACCATAGTCACATACTCACATTTAAACTTAGCTAGCTACGAACAATTTTGCAACAGATTAGACACAAAGTATTTAAAAGATACTATATATAAAATTACAGTCAATGAAAAATTCGTATGAATCTTGAAATTTGAAAGGTGTCACGTAAATTGAGACAGAGATTACGTACCTGGAAAAAAGTGTGCCACAATCACATTTGTACTCTCTAGTACCACAAATCTTACTATGAGCTTTCCAATCAGATTGAACTGCATATTTTTTTGAACATTTTTCACATTTCCATTTTTTCTCACCATGTTTTCTTGAATAATGTTTTTTAACCCCAGTTAAATCACCTAATGCTCTTGATGGATCATGATGTACACATGATTTTTCTGGACAAATATAAACTTTTTTCTTTATAACTTCTTTGTTATTTCTTTGTTTCAATTTCCATGGCAAATTGTGACCTCTTCTATGGAGTTGTAAATTTTGATCTCTTTGGAAACCCTTGTTGCATATTTCACACACGAATCGATTCGTCGCCATTAGAGATTTTGGTGATAGAGCTATCACTTCTGCATCTGGATCTATTTTTTAGCAACAAAAACGAGTTAGTTATGTTAGAACAAGAGGGGTAAAAAGAGAAGAAAATCTTGAATTCAGAGGCGGATTTAGAGTGTTGGGAGTCAGTTCAATTAACCCGGAAAAAAGAGGGGGGAAAAAGATGAAGGCATATAACAACATGTTATTGATGGATTCAAAGGCTGATTTAGAGTGTCAGGAGTGAGTTCAATTAAGGTCATATATCATTTTCAACTCAAAAAAGAGAAGAAAAAAGAAAATCTTGAAGGCATATATATACAAAAAAAACATGTTATTGATGGATTCAGAGGCGGATTTAGAGTGTCAGGAGTGAGTTCAATGAACGTCATACATCATTTTCATGAACTACAAAAATATGCATACATGAAAAACCCTTAAAAGTAGTAGTATAAAAGTTCTAAACTCATATTTTTCGAAGAACACATAACCTTGGAATCGTTAAATATATAAATTCTGAATCCATTTCTGAACTTAATGACAAACAAAATATATATAAGCTTCATAATTCAAATTCTGGATCTACCTCTGACAACTTACCTGGATTTCCGGGGAGATTTCTCTTCCTCTTATTAGCTGAAGAAACAATTGGATTTGAATTAGGGTTTGGATTTGGATGATTAATATTAGTATTAGGGTTTTTTGGATCTTGAATGAAAGTGAAATCACCTCTCATGGAACAAGATAGTCCATCATCAGACATCATTTTTTTTCGTGAAGCTCAAAATTTGACGTAAAATAAACACACACACACCAAAATAAAAAGTTCAGTTCAGTTCAGCTCAGCTCAGCTCGACTCGATTTCAAGAGAAACCAAAAGATTTACTAAAAACAGCTAAATCCCAAAAAATACTCATTGTATAGTGTACAATGTTTTTAAAACAAAATAATTGAGTTGTTATAACAACTTCACTTCTTCTTCTTGATTTTCCTTTTTTCCAAGTTTATATTTGATTTTAGTATATAGTAGAAGTAGAAGCAAAAAAAAATTAACTTAATAAAAGAAAGAATATTTTTCTCTATTATATTATTCCTTCTCTCACACACGGCTTTTGTCTCTAAAAGTCGGTCAGCCATAGACTCAAGTGGACCACTTCAACCTATTACGAGATTTGTGGTGGAGTGACAAGTACCCTTTCAGTCTTAATCAGAGATTTTGAATTCATATTATTGTTGGATACGAACCCGAGTTTAATTAAGCCCTATGTTAATACTAGACATCGGATGAGAAATTAAAAGAAAGAAGAAAAAAAAGTGGACTGCCACTTCTCCCTTCTTTCAGTTCAAAAACGGAGATTTAAAGTTTCTAGATTTCAATAGTAACCTCAAGTTAATAGTATATATAATAATTGATTTCACAATAAATTAAATATTTATAAACAATTAATATCTATTTTGATATATAAGATCAAAACAAAAGTTACTGAATTTCCGTAAATCATCCGATAGTAACCTCAAGTTAATAATATATATAATAATTGAGTTCACGATAAATTAAATATTTATAAACAATTAATATTTATTTTGATATATAAGATCAAAATAAAAGTTACTGAATTTCCATAAATCATTATGTGGTACTCTGAATTCCCCATGCGAGTAAATATTGTATAAGTTACAGTGGGGAAAGTGAAGAGAATAACTGTATCAATTTGTCAATATATATATATACTGCTGCCACAGCTTTGCATGATGTGTTGCTTTCAGTATATATAAAAAAAAATTGAGAGAATATTTATTTTGAATACGAAGATTCTACTTTTGAATTATATATACTACAATCTCACTGGTCTCAATTTATATGATACATTTTTTTATTTTTATTGGTCTCAATAAATATATATTAATTTAGCCTTATAGTTCGGTTGGTGATCGAATTGCCCACAAAGCGCTCTCTAACAAAGGCGACTCCATACCCAAGATGACTCAAACCTGAACCTCTTAGTTAAGAATGAAGAAGTACTTACCACTCTACTACAATCTTTTTTTATTTATTTATGAATTTTGTACTAATCAAATACCACATAAATTGAGAAGGGTAAATGTAGATAAGTTCAAATATCACATGATGAATTAAAGAAAGGGAAAAGGGTCAAAAATACCCCTCAATTTTATTTTATTGGTTGACTAAGCCCTCGCCGTTAAAATGAAGTTGTTTTTACCCTCGCCATTACTAATTTCATTTTTTGTGCCCCTCAATTGAATGGAAAGCCCCAAATCAATTAAAATTACCCAATTTTACTTAAATTACCCAATTTTACTTAAATTACCCAATTTTAACCCGACCCGACCCATCTAATAATATAACCCATTTTTGTTCATCTTTTTTCACCAAAACTCCTCCTCCCCAACCAGCTCACCACCGGAATCACCACCCAAACCACCAAACAACTCCATTTTTACTCTCTCTTCGACAACCCACAACCAAACAGCCCACCATTGCTTCAACCAAACACCCTTCCTAGCTCTTTCAGCAACCAAACAACAACCAACCCCACTGTTCAAACTTTTAAGCCACCACAATCCTCTCTTCTCCTCATCTCCATCTCCGACGAGCCATTACCAATCAACAACCCGTAAACAAAAACCAATCTGAAACAACCAAAATTTACTCTTCCAACCTCCTCCAGACCCACATCGCGAACAGTGTTCAGCCACCACCGCGAAATTTCAACTCCGATAGAGCGGAGGAAATCATCAATTTTACTGTAGATAGGCCCATAGTTCGTATGCTGGGATATGAAAGACCACTCATCAAAATAAACCTAGTACTTTGTACCAAATTCAAAGCATCATTCTCCTTCCTACTCCCTGCCAACCCATGCCCAAAGCCTGGGAGATGTTATGTAGCACGACAACAAATTTAAGATTTAAAACGAGTCTGTCAGATAAAAAGCCTCTCCCTTTCCCCAAAAGCTTATGAGCTGCCAATCCAAAGATGCTTCTGGTTCTGCCAGAAGCATTAGTCAATTTCTAAAGGACTTCCACATCTCGCTCCAATCAAATTATATTAGGAAACACGCCATGTATACTCTTTGTCTTCTCTTTATACTCAAGATCCTTCTAGTTGAAAAGTTATCACTCAAATAAAAAAGCTATTTCTAGCATTCACGAAACACATAACTTACATACTCTCTTTGTTACTTCATTAATATATCACTTCAGCTCTGCCATTACTTTAGAAAGCTATTTCCAGCATACCTAAAATGGGTTATATTATTAGGTGGGTCGGGTTGGGTTAAAATTGGGTAATTTTAATTGATTTGGGGCTTTCCATCCAATTGAAGGGCACAAATGATGAAATGAGTAATGGCGAGGGTAAAAATAACTTCATTTTAACGGCGAGGGCTTAGTCAACCAATTAAACAAAGTTGAAGGGTATTTTTGACCCTTTTCCCTTAAAGAAAGGAGAAAAAAGGGCAAAAAGACAGAATGAACAACTTTAGAGTTCTCCAAAAAGATTGATTGAGGGATTGAAAAAAAAAGTATGTTGCCTTTACAATTTACATATGGTAAAAATGATTATGTCATTATTGTTTCTCCACACTTATGACTGTTAATAATTTAAATTTAAATTTTTTCTCACCCAGTTCTTATTTTACATTATTAAATAATTACTTTCTTCTTATTAGTTTCTCACTGAAAATGTTAGGTAGCTTTTTATATATATATATAAATATTTTGATTAAATTGGTAAAAAAACAAAAAATAGTAGCATTTACAGGAAAAATATAAAACTTTCCAGTATTTCATCGAAAACTCATTTCCCATCATGTTTTTATTCCAGTGAGTTGGTTCGGTGAGAAATAGATGAAAAAATTATGTTGTATAACATAAATTTTCTATTGATTCACAATGGAAAAAGTCTTTATTTCAAGCAGTGTTAGGGCTCAATTAATTATAGATCTCTTTTTATCTTTTGTTGATTTTTAATCCGATGTTCGATGCCCTCATTAGATTTTGACTCATTCGAATTCACATCGAGTAAAGTTGATTATATTCAAGGTAGCACTCCACCAAGGATTTTTTTGGATTCTTCCTTAGTCCAATTGAGATATATTTTATTGTACAATTGATGCAGAATAAAGGCACTTTCCAGAGAGGTGAGAGTCTTAGATATGATATTTAGATCACCTTTAGTTGAGAAGGAAAATAAGTTATTCAAGTTTTACATACCCAAGGTTTGAAATCGAAAACTCTACTTAAGGGTGAAGCAGCTCTATTCACTGCGTCCATTCATTGATAGTGATTAATTTAAGATCTCTAATTAAAAATTAAAAATATATATTTATTATTCCATCGTAAAAAAACAAATATGAGTATGTAGTTTAGATTCATCAGAATTACTTTCGACACAAAATATAAATTTATGTCTCTCTCAAACACATCTTTTCTGAATTTTCTACAAACAGAGATTGGTTGAATAGATTGTGATGGTGATGTCGAGCTAATAGGAGTTTGCCTTTGATTTCTTATAATTCTAATATACTCCTTTCATTTCAAATTTTTTGGACACTTAAATAATATTTTTTTATTATAATTTTTTAAAAATATTTTAATTCATTTATTATTGTAATTAATAATAACTTTTATGTAATTTTGAAATATATAAATTTTATTTTTTAAAAATAATTTTTTTAATTAGTTTTACTCTTATATTCCAAATAACGTCAAATAAACTAAAACAAAAAGAAGTATATAAATGAGAATCTTTCTTCTAAGATGACTGGCTAGTCAACATGAATAGATTAGATATTTGGAAAAAAGTACTATTTGAAATTTAATTGAAAAGGAATATTTTAAAATTTATGTTGAAACATGAAAATACAATTAAAGTTTTGGTGAGTAAAAATTTAAAAGTTGAAAAATAAATAATCATAAAACTTATTTTTCATATTCCAAGTGTAAACAAATAAGTAATTTCTCATTTTAACTCGTAGCTAAATTCAAGTACTCAAAAAAGAAAAAAGAATTTGAATAGAGTACATTATTTCAGACACCTGATTCTTTGTTGGATCATTTTTAATAAAAAACAAATTTATCATTTAAGGTAGGATTTCATAGAACGAAGTAATTTTGATCTTAATCGTATATTTGTATTTAAAAAACACTTTATATGTATAAATGATTTGGCTAAAACATAGTAACCAAAAAAAGCAAAGTGCACATATAACTGACTTTTTGGGGCATCATTTGTACATATCTACTCACTTTGGAACAACTTCATATAAGTGGCATTTGAAGTTAAAGTAGTCAAATATTATATTAAAATTTAATATCAATATTATTTTTATACATTTTACCTAATATGTCCAGTCAAACGATCCCTAAAAGACGGATAATGTATAAACTCTAGGTGTCTCTATTAAATATACTTGAAAAAAAAGGAGAGCATATTTTACTCAACCACTTTTTTGGAATTAAGCTCTCGGAATTTAGTATTTGAAAGACAGATTATTTTTATTTAATTCTCTATATATTGATTTTCTTGAATAAAATGATGGAGACAAACACCAATAACTTCAACTAATCTCATTACTCTTTGAATGATTCTTTGTATAATTAACCCTAATTAATTCTCTTGAAAAGCAAAAACAAATATAGTACTACTAGGAATTTACACTCACTCGATACTTACAATTTCCTCCTTCACAAATTATCTTTCGTATTTCTCTTTTATATAAGTATCTTTTAAGAGAATATTAATTAAGATATATTTTTGACTGTTTTACCTTTATTTATGTCTTAAGATATAATATGTCTTCATTAAATAATTAATCTGAGGTAATAAATGAGGGGGGAGGGGCTGGGGAATTAAATATGTCATGAACTTCTAAAAATAACAAATAATTTTAAATATATATATTTTTAAATCACGACAGACAATTTGAGACGAAAAAAGTATTATACTATCATTTATATTATCCTCGGGAAGCACGGCAAACTTGACATTAATTCCTTCGCCAATTAATATATCAAAGTCTTGTGACGAAAAAATGAAAACGAAAACTCAACAATAAAGAACACCAGGTTTAATGTGGAAAAACCCTTCAAACCGAAGGTAACACCCACGGGATCAACAAGATCCGAATTGCTTCACTATAACAATAAGAGGGTTACAATATTCATCTAATGGCTACACAACAAGTGTCAAAAGAGAACAAACAATAGCTACACAAACAAAAGATAAATCGAAAGAAAACCACCCAAACAAAGCTTCTGTTCGGGACCTAAATCAAGATACCAAGATGTCATTTCACTCAGCCAAAATTTCAGCCCGATCCCATAGTTAATTAATTGGGAAACGCAATCTGAAGGCTGTTGGCCGGAGAAAAAGACTGCATCAAAAAGAACCCTTTCTTCTCTCTTCTCTCTTATTGAAAGCTCTCTAAAAAAATCTCTCTTATGTTCTAATGTCTCTCAAAGACAATACTAATGAGCAATTGATTTATTCTCTCAAAACCATCCCTTATTTATAGAGTTGTGCTTTTCCTTATAAAGCCAAAACCAACTCCAAATAGGATTCCAATTCCAATCATTTTCCTAATAGAATTGGAAACCAATTAAAGAGAATAATTTCAATCCTTTTTCAAGTAGGATTAGGCCATGGGCCTTTGGCTGGAACATGGTCCATAGCCCAACAAATTCCCCCTCCAGCTAAGGGGCCAAATGGACTTCAAGTGGAGGAACTCTTGACAGGCTTCATGTCTGTCGCAGATCTACAAAACTCGTGTTTTTCTTCCATGGCTTCTTTCCACTTATCTCTATGAGTATCTAACATGAATTCATCATAACCTTCAAGTTCTCTTATTTCAGTCAAGAGGATATACTCATTAAGAGAATAATGTGTTGAGCTTTTCTTCTCCCTAGTGGATCTTCTACAAGACGTTTCTGGAGCATTCGAAGTAGTCATCTCAACCCGAGTTAGTTGATGATCAACCACAACATCATTAATAGGAGTATCTATAGGTTCTACACCTGAATTATTATCTGCATCATTATCTTGGGTTCCTTCATGTGCAAAAGATGTATCAATAATAGGTATTGGATTAACATCAACTAAGCTCTCATCAATTTGAGAATCTGATTTCTCAACCTTGTTAATATCTTCAATAGTTTGATGTTCAAAGAACACATCATCACGACTTCTGATAAGCTTCTTATCAATTGGATCATAAAAGCGATATCCAAACTCATCTTGACCTTAACTAATGAAGATGCACTGCTTAGTTTTGACATCCAATTTCGAACTCTCATCTCAAGATACAAGTTGGATAGTTATGGCTAGAATTACACCCACCAAGATGAGCACCCGTTTCTAACATGGTTCAACCATTGCACCATCGAACCACTGAACCTAGCTCCATCATTGAACCTTTGAACCTGAACCATTTAACCTAGCTCTGAAACCACTTGTTAGGATCGAAATCAATTAGGTAGCTAACAACGCAAACCTCGATAGACCATGAATAAGAAGACAAATAAGAAAAATACCAAAAGACACAAAGATTTAACGTGGTTTAGTCAATCGACCTACGTCCACAAAGGAGATAAGCAATCCACTATAAACATATGGGAGTACAAAATATAGAGAGAAATAACCTCGACCAATTCACTCGGGAGGTTCACACAAGTGATAACGTATCACTTGTCCCACAAATTCTCCCCCTAACCAAAATTCTCAAAGCCCCTATGATTACATTGTGAATGCTAATTAAGTTAGAAGGAACAAACCTCTATTTATAGAGTCCCAAACCTTTTCCTACAAGAAAAGGACTAGCCAATTCTAAACATTTTCCTAAAAGGAAAACCTATTTATGGTAAGAAACTCAGGGCAATTAGTACCCAACACAAAGAATTCCCTCTCACAATTTGATGATTATATAAAATGAACATGTTGGCTAAGTTTTTGATCATTAGGTATCTTTGTTGGTACTCTTGTTTTTTGTGTTTCCTATTCAGTGTTTGTTACTGGCGTCGAGGCTCAATTAATTTAAATTCGTATGAAAAAGTTTCATTTTAAAAGTAGGACGATTCTATTTTTGAGATTTAAACTTGAAATTTTTTATTAATAATAGAGAGTTATTTATCATCCCAACACAAATTTTGATGGGTTTTTTAACTGTTTGTACTCGGGCGTTTAGGGTGTGTTCAGTAGGAAAGAAAATGTTTACTTAAAAAAATACTTTTGAGAAAAATAAGTGAGTTTCCGTAAATAAAAATTATTATCCTAAAAATATTTGTATATAATCTAGATAAATACTTCAAGAGGTGGGGGTGTGGGATGGTGGAGATGAGTGCTATCAGGTGGGATGAGGATGAGGTGTGTTAGAGAGTGGAGGGATCATAATAATGTTAAATATCACTTGGAATATTTATTTTTTCTACTTCCATTATAAAAAAATCATTTTTAAGGCATAATATATAAAAATATCCTTTAACTTGACTTTAGTTGACATTTATGCCAACTTTGAGTGTACACAAGTAAACGCTAAACTTTTATAAAATTGAACAAATAGACACATTCATCATACGTGGCATCCAGCATGACAATTTTGCATCCTATGTGGCGTCCTACATGTATTATGTCACATAGGACGTGTGTGTCTACTTGTTCAATTTTATACAAGTTTAAGTGTCTAGTTGTGCACACCCAAAGTTGGAAGGCATAAATGTCAGTTGAAGCCAAGTTAAAGAGCATATTTATATATTGTGCCTTTTTTTTAATTTGTAAGACACTTGTTTTCCTAAATTTTTGACCAATGAACCTAAAAATTGATTTCCTCTGTACCGAACACACCATTAATCCCAAATTGACAGTAATTTTGGAAATAACAAAGAATTTGAGTCACTAATTAATTACTACTCCCTTTGTTTCAATCTATTTGTCTTCCTTTCTTTTTTAGTCCACTCAAAAAAGAATATTTGTTTCATTTTTTGATAATTCTTTCATTCTATTTTTTCAATTGCTTAAGATCACAAAATTTAAAAACATTTCACATATTTTAAGTTTAAACCACTAAATTCAAAATTTTGGTTTACTTTATTAATCTTTCGTATCACAACAAAATCAGATAAATAAATTAAATTAGAAGAGTACAAGTTTTATATAACACACAAAAAGTTGTAATTGAAAGTTCAAATTGAAACACTTGTCCCACATCGGGCATGGAAGATGAACAAATCTTATTTATAATAACTTAACTAATCTATACACAACTCCAAGTTTAGTAGCAGCTTGTGACCTACATCATACTGCAAGACTACAACGGTTATCTTAGCTAAAACTTTTTGGTATTAATCTAATTAGGTGCCGGCAATTATGTGTTTTTAATTTTAATTTATAATGATTCTTAGATAAAATAATTGTAGAGGCTATGTGCAATCTTTGATCTTCTATCGTTTAATGTTCACTTTTGGTAATTAGAATTATTAGTTGCAAAAACAAAAAGAAACTTGTGACCCAAGTGCATTAAAGTGATTGGACAAATCATGTTTAGCCATTAACACATATAGTGGTTCTTTGCGCAGGTATTATTACACAACCATGTGTATTATGATGGAGACATAGAGTGGAGTAGATAGATGATGACCTCCTTGGCAATCACCTCTCCTGCTTAAGAAAGCAGGGCCCAACGTATAGGTCACAGAGTGGGTGTCAAACATATTCACTAATTTGGAGGTAGACGGATTGTTTCCAAAAGATATCTGGCTAAAGTGAAGCAAATAAATACAAAGAAGAAGAAGAAAAAAGTAGGGAAAATATAGTAACTAATAAGGAAGTAGTGCAAAGCCTGAGAAATGGCTAAAAGGAAGACAATATTCTACAATCTACCAACTCTCTACCCTAATACATGTCATCCATACCCTATTTCCTTTTTTTAGCAACTCTTTAGTTTTAACTTTTTACTTAACATATTTAAAATCACAAAATCAAAGGACATTGCATTACATTCACATATTTTTAGTTTAAGACCGTAAGATTCAAAAGATCACAGGATTAAAAAACATTTTAATACATTCCACATATTTTCAGTTTAACCCACTAAATTCAAAATTCTTGTTTACTTTATTAAACTTTGCATCACGTCAAAACCAGATAAACAAATTAAAATTAGGAGACTACAAGTTTTTGATCACACGCAAGAAAAGTTGTAATCGAAAGGTCAGAGCTCGATTCGAAACACTTGTCCCACATCAGACACAGAAGACGAATAAATCTTATTTATAAGAGTTTAACTAAACATTACAGAACGCCGAGTTCAGTAGCGTGAGCTTGGGACCGAAGTGGGGGCAACCACTCTACTGGGCTAGCTTAACAGAGCAGGCTCCCGGCTGATAGATCTCGGAATGAATGTGAAAGATAACTCACTATACATCAAAAGCAATAACTATAATAATATAGCTAGTACAACCACAAACACCAAAAATCCTAATCCCACAACACATATAGCTAGTACAACGACAAACACCAAAAATCCTAATCCGACAACACGCCACTGCCTACTATTAACAGAGCAGACTCCCGACTGAACTATACATCAAAAGTAATAGCTACAATAATATAGCTAGTACAACAACAAACACTTAAAATCCTAATCCGACAACACGCCACTGCCTACTATTAGGATCCAGAATTTTTAATTCATGCAACCATAATCAGTTTTGCTTACTGGTCCTGTGAATAGATTATTTATACATATCAAATGAAATTTTTTACCACAAATACAGAATTTGAGCCAAAACTACTAGCTAGGTTCCCCTGAACCCGTAGCTAGAACTGTGCCTCTGCCCCTCCGGGTATGCTCCCCCACTCCCTCCCACCAGAAAACACACACTTTATCTGTTTATGGATTGGATCTGTTCAATTTTCTTTCTTGCTCTCAAGTTTATAATAAAAAAAGATTTGACTGCTAGATAAAATTGATTCATTTCTACACAAGCTTCTTAGTTCATGTGATATTGAGGAGAGGTGTATAAGATTATAGAAAACAGTCACTCATTAGAGGCTTCTATAAACAGACTCTTATATTAAGAAGACAATAAAAAGGTGAAGTAGCCAAAATATACATTCTTAATTGTGAAGTCTAGGATTTCTCGAGGCTAGTACAGTGTAGGATTAGCAACCGCAGGGAGTAGATGAATCTTTACACATGACCGCAGGAGATCAATCAGGATCAAATGAAGCTCGAGCTCCCAGTACTTTACTTCAGTACACTGCATCAATAAAGAAAAATTGTTTAGAAGTGCAAGATACGACATCTATTGCTTGGCTACTTTATTTTTACACTACCACTCCAGGAGCTTAGCAGAAAAGTTGACAAAATGTAACTTCTAAGTTCATAGTTGGTACAGTTTTACACAAAATCAATCTAATGGCTTAGCCAGTTTGAACACTGAGTCAAAACAGAATCTCTGGTTTCTTCATTTTTCTTCTAGGCAGTCATCAACTAAAGCAACTACTTGACATCAACCAAAGATTGTACCGAGTGAAAAAAAAATACTTGATTTAATTTCTTTTTTCCTTGTTCATTTACTTCGTTGTTTCTTTCTATAATGTACAACAACATACCCAGTATAGTCCCACAAAGTAGGGTCTGAGAAGGGTAGATTGTACGCAGACCTTACCCCTACCTTAGAGGTAGAGAGGTTCTTTCGGATAAACCCTTGGCTCAAGGAAAAATCAGTTTAAAGCAGCCAGAAAAAGAAGAAACTAAAGGGGCAATACTACGACTACTAATATAAATGGACAACAAGACAACACACTACTACCTACTAACCTTCTACCCTAACTTGTGTCCTCCACACCCTCCTATCTAAGGTCATGTCCTCGGTAAGCTGAAATTGTGTCATGTCTTGTCTAATCACCTCTCCCAAATACTTTTTCAGTCTTTCTATAGTGTAATGAAATTCAGATTCCCATACATTTGTCAAACTATTATGTGAGTAATCATGATATCGCGTCTTTTCTTAACCTCTAAGCATAATTATCATCAAGGAAGGAATCACAAAGCTTAATAAGAAGAAACAGCGTATAGTAATCTCTCAAGATAGATACTCACTTGTAAAGATAGGCCATAATTCCCAGAAGGATACAGATAAGTATAATATCGATAAAGAAGTTTTTGCTGGACCTTATCTGGAGAAAAAAAAAATTACACCAGTAGATAGACCTCATAAGAAAAGTGAGTTAAAACAAAGAAAAAGTAATCTGCAGCATCTGCTTTGTTAACCGGACAGGAGAGGAGGAATTCTAATAAAACTTTAGGATACCTTGTTAATGTTATCCTTGAGTCTGACATTATTGTTTTTGATGTCAGTGGTTGCCTTATCCACCTGTAAGAGAACCAAAGTAAGGTGATTTATGAACGTTGTTTGTTACAGTAGTCCAATATATGGAGATTTAAGAAATCATTCTAACCTTTGTATCGATTTCGTCCATCAAAGGAACTTGCCTATCCAATTCCTGTAACAAAGTGGAACAAAATGATGATCAAGGAACAGTTTTATTCCTGAGAACAGAATCATGTTTAGGAGGCAAATCGGAGATGAGAAACCTCGTTCATATCACGAGCCAAATTCTTCAATGTGTCCAGACCTTCTGAAATAACATCTAATCCTTCATCCTGAAGAATTCAACATTCGGTTATGTGATGGTTCCATGTAAAACTAACAGAGAAAAAGGAATTAAAGAACAAGAATTGGAAAGTTACAAGCCTGTTTCATTTTCCGCATCTCGTACTCTGATCTAAAATGAGTGCCCTCTTCAGTTTGGTCGTAGAAACCCTCGTTGAACTGTCCCTCTAATACGAGTTTCTGACATCATGAGAAATCCAGGAACTTCATTGTAACGAAAGCAAAAGAGAACTGATTATACATTACCTGAGTCAAATTTTATATTTTTGTTGAATGATGAAGTCCCGCGACGTCCTGTTGTTTTGGCTGCATTTGTACTTCCATCAGGTATTGCCTGAATTCTCTCCGATAGCATAAGTACCAAATCACCACGAGTCTCCAGTTCCTCTTGGGATAGTCCTTTAACCTGTTTGTAATCTAGTTATAACTAACATTTTCCAAAGGTAAAAAATTTCATACCTCGACATAAAGTCCAGTTATCAAAACTAGCACCTTGGCTAATCAAATTCTGCAGTTAAACATTCTTTATACCTAATATCTATGTTACTCGGACTCTTACGAAATGTCAACATGTGCATGCTGGATACTTCAAAAGTAGTGCATTTAGAAGGATTCAACATGGTTTCGGCAACCTTTTTGGAGAGTCTGAGTAACAATATGATACTTGGGAATGTTGGAAGCAACCATTTTGCTCAACATAACCTTACAACACAAGAACCTATCAACCAATTTTCGACATGATTAAACATAAAAAGAAGATCATATCGCTCAAGATCACATTGAGTATATATTTCCTTCAAAGTTTACTTAGAGATCGCCTTGACGCACTATCAAGGATTGTGGGGAGATGAATATGATCCTTTCATCCTTAACAGGAAGTTAACGCTTCGAGCCCGAGATATGGAAAAAATCAATAGCGCTTCCCTTAAATAGGTCACAACTCCCAATGCAGGTACCGGATATCGGGTGGGAAACCAAAACAACAAGCAAAATGAGCAAATTCTAATGGAAATTTACTGCTTGCAGATTACCATCAGCAGAATTCCCGAAAAACACACGAAAAAATAGTTATTTCCAATTACATACATACATTTAAGCATAAAATACCCAAAATTTAAACGAAAAGTTACCTTTTTCTGAGCAAGCTTTTGCAATTTTTTGATTTCATCCATTAAACGTGCCTTTGTTCGTCGTACCTCCGCCTTCATAGCCACAGCTTTAGCTCTGTTCGTTTCCATAGCAGCCATCTCTGCTTTCTGCAAAATCAAACAACAAAATTAAAAAAAATACAAAAAACTCGAAATTCACTCAATTTTGAAATCGGAACGAGAAATTACCTCAGAAGTAGCGTCAATTTGAGATTCAAAGGATGAATAAAGGCGAACGAAGGCATCGCCGGAGGAATGATTAGCAGAATGCTTCTCGACATCGTACTTTTCGTACTTCTTACATATCGAATCGACTCTAAAGATAATGTCGATGACGCTCATTTTCGGTTCCGGTTAACTTATTTTTTCCGGTGACGGAGGATTTCCGAGAAGTAGAAAATGATGGCGGACGGGAGAAAGGGAGGAGAGAGAAACGTAGATTTACTTCTTCCTCTGTTTGTCTCATTGGTCTCTGACATTTTTTCACTTTCTCTTTCTCTCTCTGGTGTACCGGAAAAGCAAAGGTTCACCGGTGATTTCGGCTTGGCGGGAGAGAAGAGGTGAATTTAGCGGGAGTAATTAATTAGTAGTAATCCGTTTTTTTTTGTGGGAGTATTTTTTGTTTAATTCACTTCCACCCCTCAACTTCCAGTATAAACATGTTTGAAAATTTTTGGCAGAACACATAGATTTTAAATTTATCAATAAATTTTATTTGAACGCTCGAATTATGACGTTTCAATTGAGGATATGAATATTAGGTGAAATGTTCTTATTAGATACTTCCGAATCAAAATTTTAAATTTATTTTAATATAATCTCAAACGCTCATTACATAGATAGATTAACTATTTAAAATATGTTACTTCTTTTAATTATAAACACTAACTTCAATAAGATGTAAAATTTTATGCATATTCCTGTTGTTGTTAATGTGTATAATTAAAGGGAAAAAATATGAATATTGTATTTTATGTGATTAACGTATCTATCTATAACGGATGCTAGTAAACACACAGAAACTTTTGCAAAATGAACCAAAAAAGTCTAATAAGATCATTTCATCATATATTTAGATACTCAATTATAATATATTATAGTTTGAATATCTAAATAAAAATTTTAATATTATGCGTACCTTAATAGATTAGATATATGTATGTATATAGTGCTGCTCAGTTCTCAAGACTCAAAAGGTCACATATAATTGCGTTAATTCAGAAAGGATAAGATTGCACCAATTATAATATGTAATCCATCCATCTTGGAAAAAACGAGATGTGTAATCTTGCAAATTAATTAATTAAAACAATAGTATTCAATAGTGCATCAATTCAAATTCATTATGACATGAAAAAATTAAACAAGACCAATATAACATCATCATAATTCGCGAACTTAAAATTCTAAATTCGCCTCTGATTCCATTAGCAGTTTGGGTGGCGTGAAAGAAGAGGAGAATCATGTAAGGCTTGAGCACGCCTCCCGGTGCGTTCGTAGACGCGGTTGTTGGTGTTTGGATTCTTGATCATAAAAGCAGGAATAATGAGCAATGGCTAGTGAAATAAGCAACACACACAAACAGAACACTGCGTAGCATTTTCTTCCCAATTTTCCTACTATCCCTTGAAAGTAATTCTCCATCTCTCAAATAAAATATGTCTTGTGTTTTGTGAGAAATGTGGTGTATAGAAATTAAATTGGTGGACGAGAAGACAATTAAAACAAGAGGCAATAATAAAGCAAAGGGTGAGAGGTGGGACTAGTGACAAAAACTTTGTAGCTTTTGATCAGTTCAAAGATGAGGATCGTTCAAAATCATATAAGGTGATCAAGTGTGATATTCATAGTCGATATAGGACTTTTCACACTCATGTACACCTAGGCAAGGGTTCGGTAGAACTTGATAGCTTTGGTTCAGACAAAAAATTACTTAATATATATAAATAATTTATTAAAAATGTAATAAATTGTGTTTTTTATAATTCAGAATCTATAAACACAAAATTTTAAATCCATCTCTACAACTTATACTGGATATTTGAAGTGTGAATATATATAACATGAGGGTCCAATATCGGACAACTTCAAAAATTAAATTTTAAAATAAAGATGATCCTATAAGGATATCAAGTACTCCAATAGAGAAATTAGAATACAAATACAAATTATAAAAAAAATATACGTATATTATAAATTCTGAATCCGCTTCTAAAGTATTTTATTTATAAGCCAAGGTATAGATAGGGGTGGGGGGCAGTCATTAGAAAAGTTTACACAAATTATTGAATTATTATGGGCGGTGCATTATATATGTCACTTGCGGTTCCCGAAGTTTGTCGTTTTATGCTGGAAAATTATCGGAATTTATTCATATTTAGAGTTTGAATTCGAAACTTTTAATTAAGAATGAATAAGTTATTTATAATTCCATAATAATTTTTCGTAATTTTGGGTGAGTCATCATCTTTATCTTCTTCATTACATCGTCACATATTTGTATATTTCTTAGCAATTTTATTATGTACTAATAATTTTGTGCAAAAATTATGAACGATCAAACCAAAATTTTCATTGAAGTGATTAAAAGTAAACACATAAAATAATTAACGAAAAATTCAACATATAGTATACATACATAAAAGATAAAAAAAAATTGAACTATCAACATAGTGTAGTTCTCCGATAAAGAGGTGTCAATTAACTTTCTTTCAATGAAAGTGACTTTGCCACTGACATGAATTCTAACATTTATACACTGGTCGTTCTTTTATCAAAAGAAAAATCCCTTGGACGGGCAATATTGATCTCGTGTTGATCACGAGCCTCAATTTCTGACAAACTAGACTTGTGACCTTCGGAGTCATGACGTACGTCATGACTAACTTGAATTTGATGCATGTAGGATGGCGAAGACGAGCCATCTCCAGTACCATCCTGGTAGAATAGGGTTGAAGATGGCGAGCCCTCAATGTCCCAATGGTCTACATTATAACTCGATCTTCGTGGACTCACGTCCATTTCACTCGTCCGGATACCGCGTAGGAGATGGACGGGTGACATGCCGTGAGAGGGCGTTGCTGGCCTACTTGACATTGGAGTTGTTGGATTTGAATGTAGCTTGTTGATCTCTTTGATGTGCTTTTTGGCACTATGGTGCCATTTCCTTAATGCTGTTGCTACTCTTTCATTGAAGATTGTTGGTTTCATTGTTGATCCCATCTGTTTAATATTGAGCAACATTTTGAAGTATGAGTCTAACTTTGATACAATATCAGTATAAAGAATTTTTACACTATCAGATCACTTATATATATATATATACGTAATTTCTATAATAAGTAAATTTGATAACATGAAAGGTAAGATAGATAATAAAAGATTATACTGTGAGTACATATAAGTTAAACCCTTTCAGTATTTTCATTCCCACGAAGGTGGAAAAAGAAATTCTAGTGAAGGAGAGAAATTTTCACTTTTTTCAGAAAAATTGTTTGGACATAGAATTGTTATAATTTTTTCGGAAGTCGAAATGACTCTAGAAAGTTGTTTTCACAATTTCTCACTCGCAAAAATTCAAAAAACAACTTCAATTTGTATTCATATCCAAATTTAATTTCAATTTCTAATTTCTTAACATCATTTTTAACTTGAAAACAAAACATTATACTTTTTTCCAAAATTTCACATTAATTCTTATGTCCAAACGCCTACGTAATATCTAAGTGGTCTTAATATTCGTTATTGTTATATTATTGTTTCTGTGGCTTGAAACTTACATTACGAAATTAATAAACTTAAAAATAAAACAAGTGTCATATCAAAAGGTAACCTTATTGGATAAAATATATATTTTGCGTTGACGATGTATATAACTTAATTTACCTGTGTCACGAGAGCATATAATGGAAGAGTGACATAGCTGCAAAGAATTTGAATAAGAACCCTGCACCAAAAATTAAATCAACATTTTTCATATGTAAGCAATTTGGATCAAATTAATAAAAGTTTAACAAAAAATTAGAAGATAATTAATACTAACCCCATTGTCATTCTAATGACGATATCCTCAGTATTGTCGTGGAAACAAGATTTCAGCCCAAATTCATACTGTTTTTTTTTTTAATTAAAAGAGAAACCAAACAAAGTTAGAATTAATTATGAGATACATTCACAAATAATCACTTTTCAGTCCTTATAATTGACAAATAGTCGTTGTCATGGAATTTCAAATTGTTGTTATATGTTAAGTTGTTGTGACGTGATCAGAAGGTCGGTCCAAACTGTGAAAACAACCTCTTACAAAAATACATGAAAATGCATTTATAATAGACCCCGCGCATTGCAGAATCTTAATACACCGACCAAACTATCCTTTTTCAAAAACAGACTCTCTATCTTATAAAGAAAGGTTTGTGTATATCCTCTCCTCCCCATACCCCACTTATAAAATTGTACTTAATATATTATTATCGTATTATTGTTACAGGTAGAATCCAAGATATTTTCGTCTATAAAATTCGAAACTCCATGACAATAACTATTTTATCAATTATCGAAAGTTAAAATGGCTAGCCCGCACTATTACTACTATAGTTAATTGGTGAGCTTACCCAAGTCCAAGCAAAGAAAGCCAATTGAAAAGCATTCTGCAATAAATCACAAAAAATATAAAATTAATAAGGTCTAAAAAATTAAATTATTTAAAATTAAAAATGACTTTTCTTAAATTTTAATATTAAGAAAATTACCTGAAAAAGGACAAAATTAATTAGAAAAAGGAGAAGACGAGGACGATTGAACCAAAATAAATCATCCCCAGGCTGAACCACAGGGACCCCTTTCACTACTTCTCCCCTTTCTTGAATTCTTAATCCCATTTTTGTTATAATCACTTGTAGTTTAGTCCCAACCAACAATATTACCTGCGAGTCACGGAGTCAGAATTTTCACTATAAAATTTTAAATATAAATGAGAATTAATTAAAAGCATGAAGAAGTATAAACAGATTCAGAATTTGAATATTTTGAATTCTTACAACAATTGCAAGTTAAGAATAATATATGGGAAACTTACATAAATCCTACTAGTTTAGGAGTTAATTATTTAGATACACTCTAGTTTGTAATATTACGTATCTAACAAGATTTTGGTGCGTTCAAATACATTCAGATATATCTATATTACATGTATCTCGGGATACATGGGTCAAAATTAGGTGTAATTTATTCTAGATATATACATTGTATCCAATTGGATTTGCATGTATCCCGGATATATAACAAATCTCGCTCGCCTTCCTCCCTCTCCACTCTCCTATGTATCTAGTATCTCAGATACATGCGAATCACACCAGCTACGTACATATACATGTATTTAGTGTGTATCTGGTGTAATTCGCATGTATCTGGGATACATAACAAATTTGGCTCTGCTCTCTCCCTATTTTAATGTATCTAGTAGCAAATATAGATGTATATGAGTGTATTTTCCTCAGTATATGGTAGGAAACTCTTTATTAGTGGTAAGATATGTAACATTTTGAAAGTATAGATAATAATAGTATATATGATAGTGAGGTATGTCTAATTATAGATAATAATAGTATATATGATAGTGAAGTATGTCTAATTACGCAGTTTCTTCATATTATATTAATAACTAAGTTACAATTAAATATTTATATGTAGATAAAATTAAAAAGCTTCTTAATACATATAGATTTAGGTCAAAAGCTATTGAGTTCTGATTATTAAAAGATATATATATATATATATATATATATATGTGGAAAATAGAAATAATGAAACAAAAAGTCAAATGTAAAATGAGTACAAAATGATTTAGAACTACTTACAAGTATCGGAATGAACGGAAGCCACAGATAAGAATACCACCCTGTCCACAAATGACAATGAAATTATTTAATCGACGGATCTCGATATTCGTATTAAGATTCGATTAAATTTAAATTTGTGTTGAAAAGTCCAAATTGGAAGTCAAAGGCATTTAGATTCACTTTGGAAAGTCCAGATTGAAAGGCAACATGCTCCGTGATAAAATTGATTAATTTCATGCTCAAAGCTCAAACTCGAAGCATCTGATTAAAAATTCTTTAAAATGTCTACCACTCCACTACGATCCTTATTAATATAAGAATAATCTAGTTATTCCCTTATAATGTATATATACTATTCTTTTTTTACATTTCATGAAGTGCTAAATTAAAACATTACTATTTTAAGGGTTAATAACATTTTCGATCTCTTAAATATATCACTAAATTATAATTTTAGTTCGTATGATAATTTGATTAAATGCATAAAACCTTTAATTACTTGAAGTGTACATTTTATGTCCATTTGCTTATAAATACTCACAAATTTCTTGAAGTATCAATCGTTTCACCATTTGAATATGTATACTAAATTAAACTTTATCATCACTTCATATTTGAGTGTGACACTCTTCTACAAATAGTCAAAATATAATATAATACTGATATAAAGATATCAGAATCACATATTTTAATTAATTGAAAGTTAAAATTGCTTGAGTATTTACCATGAGTATTGAAGAGTAGGAATAATACAGCAAGGAACCAAATTGGGGGACTGCAAAAAATACAACAAAAAAAGATGATTAATTTTAGCTATTTGTGTGATTAACACAATATTTGTGCAAAATGGGGTAAAGTATATTTAATTAATTAATTAGAAAATAATAATTATAAATTTAAAGGTTAAAAACATACCTGATGCTAACAACTACTTTGAAGTCTTCTTCTAATGACCTCTTAATATATTTCTGGAAATCAAAATTTATGTGGCTCTGAGGTGCCAAATGTGCCTGCAAATAAAACCAAAAATATAAAACTAGAACAAATATATATATATATAGATATATATAAAATACTCGGATTTAAAGGCAGTGGATAAAATTTTCATAATTCTTAAAATTGTCCATTGCAATTTTAAGATTATGAGTTCAGACTTTAATATATCTTTGTTTTATCTATATATTTATGATTTGCGTCAAAATATCAAGTTCAGTTGAACTGATTGAGCCCATACTCCATCCACCTCTGCTTTACACAACACACGACTTTTTAAAAAAAAATTATATATTGAAAGAAATTCATGAATTGTCATTTTCCATTTTCGTAGATTTATTTTTACGTTTATATTTGGATGGAAAATAAATTAATCTACTATGTATTTATCACTAAATTCTCAATATATTAATTTCCTTCTTCACTTATATTAATTACGGAGTATATTAGTATATCATTCAATATTAATTATTGATTATGTATTTACCGTGATAAAACCATGTCGTAGGGTCAGGTAATCAACTTTTGGAACAGATCTTACAAATTGCCTGAAGAAACAAACCTGCAAATTAAATTCAAGGTAAATTAAATTATAAATAAATAAAATAAAACTTAATATTATTATTATTTTCAATTTTTGTGATGGAACATGCATCAAAGTCAAATAAATTGTGTATTTGTTTTGGAAGTAATGCCTTAATCCAACTATTAAGGTATTCATCCACTTAATTAAATAGGCATATATGGATTTGTTTCTTAGATTTTTAACTTCCATTGTGAGCGTTGCAAAAGTCAAACAAATAAACAATTTTATTTTTTTAAAAAAATAAAAATAATCCATTGTACTACTTTATTGGGCCAGTCATGTCCCTATCCAATATTTGTGTATACAATTAATTAAAAAAAATAAAAACTAGGGGAAAAATAGGTACATAATATATATTGTCAACTCTTGATTTTTCTTTAGGACAAAGTATTCACTACCACGAAAATAGCTGCAATAAATATGTAAATTAACAAAAAGTCCTAAAGTTTTTATCGTCATTAGTTAATTATTATTGGATCCAATGTCGCTATAGGTTTTAGAGACATTTACAAAGAAAGTTAATTGTCTCTAAAAAAAAAAACATATTTAGCGGCAATTAAGTTATTCCTGTCAATTACTTGCCGCTAAAAATCATTTTTTGATGTAGTGATTTTTCAATTATAGGAACGTAACGTAAAATGGCTATTGATCAAATTTTATCCAATTTGTAACATTACACTAATTTCCATATATAGGGCAAAATAATAAACAAAATTGTATACAATAGTTTACCCCTTCGTTTTGTACATCTTTCTAAAAGACACATATAGCAGTATATATTAACTATAAACAACAAAAACGAATCGTTAATAATTAGGTTTAGCAACATATGATCAAAAAGAATGTTAACTATGAGTTATTTAGAGACAGATTATTTGCAACGAAATTCGTAACTAATTCTAATTTTTATGTTATAATAAATTAGAGATCAAGGACACGTACAATCCATAGAAGAACTGAGTTTTTAGTCCAAAAGCTCAAGTGTCTTCTTCCAAATGACGTGTCTCTGGTAAATCGAAATCTCTCTGGATCTGTTAAATTATTAAACACCTTAATATATTGACTTTAATTTCTTACCACTACTAAGAAAATGAGAATTTTCGACATTGAAAATTGGCTCGTCATAAAGAAAATTTCAACAAAAAAATCGTTGAATATATTCTGACGATCCAATTTTCAATAAACTTCCATCGAAAATGAATATTAGGATGATTTTTACCGTGAGAAAATTGATACTCAGCTGTTCTTGTTTCCTTTTCCCATGTCTTCCAACTACTCATCTGAAATTAATAAAATACAATCAAATTAAAAAATAAAAAAGGGCCAAAAATATCAATAAAATATGTCAACTTTACGTCCATTCATAAACTTGACCTATTTTAAATATTTCTAAAGTATTTTCTATTTTTTTAAGGAAAAATAAGTAAATAAATATTTATTATTTGATAGAAATACCTTAGCTCTTCCCAATGCCAATGTGGTAACACAATAGAATACGTGAAAAATAGCCAGCACAAAAATGAAAATATGTAATTGATGAATACCATCAGCAGACACAAATGCCACTTTTCCCTGCAAATTACAAATCCAAAAAAAGAAAATCAATTTAGAGCTCGTTTTGATTAGATGATCGTAAATAGTTGATAAGTTTTAAATACTAAAAAATATTTTTTAAGTATTGAAATTAATTTTATAAACAAACAGTTAAGTATGATTTTGAATACAAGTGTTATTAAAACTTATAATAAACAATTTGCATATAAGAGTAATAACTAAGTTATGACTTTTGACATATTTCAACTTATAAGCACTAGCATTGACTTATAAAGGTACTGTGTTTTGACTTATTTTAAGTCGATCAAATTAGCTTATAAGTAATTTTTTAACTTATGATATAGTATGTCTATTTATTTATTCACAAAATATATATATATACTTCATCATTTTAAAATATACCATCTTCTGCTCTATTTTAATTGTTGTTTTAGCTTTTTTTTCATGTTCATTAAGAAAAATAATAAATACAGGTAACATGCCTTGTCTGCACATTTGTCAGTTCCGGCAGCCGCCAAAACTCGCCGGACTCCGCCATCGGTAGCCGTAAGAAGTCGCCGGCGATGACCCTCTAAGTCATCGGAATTATATTTGTTCATTTCAGCTTCTTTTTGTTTACTACATGGATGCCAAGTACTTGCAATCTTTTCAGATACACAAATATTTGAAATTGGATCTTGCCCTACTGTTAGTAGTAAGGATATAAATCCCAACAACATTAACTCTATAAAAAAAATAAAAAAAATATTAGTAAAAAAATAAAAAAAAATTCGTTATAAAATTAACGAGCATATATTGTTCAAATTCTTCAAAAATATCGCTCGGTGTATGTCTATCAAATCCTTTAAAAGTTATGTAATTGTGAAGAATCAGATAATAACAGAACAAAAATGACAGTATATTTGAAAGGACCGAACAATATGAATTTAAAGTGTACCTGCTTTTATCTTCTCAAGTGCTTCGTATAATGCTCTTTTATGTTTAGACTTCAACCACTACATGCAAGGAAAAAAAAAACATGAAATTAATAATAAAACTAAATTTGTAAATTTATTGAAATATATCTAAGTTATATACACAATTTGTATAAATATTCAAGAATTTACCTTTAATTAATTTACGACTTGATTATATAAATATTTTTTATATCGCTAGTGTAAGAAATCTTTATATAATCAGACATTAGTTTTTATTTGTTATAGCAATCATAAATTATATTCATTTCAAGATTGTAAATTTTATAATTTAATGATCAGACTTGTTTGTAGATATCCTTCGAATGACGATCTAATAGTGTAAAAATTACATACAATACTTATACATACATATATAACTTAAACTCATCAAAATATTGCATGGTTAATGGCTTACCTTGCCAATAAGATGGATGATGAACTCTATTACAATAGAAATGGCAACCAACGCAAAACAAACTACGGCAACCGCCCAAGTCGGCGTTTGCTCCAACGATCTTCCTCCTCCTCCTCCCGCCATTTCCCCGTCTCGTCTTTTCTTGAAATCTTAATTAGTTCAAACGGTCGATCAGGTGATGATCATAATTGATGAGACTTTTTCACTCTTAATTAACTAGAGACCTCAAATTTATTTATTTTTTATAAATGAAGAATTTATTGACAGAAATTAAATACTATATTATCTTTTATGGTGAGTCCACGTGATGTAAATCAAAATTAATGAGAAAGAGATATATAGAGTACTAGCTAGAGAGTAGTTAGGACTTAGGATAGTGTACAAAGTGAAAACATGTATGATTTATATACAACTCCAATCATAGAATTGGGACAAAAAGGAAACTAAAAAAAAATAAAAAATATTATAGGATAGGGGGAAAATGAATGACTTTGACTTTGTAGACGCGTGAGAAAGAATTGAAAGGAGGAATGACTTTTTTTTCTTGGTTTTCCATTGGGTATTCGAAATCTGACTTGATTAAATTCAGATTCGTGTATTATAGAGTTCATCGTTTATAACAAAATACATTTTTGGGGGTCAATGTTTCCAATAGAATTTTTAATTTTTTTAAAAAAGTTTTTATCCAGCGCGATAATCATTATATTTAAACCTGATTAAATTCAGAGATTTGCACTTTGTAGGGTTCATTTTTTGTGACGATACTTTAACAAGATTTTTGTCATTTCCAAAAGACTCGAATTAGAATCTATGATTAAGAGTAGAGAAATCCCGAACGATCCTACCACGATCCAAACTCATGCTAGTGAGTAGGGATGGGCATTCGGTTCTTCGGTTCGATTTTCTTAAATTTCGGTTCGGTGTTTCGGTGTTCGGTTTTGAAAAAATGTGCACCAAATACCAAATCAAAATATTTCGGTTCAGTTCGGTTAGATTTTTTAAACTTCGGTTCGGTTTAATTCGGTGTTTTTAAAAAGGTTTTTCGGTGCAAGCAAATAAAAAATAAAATGAAAATTAAATTATCAAAACGTTTAAGTAAAGATAAAAGTTGAAAACTCGAAATAATCAATTAACATATTTAATAGTTAAAGTTTCCAACAAAGAACTAAAGAAGTTTTTTTTTCTCTTTCCGATTTTTTGTTTCAACAAACACTCTTTGTAATAGCAGCCAACAATTTAAACCAAGAATTCAACACTTGAAACTTAAAAGTTAAAACAATACAAAGTTAAAAATGCCTTAATATTCAACTTCATTCAAATAAAAAACAATAGGAGTCACAACTCACAAACACAAGTTGTCAAGTATATAATTAAGAAATTTAAAATATTATTTTAAATTTAGTTAATAAAATTTCGATTTTTCGGTGCACCGAATTTTTCTTACCCTTACACCGAACACCGAACCGAAAAATCGAAATTTCGAAAAAAGAACACCGAAATCAAATCAAAAAACCGAATTAGTTTGGTTCGGTTCGATTTTTTGATTTTTGGTATTTATGCCCACCCCTACTGGTGAGTGATGAAAGGAGGAATGACTCATTGACTTACACCAATATGTTAAGAGGAAATACTTAGTTTGACTTGATCAAACTACTATTTTTAGACCATATAATTTATATGCCTAAATATTCGTGTACTTATATCTAATGATTAAAAAATTTAGTTTACTTTTTCGTTGGTATATATTTTTATTCATATATTTACTTAGTCATGATATGATGTATGTATTATACATATTTCTTCGAATATGGTGACGATTTTCTGTTTTACTTAAACTATAAAAAATAATTCTAATGCTATAACCAACCATCTGTCACCTTTAATTGTTATGATTGAGGCGTAACAAATTTGTTATAACCAATCATCTGTCACCTTTAATTGTTATGATTGAGGCGTAACAAATTTGGTATCAGAAATTCATAATATTTCATCAAAAACGATTGGAATGTTGACTCATTATGGAGTAATTACCGGTTTATTATGTGTATTAAAATAGTGTTGATTACTTTTTTTAAAAAAAAAATCTTTGGAGTTGACTACGTATGGAGGTGTACAACTATTTAATTTATTATTATAACAAATCATTAATTGCTTAGCAAGTAGAGTATATCCTTAATTATTATAAAAAAGTTTTATTTCAAGAGTTTTAAATGGACAGATAACTAATGCAAGAAATTAGATGGAAATTGACAGGATAATTTAGATTGCATTAGTTAACCGTTGTTTAAATTAAAATTGACGGGATCCGGCTCTTCTCCATTTCTCTTTTCGCCATTTTTCCCAAGTTCTTATTTGGATTAATGACACATGTCTTAGGTTAAATTAAATGGCTAAGATTTAATTGATCAAAATAAATCTCTAACTATGATTTAAATAATAAATACATTATATATTTAATTTTTTAAAAATTATTATAATCCCATAATCTTAGCAACATATTATGAACTTGTCCATAAATATGGGAAAAAGAAGTTCTTTTCCCTATATTTATGGACAAGATCATAATAAGTTGCTAAGACTATGGGATGACAATAATTTTAAAAAATTAAATATATAATGTATTTATTATTTAAATCATGGTTAGAGATTTACTTTGGACACTAACAAGGGCTATGATGGAGTGGTAAGTACTCCTTCATCCTTTACTAAGAGGTCTCAGGTTCAAGTCCTCTTGGGTAGAGAGTCGTCTTTGTTAGGGAGCGCTTTACCCCCAATGTGGAACTTTTCGGCGCGAATCCAGATTTAGTCGGGCTCCAATATGTGAGTGGGAAAATGGAGAGAAGCCGGATCCTCATGTGTGAACTTTATTGTATTTGATGACAAAATTTCCTTTCTTTTAAGTTATTCTGAAATTATAGTTTTGGAATTATAACTCTAAGATTACTTTAACTCATTTTTACTTGGAAAAAATACATTAAATTTGAAATATAAATTTATCTCAAAATTCGTTTTTCTTTTAACTAAACAAAATAAAATGTTATTTTAAAATTAATTTCGAAATATTCATCTTACTCTACGAACTAATTAAACGACTCGGCAACAACTCTTATCTTTTACTAGATGTTGACGTTAGAAAGATTAAATTAATCTCTTAGACACTTTCAAATGATATGTGAAGTTGAATGGTTCTTAATAGTACTAATTAAGTAGTAATTATGTATTATCCTTCTGATTAAATTATTTTCATTTATTTACCCCAAAAAACCAGGTTTTTCTTTGCATTTTCTAATTAATATGTATTATTATCTTTCCATTTTGGACAAAAGACTCCAATAATATATTTTCTTTGGTCAAATGAACATATGAAGTGATAAACAGTCAAACAAAGCAGAGTAAAGAATCTATAATTAAGTGAATGAAAAATGCAAAACATTGACTTTAGACTGAGTGGACATAAGACTATAATTTCTTTTTCATTAAGTGATTTGGTCTGATTTATCAAATTTTTGGTGACTGAGTTACTTGATATATGCTTTGTTGACACGGGGTAGGAACGGAGCTAAAATTCTAATTGCGAATTTTGCATACCATAGTTTTGGCCAAAACTTATATTTGTGTATGTTTTTTAAATTAACTTCAAATTTGAATGGTGTAATAATTATGGATTGTAATGAGAATCCTAATTAATGAGTTTCCAATTAATTGTGTGAATTAGACCTATTGTGGTTAAGTCCAATGATGTTGAAAGAGCATATTGAGAATAGTTATGGCTTGAATCAACATTTTACTCCATCCGTCTTAAATTAGCTATCATATTTTTCTTTTACACGTCTCTTAAAAAAAATATTGATTAAAAAGTATATTGATTATCTTACCCTTTATAATGTCTTGAGATATACTTTCTTTTCATTAAATATTTACTCTATTTATGTGTCACAATTGAGAGATTTGTAGTCTCTAAAAACAATTAATCCTAAATGTAAAATGGACAAAATAAATTAATTTGATCTTGAATTTCTAAAATAATAATTATTTTGAAATAAATATTTTAAATTAAAGACGATAAGTATTTTGAGATGAATGTTATATTTCTCTTGTGTGATGATTTCATCAACTCTTTGTTTTTTTTTTCTTTTTCTTTATAGATAAACTAAAGGACACATGGAAAAGGAAACTTTCTTTGCTAGATTCCATACAAATGAGAACACAATTTGTTTAGAATATAAATTCTTCAAATCAATTTATTCATTGGTCAAGTTTTAAGTGCTTGTCCTTTTTGCTATTTATAGTCACTCCTTTGAAATAAGTACAATATACAAAGGTTGATTTACTTTTTCTTATATAAACAATTTTGCATGCAAATTTCAAGTCATCAATGCATGCTAAGTCAATACTCTTATCTTTTCATCATAAATATGATATGATATACATATATATATATAGTTTTGAAATAAGTGGCATGAGTTAAATTATATTAAATGATTGTTTTCACTTGTGGTACCTCTTGATATATATAAGTTATTCAAATAATGTTAAATGGTTATTTCACTTATGGTATACTTTTAATTTTGAAATTTCGACTTTTACAAGTGAAATTTCTGAATAATGTTACGAACTTTCATTAAAAAACATGGAGTTCAAATAAGATTTGAGTTTAAAATGATGCATGTGAATTTCTAGGAATAAAGTTTTGATGAGTTTTTTCATGTTTTGACTAGGGATATTTTGGTCGACATTTTATTTTATTTACTCCTTAATAAACAATAAAACTTTGATTAGTTTTGAAATATTGGATAAAGCTTGATTAGCGGTTCAAAAAGTGGCTATAGGGATGGCAATGGGGCTAGGGCGGGGGCGGGGCGGGTTGAGCTTAACCCGCAAATTTTTTAATCCGCCCCACCCTGCATAACAACTTTTTCATTTTCAACCCTCCCCGCATAGACCCGCCCCACATGAACCCGCCTTACATAATTTTTTTAATATTTTCTTTTTTTAGTCAAGTTTGATACTAGAAATAAAATTCATAAAAATAAATTTATTTTTTCATTAAGTTGTATTAATTTAATAGGAGAGTGACTTAAATTTTATTTTTTAGAGGTCAATTGAAAAACATGTAATAAATTGTATTATTTTTTATTGAACCATTTTCATTTACTATCTTGAATATTTTAGTAGCTCTAAAGAAATTATCTTAATAAATAATGCTCTATCACTCTTATAACATGTAAAAAGTTAAAATTAAATTTGACCCACATAAAATCACATATACCCGCAACCCGCCCCGCCCCGTATTAATTTTTTTTTAAAACGCACTTCAACACGCCCCGCATCCCACCAGCCCCGCACAACCTTAAACCCGCCCCATTGCCATCCCTAAGGGCTATTTCCTAAAGAAGTCCTCTTTCGACCCAATAACAGCCCAAAACAACCCTCTTGGGCAATGGCCCAACTGGCGGATCATTTGCACTTGTATCCCTATTTTGTACTGGTCTTTAAACTTTTAGGCCTCACGATAAATAATTTTTGTGAGCAAAAATTTATATTTTCGCCTCATAGTATTTTATAAGTTATGTCTTGTATCTTTAAAAAACTTGTAACCCTCAAGGTATAAGCTCTAAGGTAAAAATTAAAAACCAGCTCATTTAAAAAACAAAAATGAAAGATTAGCTCATTTGAATGGCAAACCGTAGTGTTATTATATCTCAACTCAATGAGTCCGAACTCCGAATCATCAATGAGGCAAAAAGATGAGAGCTCCTAGGAAACGTAAAAACAAAAACAAAAAAGTGGGAGTGTCAACTGTCGTCCCAAAAAAAGGACCCTATAATTTGAGAATTCAGATTTAGTCAGACTCGACACCGAGTGAAAAACCAAAGATATATTTAAAAAATTCCCAACTTGCCCCTTTAGCTTAAAACAAAATAAACTAATTGAGGGGAGCGTCTGACATAACCGCGCCTAATTCTATCTTTAAATTAAAACCTGTTCCCGCTTTTGATCATCATTTGAACTTCCAAAAAAAAAAGTTAAAGAAAAAAGAAGTTATAATTCCAAATTCCAAATATATTAATATTAACAACAAATAAACTGCTAAAAATTTAATTCAACTCTATTTTTTTCTTGACAATTATTATTATGTCTATGGATAATCTTCATCCCACACCATTTCCAGGTAAAACTATGTTTATGTATATTCAAATCATTATGTTTAATATATATAAACATGTTTGTTTGATATTAACACAAAATTACAGGTAAATTTCAATCTGTGAAATCAAGATTCAACAAAAACATCTCTAAAGCACCAAAATCCCAACCCAAAGAACCATCCATTCCCAGGTAAACAAAGAGAAATTCAAATTTTTTAGACCTTTTATTGTGTATAGTTAGCATATGTTCGCGGGGGCGGATCCACAGTGGTAGTTACGGATTTGTGTTAAAAATTCATTTAACATGTACAAATAATGTATTCAGAACCCATAAACTAAAAATCCTGAGTACGTTCTGTATGTTTGTTTCGGACAAAACAGAGAAATTCGAAACACGAATGATCCAACAAAGACAGTTTGTTGAATGTCCTTGATAAAATCTTCATCCAGAAAACCATCTAAATCACGAAAAAAAATTGAATCTTTAAGTGATTCTGCAGCAAATCCAGTGAATGGAAACATTTTTTTTTTGTTTCTTCAAACTTTTAAGACCTTTACTTGTGTATAGATTAGCCAGTAGCGGAGCCACGTAGAATGAAGGATTGTCGATTGAACAATGAACATATTATATGGTGTACGTAGAAAATTACTCGGAATATAGGTTGAAAAAATTAGTTCTTTGAGTCGAGAGTTCATCAGAAACAAACTCTCTATTCCACAAAGGTAGGGGTAAAGTCTGTGTACACCCACTCGTGGAATTACACTGGCTATGTTGTTGTCCTTGATATTAAATCTTGAACATTTTTTCGTTTTTCTGGTTTCGCCACTAACTTAGCATATATATTTGTTTCAGGCAAAACAGAGTTTTTGGCACAGTTCGAAGCACGAATGTTCCAACAAAAACAGTTCCTGGAAAGCCATTGGCAAAATCTTCATCTGGGGTTCCTCAAAAACCACACAAATCACCAAAAAAGACTCAATCTTTAACTGATTCCACAGTAAATCTAGCAACGCAAAGCGCCAAGAAAGAAGAAAACAGAGCAAAACCAAGAAAGAAAAGTGTCTGTTTTCAAGAAAACAGAGATGTTGCTGCTGCTGCTGAGCCTAAAACTCCGGTGAAATCGCCTGTTTTGGCGAAGCCTCGACTTTCTAAAAGCACTACTCCTTTTCACAGTGCTGAAAAATGCAGCAAATGCAGATTTGATAGATTGGAAACGTCGAGTTATTGGCTTTCTCAGATCAAATTGGCTGAAAATGTTGAAAAACACTCTGTTTCTGCTGCTTTTTTTCGACTGGCTCTTGATACCAAAGCTGAGGTTCAATTTTCCCCTCTCTTTTATTCTAAGAATTTACCGTAATCTGTTGTTTCCTTTGCTTCAGTTATCGTATTATCTTTTATCCTTCTACTATATATACTTCTCATGCATGTTTTGATATAAATTACTTGAATCGATGATCTATTGGAAACATGGAAACAATTTATCTATCTTCACGAGGTAGGGGTAAGTCTGCGTACACATTATCCTCACCAGACCACACTTGTGGAATTTTACGGGATATGTTGTTGTTTAAGTGCTTCATGGGGCTTAATTATATCAATAAGTAAAAAGAATTTTTGGAGTACTTATGCATATTTTCTAGTACATGTTTGAACGTCTATCGTTTTGAACAGAGTTTAATTTCTATACACTGAAAAATGTGAGAATATAATACATAAGTTTTTATGTATTATAAGTGTACAAATCTTCTAGATCATCATGTTAAGTTGACTAACACTCGCTAAATAGCTCATAGTTAACATGATATTTATTGCTAAATAGGACTAATGACGGACTTATATATACTTTCTTCTTAGTGATAATAATAATGTCGATAATATAAATTCTTTCGAGCATATACTATAATACTAACTTGATTTCATTGTGTATTTCTCTTAGCCCTTTCGAAACATACTGTTGGAATTAAAAAGGTATGTACGAAGACACAAGCATTTATCCGAGGGCAAAGAATGGAAAGAAGTTTGTTTTAGCTATGGTTTATTGAAGGATGAGGACAATTCTGAGGACAAAATTGGAAATAGTAGCAAGAACAAAGAGATTGAATTGGAATGTACCATTGTTGAAAAAGAAGAAGAAGAAGAAGAAGAATTAAAGTGGTTGAATTTGGTAGTAGATGAAGAATATGGGATTATTCAAGAAGGAAATGAACTTCCATTTTCATTATTGTGTTGAATATTATGTACTAAAGTTAATAGTCTTTGTGTTTACATATTATTTGTATTTAGTTTGAAGTGTTTCTTGAAGTTTTAGTGTGAACTGACTGGGGAATGTAACTAGTAGACTAGTAGTAATATGTTTTGGTTTGGTATGGGTTTGTTTTGTTCTAGTAGATATACAATTAGACCTTTTTGTAACAGTTGTCTTCTATAACAATTATGTTTTCTGTGGAGTAAATATTTCATGTTATGTTACATTGTATGTTCTCTATAACAACATTTCATTGTAGCAGCCGAAACATATATCTTGAAATGTTGTTACAAAGAAGTTTGACTATACATGGAAATTAAGGCATATATTACTTTTGTTGTTCATCATGAATGATTGATCTATCGTACTTCGTATATGTCGTGGAATGGGTAAAATGTTGTTCATTATGAATGATTGATCTATCTATCGTACTTCGTATATATTACTTTTTGTTGTTCATCATGAATGATTGATCTATCGTACTTCGTGTAAAATGTTGTTAATTATGAATAATTGATCTATCTATCGTACTTCGTGTATGTCGAAGAAATGGTAAAAAAAAAGGTAGGGGCATTCCGAGAATTGAACTCGGGACCTCTCGCACCCTAAGCGAGAATCATACCACTAGACCAAATGCCCAACTTGTAACTTTTCACAAAAAAGCAGGAAAAGAATACTTGTAGTCAAAATAATGGGATCCCAAAGTTTTCTTGGGCCTAAGTTGAACCCAATTCATTTGGCAAAATTTGGGCCAGCTACAATTAGAAGGCATATACATGTGATTTTCTAATTAATTTTCCCTTTTAAAGTTTTTTATGGCTACCAGAGTTTAGAGGTTGATTCAAAATTTTAAATCGGTAAATATAATAGATATACATGTGATTGTATTATCCGCTAACTCTTTTTGTGATGGTAGATTCAAATTTAGATCAAGTATAAGGTAGTAGGTAGACTCGCATCCATAACAGTGTAGGCATAGACTCAAAAGTTGACCATGATATGTTCGAACTTTCAGATTCTTAATATTGAATTCATATTATAGATTAAAAAAAAAACTATGGATTCAAATTTAATATTTATTAAAGTGGTAATGATTTTTTTATATAAGATAATCTACGTCAGAAATATCAATAAAGTATTGAATTCATACTATAGATTAAAAAAAAACTATGGATTCAAATTTAATATTTATTAAAGTGGTAATGATATTTTGTATATAAGATGATCTACGTCAGAAATATCAAATTTTATTGAACTCGTAATTATAACGGTGGATCCGCCCCTACATGCATGCGTCCCCCACCCCCCTAGGTTCTGAGGATACATTTATTGTCTCCAGCAGTATGTGAATGGCCAGGGCAAGTCCAACCCATTGAGAGTAAATTTGCATAGTAGGTACAAAGTCGCCATTATTATAGGGTGTTTTCCTCCTAACATGAATTTTTTCAACACAAATCTAAATTTAATCAAGTCTCAATATCAATACCTAAAACTGAGCGGCAAATGAAAGATCAAGAAAGGCACACACTGCACATTATAACAATAATAACAAATATCTTTTTTGGTTACCATTCAATGTTCAATATCTGCATTGGAGTCCGACTAATTCAGATTTGCATTTTTGCAGGTCTCATTTCTAGTGGCAGACCTAGGATTTTCATGAAGGGGTGTCAATACTTGTAGTAAAAGTAATAATTATGAGGTTGGCAGGGCTTGAATACACAATCTTAAGAAATTTTCACAACCCCTTAACCACTAAACTAAACCTTTGACTTGTGTCAAGAAGTGTCAATACATTTATATATATTTATTAAACCAAAATTTGACCTCTATATACAATGTAATTTTCCGGTGAAGGGGTGTCAGTTGACGCCCCTTGGCCAAGGATGGGTCCACCCCGGCTCATTTTTGTGGCTACGCTTGCAACAAAATTTCTTGTCTGTTCTCAGTATTCGAACTCAAAACCTCTAATTAAGGGGGAAGGAATCACAACCATCCCATCACGACCCATGTCGATATAATAATAATAACAAACTTTGAATCTGACACTATTGACAATCTGTATAACTGTCATTAAACAGTAAAATGTTTGAAACAATAAAATACTTGCGGATTAAATGTTGACATGAAACATCATAAAAATTATAATCCATGCAAATTGGACAGCAGCCCCTACTGGCCCATATTTACTGTTAAAGATGAGGCCCACTGACCAATCAGGCCCAAATATGACAAAATGGAATTAACTTCACGAGACATGTTGGCCCATATTGCTGTTGTGGTAACACATAAACAAAAAAATTAATTAATTATTTTAAAAACATTGGTGAAAACAAATATATTTAGTTTTCACCTATTGGGGAAAAGGGTCACCATGTTCCATGTCTCATAAGTTGTTTTTCATTGGGATGTTAACAATTTTTTGTTAGGTGGCTAAGAGAAATTTCATCCGTCTAGTCGTAATCGTTTACGATTGTATATTCAGTGTAAAACAAATGTATAATACTCGCTAAATTTTGCAACAATAAGACTAGGGTTATCTTTTGGTGTGAGCTTTGTTTGGATACTATACCATATAAAAATATCTTTTTTCATTTGCTTAGTCATAAATTCTGACGAATTTTATGGCAATTCGTCATAATCGTTAAGGTTTAGTAATCAATTTGTGGTGATCATCAGAATTTGTATAGTGCAACAACTTTATGTCAATCCGTTAAAAAGATTTGATAATTACTTTTCACGTTTTTTATCTATGAATCTATTTTTATGGAACCTTTTAAACAAGGCCGAAATTTAAATGACGAAAGTAAAAGATCCTATTTACACAAATCACCCTCATTTATTCAAGAATGTTATGGAAGAGCACAAAAAAGGAATTGGTTAAAATTTGCAAATCTTATCCTCTTTTTTCCTCTCAACCAAATAGACTATTAACACATACATTGCATTAAAAATCTTAATTAATGCTCTCTTCTTAATTAGAAATTGTAGGGGAACCAAATTAAAAGAGATTAATTAAGACATGGACATGGTGATTAAAACACTTGGATTGCTCACCTCAATTTTTTTACAAAAATCAAGAAATGACATGAATGGATCACCACACAATGTCCAATCAATCACTTTGAGGTAGATGTTATAACAACTCTCCTTCTGTTGAACATCATATAGTTGCCAAAATGTCGGTTTTTTTAGGCCCCTTTTTCTACAATTTGTTTGTTCTTGTTCTTTTTTTCCTATCATAGTATAATAAATTATTTGATTAGAGAGGCATAGTGTGTGACTTGTTTAGGAGCATAAACCAAACATCATTAATCTTTGTGTAGGTCATGGAGGTACTTGAATTAGAGACCAAAAGGCCCTCCCACCATAGAGATATTGATAGGGCAAAAAAAATGTCTTTCTTGTTTGTTTTCATCATGGGGCACCATGTTTTGTATCTTTTTTACTAGGGATCTTAACATTTTTAATCAATCGACTAAAAATTATTCTACATGATAACCTTAATAGTTTGTAGTCGTTCATGTATATTCACTATATATAAAATATATATTATTTGGTACGCGTTAATGTGACTAGTCTCTCGTGTCGCGTAAGACTCACTATAAGCATAAAACACTTCTCGAGTTTTTTCATTCTTTGGGCTTAAACATGAATCTCTAATTAAGGATAAATGTATCTTATCGATTCCATTACACCCCATAACTATATAAAAAGACGGTTTTGTTTGTTTAAACATTCTTGAGACAAACAAAACAATGAAAGAACAAACACCAAAATGGGTTATGAGGCTTTGGGTTTGAGATCTCAGAAATAAAAAAAAACAATTGTTGGGAGTGGACGCCTCTAGAGATAGACCATGCAATGCAACAACAACAACATACTCAGTGCAATTTAACAATTGGGGTTCGAAGAGTATGTAGTATACACAGATCTTACCTCTACGTCGTGGAGGTGGAGAAGTTGTTTCCGAATGACCCTCGACTCAAGTGTAGCAAGGACCTTGCTATGTGTGATTTTAATTATAGTTGTTCTCCAATACAAATATCGAACAATAGGTGAAAAACAAAAAAAAAACAATGAAAAGAAGAAAAAAAACAAGCCTAGGTGGGTGGTGTCCACAAGCACATGCCCAAGTCAAGGGCTTGAGGGGAAAGACAAGGACATATGAGAAATCTGGAATTTTGTACGTTAAACGCGGGCGATAAAGTTAGTACTACTGACCATGAATAGTTAATTTTTTGAACAGTATCATTATTTAAACACGAGCGATCAGGTTCAGGGGTGTTTTCAATACTTCTCTTTCTATATAGCCTATAACATAAGTGAAATTTAAAATTTATGTGTTCGAAATTCTAGTCTTTTTGAGTTACTTATTGGTTTCACGCTAATAATTTGTAGTATGTATTTTTATAGATTTTAAAGAAAAATATATAGTTTAGATAAAAATTACTAGTACGTGAAAGCTAGCTCAGACACCATGATCAACAAAAAAAAAAAAAAAAAAAAAAATCAAACCTCAAGAGCGAAGCTATTGCTCTTCTGCTACTGGTTCAGCCAAACTCAATAATTTTTGTTTTGAACCCTATTTTATACTTTAAAAAGTCCATCTGATATAAATTTAGAACTCAATAACTTTAACGAGCTAAAATTTTAAATTCATAAACTTTAAATATTAACTCTACCTCTATCGTAGTTGAAGTTGTACATCCTCAGTCTATAGGTACTATATATGTGGAGCCAAACTTAAAATCCATGAATATTACCATCCACCAAAAAGAAAAATGTACTAACAATCTATAATTCCTACCAAAAAATATAAAATCAAAGAATAATATCAATAATACATATATTATTTTTTCTAATACATTTTACCACTGGTCCTAAATATTATCCATGGAATACAAGGACTAATAAGAGGAAAGACAAAGGCTGTACATAAGCAACATGGTCAAGTCATTTTCCCACGTTACATGCGGGCGATAAATTAGTAATGGCATTACAACAATACTTTTTCCGTATTAATTTGTTTGTCTTGTTTTGATTTAGTACTGAGTTTGAAAAAATAAAAAAGATTTTTGAATTTTATGATTTTAAATATGTCATGTCGAAAGTTGGAATTAAAGAGTTAGCAAGAAAGGAAAGAGACATTCTTTTCTAAACGAATTTAAAAAAATAGGACAAACAAATTGAAACATACATAATAATAACATACCTGGTAAGATTTCACAAGTGAGATTTAGGAAGATGTGGGAGTGTATTTAGATCTTATTCCTACCTTATGTAAGATGGATAGATTGTTTCCGACAAAAACCCCGACTCAAGAAAAGCATTTTCAAAATTAGTCATGGTATTAGTGATAACACTCACAATATCTTACTCGGTATTCGATATCCGTTTTTAGGGCTAATTAATTATATTCGAGTTGAAAAATTATACATTTGGAATAAAACATTCCTTATACATGCATACTATTTTTATTTTATTTTATTATTTGTACATGTATATATATTTTGTAAAATTTCGTGAAGAGTCTCATATCAACCCTTTAAGGAATGTGTGGTCTTTTAATATGGCATAGGTAATTCTTAACATTTGAGCCAACTTTTGTGGTTGAGTTAGGCATAGCGAGGTGTATATATATATATGTAGCTATATATCCATGTAACTTGAACATTATAGTATTTGTGTGTTCTATATAATAAAAGGTTTCGAGTTTGATTTCACTGATAAGCTAGAATTTTGGATGTACATCGATCAATCCCGTCATGTTCAAGTGATCGCCTCAAGCCGAGTGAGATTGGAGACCGTCTTAATGATTGTTCATAATGGACCTACCATTTAACGTACGTATGTCATGATGCAGTTTTTGTTTTTATACCTATGCCGTCCTTCAACCCCTCTCCCACCCTTTCAATCAATCATTAGAAGTAGGACGGGTGGCGTACCTCACTGAGTTATCGATCGCGAAGCTATCGCCCGACTCAACCAACCGTCTGTCCTAGTGCCTTTGCTACTGATTTGACCGCTTCTCATCATTAATCCGAGTTCGAAAATGTGAGTTATTAGGTCTTTTGGTTCTCTAATTACTCTATCATGTGTACGGCTTCTAGGATTAGACAAGGGCACCACCCCAATAAAAAAAATGTTGGAAACGTCGTCTTTAGATATGAATTCTATATTAATGCACAAATTCAGACTCCAATATTATTATCGGACACCAAAAAGATCAAAAGTAACTCTCTCTGGACTGTTTCCTGTTTTAAACACTACTGTTCGTACTCTTGTTTCTTTTGTGGTCCATGCAAACAGTAAATTATATAAGTATATTTTTTTTTCCTAGATACATGTAAATTTTAGTAGTAATTTTTATATTTTCGTAAACTTTTAAATTCAAAATGGTTTGGATTTTATTTTTGGTGACACTCTCTCGTTGAAATAATATAACATGTTTAAGAACACAGAATTTCAGGAAATATTTTTAGTATGTTATACAAAATGGCTAATCAACCAAAAATTCATATAAGAAGATTCAAAAAACACTAGAATATAATGTCTAGTAATTGAACTCTAAGAATATTTTAACCCCAATTTTCATTTTTTCTTACGTCAACGAAATTTAATAGTTCATGTATAACCAAAAAAATTAATTATTCATACTCTATTTGTGAAGTATAATTATAATCAGGTGAAAGAGATTCAAGTGAACACAAGAGTAATTAGAATTTTGAATTTATAAGTCAGAAATCTTAAAAAGTCAACTTACTTATTTCAAAATAAATTATTTGTGTATATTAAATGAATTTTGAAACACAAATATTGCGTCTGGGCCAAAATTTATACATGCCTATATATATCTGCCCTTACAAGTGAACCCCCTCGACTCTCTCTAATTATGTCACTAGCCAATATATATCTTTATAAGATTATAAAATTTAAAAGTCTTACATTATTATTAATTTTTTGTTTTTTTTTAATCGAGGTCTATCAAAAACTGTCTTATTACCTCACACACACAAAAAAAGTAAAATTTAGGTAAATTTTATCCTTCCCAGATTGATCTCACATCATACTGAGTATATCGTTATTATCCATTCATTTTAAATAAAGACATACAAAATGGAATGAACGGGTTTTTTTTCTTTCTTTTCTTTTGATATATATATATTGTGTTTCATCCACTTCATATTTTATTTGGAAAAGTAAAATATGAGTGTATGTATACAATGAAGAGAGATATAAGGGGGAAAAGTGTCAAGTTTATGAGTGGTAGTTATCAAACAGTAAGATGGTGAGACAGTTTGCCAGCGTGAAGTTCGAGGGTTCCATCTTTCTCTTTTTGTTTGTGTTTTTTTGATTCCGCTATTCATATTCCGGTCCGACTAAATTTAGATATGTCTTTTTATTCCTACAGACTCAAATCCGAAACATTTTTTATTAAGGATAGAGGAATCTGTCAATGAATTTAAGATTACTAAAAGCACCACTGAAAAAGATGGAAAGAATGTATAAGTGAAAAATATTGATCACTAGTCCTCTTAGTAAATAACTCAACATTTAATCAAGTGTATCGTTTAATCTTTTTATATCATAATGTATGTATGTATAAAATATCTAATTTTACAAAAAAATTATTACGATTTCGCACGGTTCGTTTTTTATATATTAATTTATTCTTGATCTCAACCATACCAGCACAACTCGTAACGATGTTTTTAGTTCTTAGAGTTAATATGCTTTGGTTACAACGATTGATCTATTCCTTTCTCCATCTCTCACTATCACACTGAGACACAAGCCCACTGTCTTTACATGTTGACAAAGACATTACCAACAGCTTCACTTTATTAAAGTTGATCCATTATATACAGACAAAGTCTTGGTGTGACATTTCATGTTTGTATGTATCCTATGTTAACAGTAGTGAATTTTTTAATTTTAATAAATCAAGAAAATTAATACTAGTGTGACTTAATGGTTAATGAATTGTACGAAAAAAAGAGAAACGTTATAGGTGGATTTATAGTTTATTGTACGAGTTTAGCAGAATCAATAATTTTAACCTCAGTATTTGTGTTAAAATTTTTAATATATATATATATACATATAGTAAGTTGTGAACCTAGTAACACATAAATGGGTTTGAAATTATGATGGCAAACGAGGGGTTGTCAGAAGTCATAAACTTCAAATTAATTGTTGGCATAGAGTTAAGTCGATGCTTAGTCCCTTGATATCATCATTGTTTTTTTCTCCGAAAAAAGAAGATGTTCATGACCTGTGGACCTTCTATCTCTACGCAATATTGTTCGGTCAGGCTTTTGGCCATTGTAAATTATTTCCCATAGCTACCTCTCGTAGGTGTTCGGGTCGTGTACCTTAGTCCTACTGTGTAGCTGATCATTCTCTCAGATCAATTATGTTGGGCTTTTGGCCTTTTCCCCTTCCTATGTGGATAAATAAAAGTCCAAGGTTTTAGGTCTCCCTTTCTTTCTTTTGTGGATAAATTTGAGCCCAATTGGAGTAGCCCACTTTGCCCATAAGCCAATATTATGGCGCATTTATAAGACTTTATTTTAGGTCTTATTTTGATGAATCATAAGAGTTTTGAGAGCGGTCATATTGAGAGAAAAGAGAGAAAGTGCAAATTTTCGCACAAGCCCTAGCAGCCAATTTCAAATCGCAATTTCCGCTTCGTTTCTTGTCCGATTGAGCTGATTTTTGGACAGCTTGTTCCTTTCAACTTAATCTTTGATTGGAAACTGAGAGAGGGTGATTTGGAGTCTCGTAGCTCCAGATTTTTGCTCGTGAACAATAGCTGCGTTTTGGTGATTTTGCTCCTTTTTATTTCTCTAGTTTTTGGTGCTATCTTGTAATTGTGTTGCTCATTGTTTGGCACTTTGTTGGTGGCCATTTTGGAAAACACTTTTGTAACTCTTGTTGATTATAGTGGAGCTTTTGCCTTGTGGTTTTTACTCTTCACACCGAAGAGGTTTTCCACGTTAAACTTGGTGTCTCGTGTTGATTTATTTTTCTTGCTTGGTTGATTTGCTTGCTGCCCCAAATTGTTTGTTCTTGCATTATTTTATCTTCTCTTGGTTCAAATAGAAAGAGAAAGTTTTGACTTGGTTTTCTTCCGCAATTGCCTTGTCGTGCACATTTATTTTATGCTTGTCTTTCCCAACAAATTAGTGGTCATCACTTTGTTAAGTTATTACCTCACTAATTAGCTAATCAGATTAGGGCTCCTTTGACGAATTTCTCTTTTTGTTTCTCAGTTTACGAGGTATTAACAATCATTTCCAACGATTATTCTCCTCCCGAACGCAGTTTTTAAATTTGCCTCTTGTTTAAAATACGTTCAATTAGAAATTAAAACAAAATTATTAAGTGATTTTTGTCTATCCGTCTAAGTCAATCAGTCGATTTATTCAATATATATGCCGATAAAACATATGAGATAATTTTAAAAAATTAAAATAAAACAAAGAACAGAAGATGAAGCATGGGAAAAGACAACCAAACCAACAAACCTTATCACCATGCAAGTGTGCTAGTACTATACATAATTTTTGTCACCAATCATGTATGTTAGTTATAAGCCTTAATTTCTCTTGATTTTTCCTTGAGATAATAATAAGACATTTGTAGTAGTATATTTTATCCATGAAGATGAATCTTAAACAAAGATGTATTATTATACTATATTATTTATGTTTACAACCAAAAATAATATCATCTAATAATATATATAAGGTGATAAAAAGAAGGATGTTGAAAGTTGTAGACAAATATCGGATTTATGTTGTTACAAGACAAACTAGCATTATAGCTCTATAAATGCCCATCTTTGTCTGGTCGGAAGACACTCAATTTTTAAAATGTGACTTGTTTTAACCCAAAAAATATTCCTATTGCCTAGAAAGAGACCACAAGAATATTGCTAGAAGAAAAAAAAAATATATTCTCATTTTAGTTCTTAAACCACATATTTTCAAGGGCTATGTCTTTTTTTTAGTGTGGTGGTGGGGGGGTTAATTAATAACATTTTTAGATAAGTTATTGATAAATTTTGAGTTGTAATATCTGACTAAGCATATTAAGCTTTCAATTAATTGAATTGTGGATTTTTGATTTCTTTACTTGTGAATATTTATAAACTTACCATAGTTATTAATAGTCATATCACTTAATTACTCAATATTTGATGGCATAAATAGTCAAATATAAAATATGTTTTGCATAAAGGGACAAAAAATATGTATTTTAATTGATTGAAGGTTTAATGTGTTTAATCAGATGTTATATGGACTAAATTAAAATTTATCGATATTTAAGGGATCAAAAATGTTATTTATTTTTTTATTTTTAAAAAAGGTATATGAATGTGTAAAGAATAAGAGACAAATGAGACTACTACGTTTATGTTACAAAAATACTTCACATTCTCTTTTCTTTTCTTTTTCTTAACAATGATTAGATTAACTTAATCGTTGTTTTAGCAACATGTTGCACCTAAGTAAACCATATATTAAAAAGTATTTGAAAGTTGAAACGTATATAAGAGGGAAAAGGAATACCAAAAAGATAAAAAATGAAATAAATTAAAGAAAGTACAAGGATAAAAGAAGAAAAAGAGACAAAAATTTCTTTTTCAAAAGGCAAGAATCTTAGCCTACCTATACACCATTTCCAAAAGAGGAAGGTAAAAGAAATTAAACAAAGGGAATTGAGAATCATGGCCTAATTGTTTTGGTAGAAATGAAAGACATGGGAAAAATGTAAATGAGTTTAAATTAGGGAAAAGAATACTTGTACCCTAAAAAAGGAAAATTATTTACAAGCGATTATCTCCTTATTTTCATACCTCTTGTTTTTAACTACTAATGCGTGTTTGCTGCTTGATACCATCAAAGTATATATATACTCTGATGGTATCAAAGAAAAAAATTAGTTCTTCAGTTAAAACACTACTCAGTTACTTCTTAATACCATTCAAATATATATATACTCTGATGGCATCAAGGAGGAGCAACCAGTGTTTCAGTGAAAAGACTGTTCAATTACTGTTTGATACCATCAGAGTATATATATACTCCAATGGTATCAAGGATAAAGAAGCAGTGGTTCAGTAAATAGAACAGGGCACAGACAAGTAAATAGTTTGGGTTGTAAGTCCAATCAGGATAAATATACTGAGTTGGGTCTAATTTAGGTAAATATTTTACCTAATGGGTCCAATTTGTGTGATTTTCCCTTTAAATTACATATACATCATTAATATAAAAAAAGAAGAATAAATTATCAGGTCATTCAAAAGATAATATCTAGGTCCAATTTGTGTAATTTTCCCTTTAAATTATATATACGTCATTAATATAAAAAAAAGAGGAAGAAATTATCAGGTCATTCAAAAAATAACATCTACGAAAAACTTTTTCAAAATACGAGATTTGTGTATAATCTTAAAAATAAGATAAGTTCTGTTATAACAAAGCAAAAATGACCTATTATTGTAAAAATTACTCACATATAAGTCCTTGGTATTTTAAAGAGTTTTTATCGATTCTTTATCCCTTCATCAACTAATTTTATTATAGCCAGATTTAAATCTTATGCGATGACAGTGTAAATAAATTTATACTATCAATCATTTAAAAAGATACTTATAGACAATTATTCATAATAAATTGAATAATAGTCTGAATGAGACAGGTAAATATTATAACAGAGCAGAGAGAGACGAAAAAAATCAAACTACAATAAAATTATTAGTCTCGCCCATAAAACAAAAGGAGCTTATTTTTGTACAATTTTTTTTTAAAAAAAAGGACAAAGAAATTAGCAATCTCCTCAGGATACGTTGTAATTACCTATTATTAAAAATTATTTTTTAATGTGTTAAATTTATGAAAAGAAAATCAAATTCACATGTAAAGAAATTTATTAAAATATAAATAAATATATATATATTTTATATTTAATAATATAAATAAACTTTTAAATAAGATGTTCACACAAATCGAAAATATCATCATGTTTGTGCATGGGAGCTCTTCTCAAAGGCTGCAAGAATTCCATAATTATACACTGAGATAGGGCTTTTAATGACAATTTAAATTGATTTCCATCAATGTCATAATTCAAAAAGAATGGCTAAAGTAATTATTTATGCTTTGTTCACTCCAATTATAGCAACTAGAATTGACTTCCAACTCTCTCATGATTTGAATTATCAATATGTACTGAATGGATGTTTGGATATGATTTTAAATCATGATTAAAATCATATTGTTAAAATTCAAATTTTGTTTGGATATGAATTGAATTTTAAAAATATGAAAATTTCATAAAAAACTTCTCTAAATTTTTATAATTATAATTCATAAATAAGGTATTAAAATATCGCAAGGCGTTCCATTAACAAAATATATATTTTCATGTTCCTTTTAGTCATAAATGTTTGCGATCATTGTAAATTTTTAAATAAATAATTTTTTTTATAAATATCTCTTGATCCACTAAATGAACAATAGTAGTAATTAGTTATTCTTTAATGTGATCCTCTCACATAATACATACAATCTCTTCACGCTAAGCATGAAACATCTTTTACAAAATTTAAAATTTTAGATGTCTAAGTCATAATGTACAAACAGAGTTTCACCGGGGAAGTCTTAACGTAACTAGTAAAGTTCTAGTCATGTGACTAGGAGATTACAAGTTTGAGTTATGAAAACAGTCTCTTACAGATACAAAATAAGGCTATGTACAATAAATCATTGTAATTCAACTCTCTCCCAAATCCCACACAAAGCAAAAGCTTAGTACACCGAACTGTCCTTCTTTAAAGTGTCAATATAAAAAATACTAAACGCCATCCTTTATAAAATAAAAATAGACACATAAATATGCCCTTGAACTTAGTCCTACTTAGTATCTATGCTCTCATACTTTGAGTATGCACAAATAAACATCTAAACTTGTATAAACTCAAACAAACAGACACACACGTTCAATGTGGCATCTCACACGAATTGCCACACAGAACATGTGTATTTATTTGTTCAACTTTATACAAGTTTAAAAAAGTTAGAGAATATAAATATTAGTTAAGTCTAAGTTTAAATGACACGTCTAGATATTATGCCAAAAAATATTCTAGCAATTTTATCAGTACAAAAAGGTGAAAAGGATAGTTAAGGGCCTTATGGGCCATGAGGGTAAGTTTGTCTAGCCCAAGATAAAGTAAACATAAACAGTACCTTTGAGCCCACTAAAAGTAAGATACCTTCCCATGTTTTAAGTTTTAACAGCTTTTTTTTTCTTTTTTTAAATGCTCGTGCGCTGCTAAAGTCAGTGTGTTGTCATTTTATGACTCACCCAATGGCAGTTTCGTAAATAACTGAATATCACGAGGTTATTTTCGAAACAATATTTTAGTGAATATTTACATATAAATTTTTGTTTTACGTGTAAAATACTGGGTTTAGAGATAATAGCGTGATTGAGCTAGTTCGCGCTAACGTTACAATAATAATAACTATATTTAATGTAATTCACAAAGTAGGATAAGGAGACCTTACCACTACTTAGAGGTAGAAATGTTGTTTCAGATAAATCTTTAGTCCAAAGCAATATAATTAAAAAAAAAATAACAAAAATAAAGACAGTCATAACAAAATACTATAAACAGCCAGACAAATCATCATAAATAGTAGCTATAACAACTAGTACTATGATAATCGAAGCGTAAAAGAATCATAAATAATAATCAAGTTCAAAGGACAAGAAACTACAAGAGTAATACAACTAATAGTCAAGAAAAAGAATTGAGACAAAACGCTCAAATAACTAACTAATATCCTATGCTAATTATATGTATAACCTTTATAATTTTCTATCTAATGAATGTCCTCGATAAAATAAAGATATATGTTATGTTATATCTAATCAACTATTCTCAATATTTTTTCGATCTACATCTACCTCTCTTAAAACCATCTATAGTCAACCTCCCACACCTCCGCACCAAAACATTCGTACATCTCCTCTACACATATCATCATAATTCTAATTGTAAATACAGAAAAGTACTACACATTATTATTAATTTACATAAATCAAACTATATACTATACAAATCTATGTATATAAAATTTGGTAGAGAATGACCCCCCCGTGAGTTTAGGCGTAAAAGGCAGGGGTTGGGGGGATGCAATTTACCACAGCGCCAAAAGCGCAGGCCATTTGATACTCTCACTTTCTCTGCTCATTACAGACTATCTAAAACTTACTCACCTCTCTTTCATGCGCGTGACAATCACGCTTCTCGAAGATTTTTATCGTGATTTATAATATATTTTTTATATATATTTTTAAAATATATAAATTTTATTGTAAAAAATAGAAACATATTCAATGAATTTTCATAAAGTGAAATTTGAAGAAAATAAAGTATACACGATATTATGAGTTTGACACAATCAAACAAATCAAAGTACAAATAAAATAAAATAAAAAAAGACAAATAATAAGAAAAAACATGACTATGAATAAAGAAAATGTTATGAGTTCATCATCAAATTTAAATTGTTTGTATAACTTTTAAGTTTTACTCCGTCCTTTTCAATTTATTTGGTAGTATTTACTTATGGAGAGTCAATTTAACTTATTTTTTAAATTAAATTAGATCATATCAACTTAATGTTATAAAATTAAAATCAAAATGTTAAAAAATCATATGAAAAATTCTTTGAAGTTGCAATTCTTCTCATGCGTGATGAAAAAAGATATATTTTAAAATATTGATCAAAATTACATAATTTAAATCTCAAAAAGCAAAAAATGTCACATAAATTAAAAAGAGACGATAACTAATAAGAATTTTAATCAAATTATTTTCAAACTTGTTTAAACATATTATAAATAGTAACAAGGAGCATTTAGGAATCGTTTGGTTCATAAACAAAGTTATCGGAGGATTACAGTCCTAAAATTATAATGTTGAGATTAACTTATCCACCTTCTAGAAGGGCTAAAAGAACAAATTTGAAGTATAAATTTATTTTTAAATTAGATATTAAGATATTTCACTTTTAACATATAAACCAAACGTCCTATTACGAGATAAGAAATAAAATGAAGGTGTATCCACGCGCTTCCATAGGAGAGTGGACTTATTAGTTGATGATAGCAACAATATAGCAGCAGACATAGTGATGACACTTGAGAGTCGTTTAAAGTAGCACTTGCCCAATAGAGAGAGAAATAATAGAAGTATCTTGGAAAATGGTTCAAAATACACTTTTATTATGGTCGAAATTGCTGTTACACATTCCAACTTTGTGGGGATCTTATGACACTCCTGGATTTTTTTAAACAAGAATTACTATATTTTTAAAAGCTTAGGTGGCAAAGAAAGTGTAATGCACTCTCTTGAGAGTGTGAGAGCAGAAAAAGATGTTAAAACTTTATTTTTATAATTAATTTTTTTATTAAATTATGAATTTCTTTACTTTTTCTTTTTCTTTCTATTTTTTCATCTTCCCATAGTACCATTGTTGTCACCGGAATCGGCACCGACGCCGCCACTAACTCTTGCATTACCACTAAAAACTTCATTTTCTCCATCACATTTAATACACACTACAATAACAATGATTGCCACTATAGCCGTAATTTTTACACCTCCCCCTCCTCCCAAAGCTCTACAAATCCTCCATCAATTCAAAATTTATTTTAGTCTCTCTCATTTCACTTAAATTAGATCCACCTTCATCACGTTTCTCTACCATTTTCAGTATTACTACTCTCATTAGGTCATCAAAAATTCATCCCCAAAAACTAATATAACTAGTAATAGAAATTAAATTACCCACAAGACTCAATTAGCAAAAGCAATAACTCAGAATATAACTCCTTCAACCATAATGATTATAACATAGATTACAATAAAAAATTAAGTTTTTTGCCGGAAAATATATCCGGCCACCAATAATTTATCTTTTTTCGATCTGAAAATAATATTTTTCTAGTTACTCAAAAATGTATTCGCTAATTTAACTTGGGAATCACGAAAAAAAATAAAAATTGAAAGGTAAAAAAATGAAGAAGAAAATAGAGAAAGAGCCATGGCTCCTGGGCAGTAGTAAAATTGAGGGAAAATAAAATAAAAAGTGAAATATAATATGATAAAGAAAAGGAAAAGTTTACAAGAATTATTTTTTTTAAAAAAAGAAATAGACACGTGTAGTGCGTGTTCGTCACCATTTAACAAAAATCTGAGTGAGACTTTTTAAGGGGGCATATATTCCACTTTAAAATAGTCCAGGAGTGTCATAGGACCCCCGAAAAATCGATATGTGTAACAACAATTTCGTCCATAGTTGGAGTGTGTTTTGAACCCTTTTCCCAAGTATCTTGGGATCGTTATCGATTAGAGTTATGCAGATATTAATAAGATAAAAATTAATTATGCACTATTAATAATAGAAGAATTGACTATATATATATATATGCATGTATTAGTAATGTAAATGTCTTTAGGTTTTTAAACTTTTTATGATTTTACATTTAAGCCAATTCAATTATTATCTATATAACAATATGAATTGTATATATACTAAGTATTTCAGTATATTATTTAGTGTTTTGATGTTTTTATTTAAATATCGAATATCAATTTTTCTAAAGTACATACCAAATACCAAATATCGTATCAAAATATAATAATATCATAATTGAAGTGTTGAAAACTTCAATATCGGTATGATATAATCAAATATTTATCAAAGTATGAATACTCTTAATGTTCTATCCGAGCGAATCTAATATTTATTTTTTATGAATTTTAAATGTCATTAAACTCAATTACTGCTTGAATAACTATGCTCAAATATATACTTAGATCAATATAAGCCAAAATTACTTTTTAATATGAAATTAAATTCGCACAATGTATAATAAAACTCTTTTAGATAAAGTATCTAGTATATTACATATCTTAAACCTTAAAAAGGTATAGAAACGCCAAATCTTAAAAACAAAAAAAACGAATTAATAAGAAGAAAGAAATGTAAATTTTTATTATTAAATCTAAGTTAATAAAGTATTTTGTACTTGGTAAGAGATCTGCAAGCTTAGGCCATCTTTTAAATTAGTTTGTAACATTTATTAGTATTAAACTCAGAAAGACAAAAAACTTTTGAGCACATGAATTTTAAAGAGAAAAAGATGTAGAAAAAAGAAATAGCTCATGAGTTTAATGAAGGTATTCCTACTAATAAATACTTCTTTCTTCTATCTTAAATTATTTGTCCCGATTCTTAAGAAAATATTAATTAGAAAAGATTTTATATTATCTATCCTTATTTATGTCTTAAAATATATTTTTATTTGTTAAATACTAATCGTAGTCTTTAGAAACGATTATTATCAGATATAAAATGAAAAAAATAATAATTAATTTTATTATAAAATTTTTAAAAGTAAATAATTAAAAATAATTATATTTAAAAAATTACATAATTTGAGATCTAGAAAAGGAGAGTAGTGATGTACAAATATATGTACTTGTTTATCTTTTTATTTTTTGAGGAAAAATGATAAATAATTATTAGGGGTATCTTTATAAATTCCACCCACCAAGAAAAGATTGGTAAAGGCAAGAAGCATAATTAAATTCAGTGACCAAAAAGTGGTAGTGCTACTTGCTAATGGAACACCCTATAAATGTTTTTTTTTTCTTTTTTCTTTTTTCATTTTTATGTTTTTTGGAAGTTAAAAAGCTGCATTTGTTTGCATTCAATGAGAAACTCCCCTTTTGTCTTTGTGGGATGGGTATGGGGGCCCTCACCTTATACTGAGTTAGACATCATTTTTCTAAATTTAATAATTAAAGACAGAACGTTGCACTAAACTCTCGCTAGATATTATTTTTAGTCATACATCAATAAATTTTTATCGTTGTGCTAAAATTTCCTTTGAATTTAATAACTACAACTTACTTATACACCCAAAGGCGAAGGCAAAGTATTAGAGCCCGTTTGGATGGGATTTTAAGTTGGTCAAACTAACTTTTAAATTAATTTTTGACTTATTAGAGTGTTTGACAATTAAAGAATAACATAAAATAAGTTAAAAGTAGGGTGCCCTATATTTATTTTTTTAACTTATAAATCATTTTACTTTGACGAAGTATATTACTTTTTTACCCTTAATTCTTTTATAATGTTAACAACTTTAAGGGTATTTAAGACATTTTGATAAAAAAAAAAAGTGACTTTCAACACTTTTTTGACAAACATATCAAAAACACATAACTACTTATTTTTAAAATGATTTTAAAGTAACTTTTTAAAAGTTATTTATTTTAAGTCAATCCAAACGGGCTCTTAGTATTGAATTCATCTGAATTCAATATTTTTGATGTGTAACATAAATTTGTGTCTAATTTTATTTAATCATTCCAACAAATAATAGTTATGAATTCATAACTTTAAAACTATACTGGGTTTAGTGCTTAAAATCTTAAAAGTTGAATAAAGATTACATTTTAAATTTCCTCTAACAACTTTGCCTCAATTTCATAACTTCGCATGTGTGCAGTGACAAAAACAAGATTTTTACAAAAGAAATTTAAAATATATAAAAAAAATAAACATACAAAGAAACTAAAGTTATACATAAGAAAATTACTTTGTATGTATATTATAATATTCAACCAAGAAGATTCGAATGAACTCTAGAAAAGAAGGACGAAAAAGGTTATGATGAATCCCGAGTACCCAGCATCAACCATATCTCTATAAGCTCGCTCACATTAACAATCTCAAATTTGAATAAAGAAGGAGGATTGTCATAAACTGACGCCCAATATAAAACATCATATTGATGATCACAAATTCTGCTAAAGAAGAAGTATTGCGACACCAACTTGTCACGCCTCGGTATCTCAAGTCATAATGACACATATTATAACCCACTAGTAGGTAAGTCAACCCATAATGCGGAATGACAAGTACTAGGCATACTGAGTAGAACAACCAACCACAAGCGAGAAAGGAAATAATTTAAAGAACACGGCGGAAGATAAAAAATATGGACACATATATATAATAAAAAATACGAGATTTAATCCCAAAACCTGACAGTCATATGTACAGAATTGCTAAAATGAGTACAAGTCTCAAAAGTAGACCAAAATATACAAACTTGTCTCAAAAGCAAAAGACTAAGTCAAAACTAAACAGACGGAGACAGGTTGATCGAGGACGCCATAAGCTCACCCTCGCCTTTGAGTATCTCCACAACAGACTCAATATCAACGCTCACGACTGGGGCTCGGATGCCCAACATAAAACTTACTCATTCATAATCAACCCAAACTTAACAAAAAAATTAAGTAAAAAGGAAAAAAAGAAAAGAAAAGAGAAGAAGAGAATCAATACTATGATTATGCTCCACATATATTTTAAAAAGGAAAAAAACAAAGAGAAAAAGGCAATACAAAGCAAAGCAAAGCAAAAAAAAAAAAGAGAGATGGTTGATGTAGGTGTGTGGGTTCTGTACTGTCTTTAACCTGTCCCCTCCACTCAACACAGTGTTGGGTCTATCTTTCAAAACAAATTAAATAAAAAAACAGTTTTTGAGTCCAAAAGGGCACTAACCACATTGGCCTTTTCCCACTGTTGCTTCTGTGCTACCTTAGCAATTGTCTATGTCTTTTGCTTCTTCTGCTCCCTCTTCTTTCAACTCCAAAATGGGAGTGGAAATGGAATCATACTTTGAATTTCTTGTTATTATTTGATACCCCTCTTACCCCCTCACCCCCTTTTCTTTCTTTTATCTTCTTTCCTTCCAAAAACATGACTTTCTTGTTCTTTTCTGATGAGTTTCTTTTCCTGTTCTTGCTTTAAAGACAACCCCTTTTTCAAAATATTTGCATTTCTTCAGTATGATTTGACTTCATTTCCTAATTTTCTATTCAGCTTTGTGGCAAACACTTGATTACCCTCTTACTCAACTTTCTTGAATTTGCTTTTTTGTTTCTTGTTGCTGTGGTTTGTGGATTGTGTAATGCTAAACTGAGAAAACAAGAAAAACCCAAAACAAAAAAAAAACAAAAAAGAACCAATTTTTTTGTTTGGGGGTGTTTTGTTTTTCATATGGAAATTGATCTGAATCATGCATTAGTGAGTGAAGTGGAGAAGAATGTATGTTGTAATGAAGAATGTGATAAAGGGGGTGGTGGGGGTTGTGTTAATTGCTCTTTGTACACTTCCACTACTTCTTCTTGTTCTTCAAATGTATCTTCTTCTTCTTCACTTGCTCTTACCTCAATTTACAAGGAGCTTTGGCATGCTTGTGCTGGACCTCTTACTAGTTTACCCAAGAAAGGAAATGTAGTGGTTTATTTCCCTCAAGGTCATATGGAGGAAGCTGTTTCTGCTTTTCCATTTTCACCTATCAAGATTGATTTCCCAACTTTTGGTCTTCAGCCTCAGATCTTCTGTAGAGTGGAAGATGTCCAGTTGCTTGTAAGGAACTTAATTTTTTTTTGCCCTCTTTTAGATTAAAGGTTTTAGCTTTGCTTCTCTTTTTTGTATTTATTATAATCTTGTGAAATAACAGGCAAATAAGGAGAATGATGAGGTGTATACACAGCTCACTCTTCTTCCTCTTCCAGAGGTAAGACCAGTAATTGCTTACATGTTCAATCTTGATTTTTTTTAGTTTCTTTTGATAACCCTGGTGTCTGAGCTAGCTTTCGCGACACTTGGCTAATTTCATGCATACCTGTCACCTCCCACAACAGCAAATTGTACTTTGTAACTCTATCCACCAAGTTTTGGGCAGAATGGGAAAAATCACCTAATGTTTTTGTCTCTGCTCTGTAATGTTCAATCTTGATCTTTTGATGTTTTATGTTCAAATTTTGAGTAAAGGTGTTAACTTTAATGTGTTAAGCTACTGTTTTTGTTCATTTATTTACATGATTCCTCTGTAAGGGGCTCTTTTCATTTTGTTCTACTTGAATTGATCTTTTATTTTTAGTGTAATATCTTACATTGAGCTTATTAGACTGAGTTTACCCTGATTTCATGGTGTTTTCCAGTCAATGGCTATAAGCTTAGAGGGGAAAGAACATGAAGATTCGGGGACGGATGAGGAAGGGAATGGAGTTAATCCAGGGAAATCAGCTTCTCACATGTTTTGTAAAACACTAACTGCTTCTGATACCAGCACCCATGGTGGCTTTTCAGTTCCCCGTCGAGCAGCTGAAGACTGTTTCCCTCCTCTGGTGTGACTCCATTGCTGGCTTTTGCTAAAGAGATTGTTAGTTGATTTCTTGTAATTGTCTGGTAAATTTACTTCTATCTTGGTGCTACATTATAAAATGTAGGATTACAAAGAGCAAAGACCCTCTCAGGAGCTGATTGCTAAGGATCTGCATGGAGTAGAGTGGAAATTTCGCCACATTTATAGAGGTATAGAGTTAAATAGTTAGACACTTGTTCGGTCCGAAATATTTATGATTTGATGCTTTCTTTCAGGCCAGCCAAGGCGACATTTGCTCACTACTGGATGGAGTATTTTTGTCAGCCAAAAGAATCTTGTCTCCGGGGATGCAGTTCTCTTCTTGAGGTATACATGTCTGTTACCCTTGCTGTGTTCGAAAATAACATATTGTAAAACTTTATATTAAGTAGAACCAAAAATGGAGATAAAACATAATTATACACTAGTCCACTGAATTCACAGTGTGTCTTTAAGAAACTTGATCCCCTCCTAGTACCCAAGGTATAAGATTATTTTCTCCCAGGATAAAAACGGATAAACCACACTGGTGTAACGGTACTTCAAACCCTAGTGTACCACGAACACAGAGTTATAGGATCATTTTCTCTCAGGACATTGGTGTAACGGTACTTCAAACCCTAGCGTACAACGAACACAGCGGTATAGGATTATTTTCTCTCAGGATAAAATAGATAAACCACACTCGTGGAATGGTACTTCAAACCCTAGTGTACAACGAACACAAAGAGTAGTCAAATCACACTTAGAACTTAGTTTGCAAGTGCAGGAAATATTGCAAAAAGAAGTAGAATAATTTAGAATTTTCACAAGAAAAAGTTTGGTGAAGCGGACAAGTACGTATAGCCAACAAAGGGTAGTGTGCCTTATTGGAGAATGAGGGTGGAAAATGAACAATATGAATAATATCAGGTCATTGTGCTTGGAAGCTGGAAAATCATTAGGTCCAAATCCTAGGTTTTCAATATGTCATAATGACCCATTAGGACGTCAATGCTTAGATCTTAATTGACCCTCTATTCAACTTTTGAAGTTTGTTTAGCCCCAATAGTTATTTGAATTTTATTCAAGCAGTCAGATGACCCTTGCAGGGGAGAAGGTGGAGATCTCAGACTGGGAATAAGAAGAGCTGCAAGACCTAGAAATGGGCTTCCTGAATCGATAATCAAAAGTCAATACTCTGGACCGGATGTTCTTTCATCAGTTGCTACCGCCCTATCAGCAAAGAGCACTTTCCATATTTTCTATAGCCCAAGGTATTTCACTAAATCTCTTTGTATAGTTTTCTGTTCAGTTGTTGACCTATTTACATGGTAAAATCTGTGGCAATATACCACATCCGCACATCTTTCACAATTTCGGGCTGTGCGATGTTAATGAGATTTGATATTCACGTGCCTGAGATTTTAATTACATTTAATTCATAAGGTGTAACAACCAAATACATATAAACAAAGATTGCTTATTTCCATCCAACCAGTCATTCACGGTTTGAAATGAAATGTCTAAGTTTTGGATACCACCATTTCCAATCAATATCTTAACAAATACAAATGGTGTAGGCGTGTGGCCTTCTTCGTGCAGATCAGTTGTATTAGAAGATGTGCTTAGCTTTTAAGGAAACAGCTCTGGAGGAGTAAAGTTGTACTGTTTACTGTCAATCTTGGGAACTAAGCTAGTGTTGATGGTTTGAAGTTTGATATCCAGGGATAAAATTATACTCATTTATTTGACATAAATATGCTTTTGAAAAATCTAAACTAAGTTGATTATGGGTGTTACTACTTGTAATCATGTTGCAGCTTAGATGTTTGTAATTACTTGAAAAGGTCATAGATAGAATGATGTATTGGTTTAGTGAGAAAACACTGAAACATCAGTGATTGTCGTCATTGCTAAAAAATACTGTGTTGTTATAGTAATGTTGCATTGAAGTATGAAGTAAGATTTGGAATATTATAACTGGGGAGCTCCAAAATGAACCAATATGGTTTCATAGCAGTGTGGCAATATATTTGGCTCTATTGCGATCCACCTTTATTATATTTGTTAGTTTGTTCCTAGATTTAGGCACAACTAGTGGCTTTCCTTATATTCATGTGGCATCAGCTGCAGAACAAAACGTAATTAAGGGTGGTAACTCGTTGAGTTTCCCACATCAGTCATTTAGGGATGAGAAGATCTGTTTATATTGTCTTGGGCAATCCTCACCTCATGAGCTAGCTTTTGGAGTTAAGTTGAGCCCAAGATCCATTTTTTCATCATGATATCAGAGCCCTACTCTCAATTCTTTGTTTACTCAATGTTGGGCCCTACTCTCAATTCTTTGTTTACTCAATGTTGGGCCCCCATATTATATTATTAACCCAGGCAAGGCTGGTGTGCCAGGGGTGTTGAGTTCCCACATCAGTCATTTAGGGATGAGAAAACCTCTTTTTCTTTTTTTATAAGAGGGATGAAGTCTCTTAATATGGTCTTGGACAATGCTCACCTTATGAGCTAGTTTTTGGGTTGAATTAGGCCTAAGGTGTATTTTCGCATCATAACTTATACTAGTACCCAGGTATTTGATTCATTGTATAGGCAGTGATCTTTCTGTTTGCTAAACCATCAATCACATTCCAACTAATAGTCCTCCGATTCTGAACTTCAGGTATCTGATGAAATTTTAGTTGAGAGACAAGTTAGACTCATCCGTTTAGACTGAGTGATTCAGATACATGTGTCTTTCTATGCAAATGTGGTGCAATGCATGCTCTAGTGGCTTGTATCAAGTAGGTTTCCTAGTAGGTCAGTGCTAAGAAATCAACTTGTCTACTGGTAGTCTCTACCTCTACTAGTTCATTTTTCATGGTCAGCATCCAAAGGATGATCTTGAGGTTGACCAAAATCTTGCACTAAATCCACCAGTGAAACATCTCTATCCTATCATGTATATAACTACACTTATCTGGAAAAGGGAAGTACTTAGCCTTTTTATATTTATGAAATAGAGCAGCTGTTTCTTTTTAGAGATGTTCATATTCGACGCAAAGTTGTTCATTGTGCTTTTCTTCAAGTTTTGAGTTAAATAAGAGAATGTTCCCAGTCAAATATATCATCGGAGTGAATTATTTCAATGTTATGAAACCAGTTTTACATCCCAGAAGCTAAATTTCTTATAGAAGAACCCATGGCGTATAAAGTTCGCGAGGAAGTGCATCTCTGCTAGATATGTAAGAAATTTGATTCACTGGTATAAAGATATTAATGCTCACTTTTCTGTCTTTATTCAACGTGTGAAAATTCAGACTAAAAAACTATTACCGATTGGTAAAACCATTGACAATATCCAAGGGTGATTCAGTTATGAAGATGTGAAAAAGCATGATTTCTGCTGCTTCCTTCAATTAATGTGTGTTTCAAGCAGAGTATTGTCCTGATTATGATACCGTTTATTTACCAAGGAAATAAGGAATAACAAAGAACTATGATTTTCAAGAAAATAGTCTGATGGATGAAAAAGTCTCCTATTATGTGTACTCCTGTAGACTGTAGTCAAGTTCCTTCATCTTAAAACACGTGAAGTTTATTCTATAGTCACTTCTAAAGCTCTCAGTAGTTTGTGTCGCGAATTTTCAAGATATTATTGTTTTTGTTCTTTTATTGCTATGGAGATCGTTTTGAGTTAAAGTTTTCTTATAATATAGGGCAAGTCATGCTGATTTCGTTGTACCTTACCAAAAGTATGTGAAAGCCATCAACACTCGGATTCCTGTTGGGACGAGATTTAAAATGAAATTTGATTTGGATGATTCACCTGAAAGAAGGTAATTGTATCCTTGCCAAATCCTATCATAAACTCTTCCTTTCATTAGGTTTCTGTTGTAATAAAAACATTCCATCACTACATGCAGGTACAGCGGTGTAGTGACTGGGATAAGCGATATGGATCCCTTTAGATGGCCCAACTCAAAATGGAGATGCTTGATGGTACGCCTAGCATATAGTTATCATTCTGTTGTTTTTTTAAGTACTCACTCCGTTTCAATTTGATTGTCTGGGTTTGACTTGGTACGGAGTTTAAGAAAATAAAGTAGACTTTTGAATCTTGCAGTCTTAAACTAAAGATATGTAGAATGTACCAAAATGTCCTCTAGTATTGTGGTCATAAACATGCCATGTGGAGAGTTGTAACTAAAGAGTTGCCATAAAAGGAAAGAGGCATTCTTTTTTAAACAAACTAAAAAGGAAAGTAAGACAAACAAATTGAAATGACGGGAGTAGTTGTTATTGCTCCACCTATCACTTCATGTTTTTTGAATAAGTTGGAACTAGTTCTTCTATTTATCTAAGGTCGATTTTCTTGCTTAGAGGTCTTGTAACACCTAAATCTGCTGGTTGAATACCTCTAGGAACACTGAAAGGACCATATATTCTTTGGTTTGATTAATCAAGGTCATAAAAATTGGCCATGCCATGAATTATCAAACTATTCTCACTTCGATGGTAAATTAAATATTATGAGAAATTGTTAAATTCTCAGGTGTTGTAAGATGCTTGATTGATTTTTTTTGTGTCAAGGCTGATAAAGTTTGCTATCGGCAAGACATTCAAATACATTCACCTATTGTATATTTTGAGTTATCTTCCCAAACTAAACTGTTACAATAAGTATAATGCCTATTAAGCAACTTGTAAACTTTTTGATATAAGTGCCTATGCCATCAACTTTAATAGGTCAGATGGGATGAAGATATAATGAGTAATCATCAGGAACGGGCTTCTCCTTGGGAAATTGATTCTTCAGTTTCCTTACCACCACTGAGCATTCAGTCCTCACCAAGACTGAAGAAACTGCGGACTAGTCAACAGGCACCATCAGTACTGGACAGCCATTTTGCTGGTACTGATCTAACTTTCCTAAATCCTTTTGTATTATGTTGTCATTATGTCTTATTGGTACTGCATTGGACTGTTTTTATCCTTGAGCCGACGGTCTGTTGGAAACAGGCCTCTCTACTAAGGTTTGCGTACACGTACACACTACCCTCCCAGATCTCACTGTGTGGGATTACACTGGGTATGTTGTTGTTGTCATTATATCGTGATTCCACTGAAGTTTTTTTTTTTTTTCCTGATTTTGTTATTTTATCAGGAGGGAGTGCTCTTTTAGACTTTGAGGAGTCAATTAGATCCTCCAAGGTCTTGCAAGGTCAAGAAAATTTAGGTCTGATATCACCTCCCTATGGTTGTGATAAACCAGTCCGCCCACTGGATTTTGAGCTGCAAAGAGTAGCTCGTCAAAATCTCATGCCAAATGGTGTAGAGAACATACTTGTTGGTGACTTTGTGAAAACTCAGCCTCCAACTACCTACACAGGCTTTCTGGAATCCAATAGGTTTCCAAAGGTCTTGCAAGGTCAAGAAATTTGCTCGTTAAGATCCCTTACTGGAAAAGGTGACGTTAATTTTGGTGCGTGGGGAAAACCTGAATTTGGTTGCAATGTTTTCGGCACGTATCAGAGGCCGAGAGCCAATTTCTATCCTCTCGCTTCTGAAGGGGCGAGGAATGTGTTTTTACCTTACAATGCAATGTATAGAGCTGGACAAGATCCTGTGATTCCCTCCTACATTACTAATTTCCAAAGAGAAAATCCTACCTTGAACCAGAATTCAATCCAAAATGTGGTTAGGAGGGAAGAAGTTGGAATGCCGAAGTTTGTCAATGAGCAGAGGCCACCGGAGATGTCTAAAGTGTCCATTCCAGAGAACCATTTCAAGAATGAAAATGACGACTCCTTCAATGCACAGGCTTCATGTAAACTGTTTGGCTTTTCCTTGACGAAAGAACCATCTACTCCTAGCTCGCAGAGTTCTGGTAAGAGGAGCTGTACAAAGGTAAGTTTCCATAAGTTGCACGTATCGAATTGGAACTGTTTTTTCTTCAGACTCTATTGCTAATATTTAATAAATGGCGTGAAGGTTCACAAACAAGGCAGCTTGGTTGGACGAGCCATTGATCTCTCGAGATTGAATGGCTATGACGACTTGCTGGTTGAGTTGGAGAGGCTTTTCAACATGGAAGACCTCTTAAGAGATCCCAACAAGGGGTGGCGAATCTTGTACACCGACAGTGAGAATGACATGATGGTTGTCGGAGATGATCCATGGCAGTAAGTCTCTTTCTCATGCATTTCAGTTTCTCATCGCTGTCTCAATTGTTTGATACCACATTCAAAAAATTTTACTCCTTGATATATTAATGCATATGAATCACGAGAACCACAAAAATTTTTCTTCCAATTAGCTCCTCCAGATTTTGATATTAGCTGACTTCCATTAGAAATCCGAGTTTTCTTTAACTTTTCTTCTCCCATGTTAAGATAAATTTCTTTCCTTGAGCTGAGGGTCTACTGGAAACAACCTCTCTGCCTCCAAGGTAGGGGTAAGGACGTCTGCGTACACTTTACCCTCCAAGGTGTGTTTAGGAAGGAGGAAAACGCTTCTGAGAAAATGTTTTCCAATTTTCCCATCTTTGATTGGTCAAAAATTTTGGAAAACATTTTCTCCAAGTATATAATTTCTTTAAAAATGAGGAAAATGACTTCTCTAGTCGAAGTAGGGAAAACAAGTTCCTAAAATAGCATACCATACTGATTTTCTCCTTTCCACCCTCCAACACACCCACACCCACACCCCATTCTCTCCACTCCCACCCCACATAGTGTTTCCCTTGATTTTATACACAAGCTTTTGGAATAAGTTTACTTACCAAACACAAGAAAATGAATAAGAAATCACTTATTTTCCAAGAAAGTATTTTCCGGAAAAACATTTTCCTTCGTACCACACACACACCTTAAATTAGAACTTGTTATTTTGCAACTTCTGCCGAGCAGCAAAATCTTGGCACTTTTATCTTCAGGGAAAAAGTAAGGTCTATGTACACACTATCCTCCCCAGACCTCGCTTGTGGGATTACACTGGTTGGATATGTTGTTGGAAAAAGTATAATTTCCCTTCACAGGTCGACTTGCTTATCAGTAACTTGGGTACCTTCTAAATGATTTTTCGCAGTGAGTTCTGTGAGGTAGTATCCAAGATCCATATATACACTCAAGAAGAGGTGGAGAAAATGACTATTGAGGGGATCAGTGATGACACTCAAAGTTGTTTGGAGGAGGCACCAGCAATTATGGATGTCTCAAAGTCTTCTTCAGTTGGCCAGCCTGATTCTTCTCCAACTGTAATCAGGATTTGAATAAAGTTGAATGGAGTACCTATAAATGTTCGTGCTTTTTTATGTTATGTTAAGTGATATATGTGATTATAATACTACTCTGCCTACTAGATGTTCTTGTTATGTTTAATAAATTATTATCACTTAACATGTTATGTTTTATGTTGGAAGTATGTTTTCAACTACAATGGGAGCTTGTATGATGAAAATTATGTGGTGACTCATATGTCATTATAACTCTGAACTCTGATTATGTTTCACTATGTATAATATTGAACATTGTATGAATACCCCTTTCTTCCTAATCCCCCCACCCCCACCCCTAAAGTGGTATGCAGTTGGTTGAACTTAGCACTTGGGAGTTTGTGCTTGACTGACAGGCTAAATGCAAGAATACTTGGGAAGGACATAGTTCAAGATCGATGTAATTGAATAAGAATACTTGGATGGATATAGTTCAGGATCGATATAATTGAGAAGACTTAGTAGAGGATGGGAAGCTGTGACTCCCCTCCCAAACCACCACTCAAGTTGTGTTTGGTAGATAATATATCACCTACTTTTAACTTTATTTTTTTACCTACTTAATCTTTGAAAGTTATATTATTCCATTTTGTCTATTATCTTATTTAGTAGGAGGATAAATGGATTGAGAGGAAGTCTGGGCCATTCTCTGTTGGACAACACTACTTTGTGAAAATAATGTTTTCCTAACTATTCTTTGTGGGGAAGGGAAGTTGGTTGTTAGTGCCATCTAATGCCTACTACCTAGATTGCATTGGTAGTGGCAATAGCTCATATTATAGTATCCTATTTATATGTAGGCTTACTATTTGAGTATTTTAATGAAGTGGATGTGGATCACCAATGATATAAAAGCACTAAAACCAATTTTCATAGGCTAAGCTAAGCTATATATAAATCTCACTTAAAAAAGAAAAAAAAGAAAAAGAAAATTCTTTATTGTCCCCAAAAAAGTGCTTTTAGAAAAATAAAACTAGAGTCAATCGTGATGCTAAGACTGCCTACATCACACTTCTTTAAGGTGTGGTGACCATTTCTTTGGCCCTGCATGAACACGGGATACTTTATGTTTTTTTCGCAAATACTATCCACATTTCTCAGACTACAAACTCATTTTTAACCTCACTCACAACACAATCTTTTCATTTGATAGGAATTCTTTGAAATATTGACTTTATTCCCCAATGGACAAATTAATACATTGTTCATACACAAAAATAAAGGGAATAGCTTTTTTCTTTCCTTAATTCCAAATGAAAAGAAAAGATGGGGTGTGTGTATCAATTTTTACTATTTTCCCAACGAGCTCGATAAACTATGTCAATGTCATTGTTCTTTAAAGAGTTCACGGCCTATTATCATTCTTCTGATCTCACTTGTGCCTGCACCAATCTCATATAGTTTTGCATCTCGGAGAAAACGTCCAGTCGGGTACTCATTCACGTAGCCATTGCCTCCAAGGCACTGAATAGCCTGCAACACGCGCAACAATCTCATAAGCATATCATCTTTCTTACTAAATTTTTGATAACCGAGAAATTCCCTGGGGCAAGACACTATTTGAAACTCAGTGTGATGGACTGGCTCGTCATCTTTCCTACTAATTGCTAGCAGCTTTTAAAACATACTGGCATTACCGGAGTAAGCCAAGACAGATTTTTGAAGAGTACGCTGGCTGCTAGGGGATTCTTTTCCAGAAACGACGGTCCTTTTCAGTATATTGTTGAACCAGTGAGAAATAACAGAAGTTCCAAACTAAGGGTGACACATGAGTTGGCAGCCTATGGGTAGAAGATTTAATTATCACAGAGGAATAGAGAGGAATAAAGTTACTCACCTGAAGGGCAACTTGGGTTGCTCTTTCAGCAGCAGAGAGTATAACACCAGCACAATCCTAAACAAACATAATTGAAAGCATGTTAAGTTCAAAGGGAAAATGTGTTCGTTGGTTAAGTTTTAGCTTCGATAAAGTTGAGAAACTAAAACAAGAAGAAAACAAACGCAAATTTCTAGTGCGAGGACCTTGGTATTAATCGTCCCGCTGTCACATTCCCTTGCAACAGAATACAGATAAGATCTGTTCATGAAAAAGAACAAGCAAATGTATTATTGATCAGATTTAGCAAAAAAAAAATCATGGACAAGAAGTGTGACAATAAAGAACACCAGACCTTGAAGATTGCATAGATGTGTACATGTCAGCAACTTTTCCCTATATTTTCAGGTCAATAGGCAAACATATATTAAGAATTTAGACCCACAAATAACAGGAACCATAGAAAGTATAATTGTCCAGAAGGCAGTTAGCACCTGCACAAATTGAAATTCTCCAATCGGTCGCCCAAATTGTTCACGTTGTTTAACATAGGGGAGAACAACGTCGAGACAAGCTTGCATGATTCCAACAGGACCAGATGCCAAAACGAGTCTTTCCAGATCGAGACCCGACATCAGGACATAAACTCCTGAAGCAGTAGAAAAGCTTTTTCTGAGAGAGATAGGACCAATGATGTCCACTTAGCTTCTACCAGAACTTCACTCCTCATATACCTCAAGTGTGACATTATGATGATTGAAGATATTACACAAGGGACTGAAGGAACTAAAAATTACTTCAAAGGAAGTTGTTGCAAAAGGCTACAATCTCAAACAGTCTGCAGCCTCATACGTAGAAAAACAAATACTCTCATTTTAATTTTCATGATGGTATTTGACTGGGCAAAGAGTTTAAGATATTCATTTTGACTTATGCATTATATCAATAATGGAAGAAAGTAGCAAAGTAATATTAGAAAAGTTAGTTTTTGATAAAAGAAAACATCACGTCAAAGTTTAAAATTTGAATAATTGAATTGAATTATGAAAATTTGATTTTTTAAAATAAAAATGAAGTTTTAAACATTCCAAAATAGAAAGAATTCCTACAAATTGAAATAAAACGAGTAGATCCAAAAAAAATCCACACATTACCAGCTAGTTTGGATTAAAGCTTACTAATGCTGGTTATCCTTATACTAGGTCTGGTGTAACACTAAGTCAGAATGAGGCAAGATATTTGGGAGACCTACACAGACCTAATGTTGCCGCCCCCGGTTACTGAGAGACCTAAGCTTACCTAACGGAATAAGGCAAGATATTTGGGTCAACATAGAAGTTACCTCAGAACTCATACCTTTTCCTACTTGCCCCAGAACATTTTCTTCAGGAACGAAACAGTTCTCAAACACAAGCTCACATCTACAATTAAGAGTCTATTTATTAGGCCACCTTCAACATAGTAACAAAAATGTGAATCCAAATAGAGCAGCACTTTGGCAAGATGTACATACGTATCACTTCCTCGCATCCCAAGTTTGTCTAATTTCTGGGCAGTAGAGAATCTGCATATTCAGCAATAAGAAGAATAAGCATGTCTCAAGCTCAATGGAGATTCTAATGTTTGTTATAATACATCATACTTTACTATTTGTGTCGTGCAATCATGCAGCTATGGAAAATCAAACAAGAAACAAAAAGTATTTACTCTTCATTTTTCATTTCTTTCAAGTAGTATCAGTACAGGGTGCATACCCTGTCATTCCCTTCTCGATAATGAATGCTGTGATTCCTTTTGAACTAGCCGTGACATCTGTTTTTGCATAAACAACCTGTCCAGAAATAGATTTTCAAATTTGAACCTTACAATTGAAGTCCCTTTCAGAATAAGACCAGAAATACAAATGCCAAATACACAATGATTGCACGGAAGGCATAAGGATGGGAGAACATTACAAATGGCTATTTCTAAAGCCAAGTTTGAACATAAAAGACCTCATTTTCATCTATCGGCGATATCAGGGAAATTGAACTGTAAGAGAATTGCACAGACAAACAACATACACCTGGAAGTTCAGGTACTTGCCAAAACAAAGTATATGTGGGGAAAGGCTGGATGGATCGGAAAGACGAGGAGAATTTTTTCTAAAAGCGGAGAGTATATGGACTTCTGCAGGTGCATCATTAGTATATTTCAAAAGTAACTTTACAATAGCTAATTAAATTAACTTAGGTGACAACTATTTAGTTTTTAAGTAACGTTGGGATAAGTTACTGGCCCGTAAACATTGTAAACAGATTATCCACTGTTGCTGCAATTGCAGATGTGCCAACCAAGTGACAATAAGTGATTCTGCGTACTGCTCTAAAGAAACTAGACAATCTGCCTTACAAAATTAACAGTTAATAAGAAAATTTGGATGAAATGCTTCTGTAGAAAAGTTTTTATAAGCTATCTCTATTTAGCTGACCAACAGAGAAATCAAATATAAATGACAAAATTATAGATGAAAAGTGCAGCCAAAGCCACCCGGCCATAATAAATAATCCGAGGCTGTAACCCAAATCAATTACTGAAACCCACGTATTGAATCAAATTCAACTGGAATAAAAGGATTGCTTGTCAAATGATTCATTTAGCACAAAGAAAGTTACTACTCTCAGGAAGACAAATTAACTATTTTTATTTTTTCGTTCACTTAATTTAAATTCTTAAAAACTACCCTATTTTTTTAACACCCTCACTATATGTCACAAATCAGCTTCATCCAGAAATCAGCCCTTCACCTTTGCAGGAAAAGAGCTGAAACTGGTTTGTTCTCTTCAATGTCCTTGAAACATTGATTTTCATATGGTATAAAGTTTATGTGTAGTAGTATACGACACTTTTTCCCATCAACCGACATTTGTCTTCACATGTTCCTTAGCATGAGATCTCATCTGACAGACTGGGTATGTCAAATTACATTCAAATTCTCAAGACTACATATTTTTAACAACGTAAGAACAGTTTCATTTTTATCCATAATCTGTGTAATACAAAAGATAGCTCCTTAGGAACTAATGGCAATCAAACAATATAAAGTGAGACGAAAGGTTGGTAAAGTCAAAAAGTAATAACAGAAACATTAAAGAAAAGTACCAGCGTCTGAGCCGTTGGACCATTTGTGCACCACATTTTGTTTCCATTCAGAACATAACCACCCTCAACACGGTCAGCCTTGCACTTCATGCTAACAACATCTGATCCAGCTGAACCATGAAAACAAAACTATTCAGTAACACTACAACACAAAATTCACAAGCCCTTTGGCTCAGTCGTAACACCTGACCACCTCTCCACTCAAAGAAAAAGGAAACGGAGAATTAGCATCTGAAAATAATATGATAATGAGAGACATAAAATGAAAATCGAATTTAACAGTAGTTACCATTAGGTTCACTCATAGCTAGAGCCCCCACATGCACACCACTGATTAGCTACAACAATCAAATCATAACAGAGTGAGCCGCTATTTATTTTATTCAGACATTTCATTAAAATTAAAAAACGGGATTAACATTAACAGAACAGAGATACTAGGATAATGCTCCACTTTTCTTGCAACCTAAAAAGAAAGCTTAATTTGCTCTTAGTACAACTTCTTGAAGGGAAGATTACTCTAGTAAATTTATTTCCAACCAAATGAATAAATGTCATCTATAACTCGAAGCCCAGCATATTTCCCAGTGTTCTAAGTTGTAAATCCATATAACATGCTGGATATAAAAGTCTTAAGAGTTTATAACTGCAATTAATTGGTGTTATCCGTTCGGTGCAACATAATTTCTACCATTTATCATTTGAGCTGATCCTAATAATATAAACCAGATCAGAAAATCTAGAGAAAACTCACCCAAGTAGTGGATGCTGTTAATGACTTGGAAACTACAGACTAAGTATTTGAAGCTTCAATAAGTTAGTATGCCCACATACTTGTGCCATTACTATGTGAAGTTGTTGAGTGCATAAACCTATGGCCTACCCTGGACAAAAATATTACTCACTCCAATCGGATCCACCAAGATTTGAAGCACTTATGAGATATATTTTGGTGAATCATGATATCCTTAAGGTATACAATATAAAAAAAGGAGCTTTCATGAGACTCCTACAATTGTTGAGATGATGTGATTTTTGGTATTCAATGTGAAGGTGGCCTACTGAAGATCACATATGTCTGATCACCTACACAGGAAAAAACACAGTAGCTGGCAGGAAATGTGGATATACAACTTAAAACAAAATATGATGGTGGAAGAATACCTTTGGTAGATACTTTTGTTTCTGCTCATGGGTTCCATTTCTAACCTACAAATTATCAGTAGTTGTTAATTATTTGTCACTCAGCACAGAGAGACCACTCATGTATAACTTTGGGTTGAAAAAACAGTTACCAACTGATTAATGCATAGGTTTGTGTGGGCACCATAAGATAGGCCAACTGACCCTGATGCTCGACTAATCTCTTCCATGGCTATGCAGTGATATAGATAACCAAGGCCAAGTCCCCCATATTCCTCTACACAGACAAAATAAGCAATCTCAGACAAAACTTTTGGGACTGCCAGTCCATATCTGTGTTTAGGTTCTTCCTTTTAGTATAGCACTTGAGAGGGGTGTTAGTAGTTTTCTTGTCTGCTCTCTCTTGGCCTTATAATATCACATCAAAATCAATAAAGAGATTATGATTCAAAAGCTTACCTGGCACTGTAATACCAAGGAGATTAAAATCCCCCATTAGTTTCCACAAATTAACATCCTGATAGACAAGAAGAACAGGAGTTAAAATACCATTTTTTTTTAGATAGAACACTTCAGACAACAAGAACAAATATACACATACCTGAGGGAAATAGTTCGTTCTATCTATTTTTTCAGCATGGGGGGCAATATTATCTTGAGCAAATTGTGCCACACTTTCTTTAAACTGAAATTTGCAAATGGAAGAGTTAGAAAACTGCCATAGTGCATTTTTACAAACAGAATGCTTTCACATGTCATGCAATTAAAAATATTGCCTTGAGGTAACACATACTCCTAACTAGCTTAAGTAAATAGGGAAAGAAATCAGTGCTAAAGCCAACTATTTTTTACAGGGGAGCAATAGTGGCTCCTACTATCCATGTGAATTGAATTCCCAATCAATAGGATGTGAGGTTTGGAACCTACTGCGAGAGGGACAGCTAAGAAGCATAGCTTTTAGAAATGAGGCTTTTTGTGAGATAAGGATGAAAGACTAAACGTTGCATGATTCATTGAATGTTCCACTAATTCAGCTTGCAGATAATGAATGAACACAACAATTTAGCAATTATAAAAATCCAGACAGTTTTCAAGAATCATCCAATAACTCAAAACACAACAACATCATACCCAGTGTAATCCCACAAGTGGAATCTAGGGAAGTTAGAGTGTACGCAGACCTTATCTCTACCTCGTAGAGATAGAATGATTATTTCCGATTGACCCTTGGCTTACATAAAGTAAACAACTCAATAACACCATTTCATAAATCAATCCAGATTTTAGAGCATCACATATGATTATGCAAAGTTACAAACCAAGAGTAACAAAGATCAAACACAGAAAGAAATTCAGTCAACATTGCTACAAAATGCCCCCATATGAAGAAAAATACAACATTAAGTTATTTTTAAAAAAAGAGTAAAAGTAAATTATTCTTCATTAAAATATGCAAGAAGGCCACTCAATTCAGCATTAATTACCTAAAACAAATACTACTTCCACAAACTAAGAAACATGAGATACCAAACCCAATACTAAAAACCATTAGTAGGCAACGATATTCACCTAACCTAATAACAGAAAACTATACTATGTTAATGGCTCTAAAAATATTCAAATTATGACAAATCCTTTTTAAAAATTACGAACTTTGACTATAGCAGGTCGATGACAAGTGTAAAAATAATCAAAGTGAAGCAAAATTGTTTGAAATTCGAGTAGCAACTATACGTACAAGCAAAAAATTGTAAACTTCATAGATATGCATAATAGAAGAAAAATCAACATATGGGTTGAAACTTGGACCTGTCTATGTATACTATACTGGGTTAATTGCTAAAACATAGTTAAATTATAACAAACCCTTTTACAAAATAACAAAGAACTCGGAAAAATCTTAATAGCTCAGCTGGTTGAATACTCGAACTTTCAGACAAGGATTCAATTCCCCTCCCCCATTTCCCCTTCCCCTACCCCAATTTTTTTAAAAAAATAATAATAATAACAAAAAACTAGAAAAATGTTAGTAACTCAATTGGTCGGCTACAAGCACTTAAAGTGATGGTTCAATTCCCAAACTTATATTCCCCTACCCTACTCCTACCCCCAATTTAAAATAATAATAATAACAAAGAACTCGAAAAATATTAGTAGCTCAATTGATCGGCTACTAGCACTTAAGTGATGGTTCAATTCCCAACCTTATATTCCCCTCCTCGTTTCCCCTACCCTACCCCTACCCCCCATTTAAAATTTCAAATAATAATAATAACAAAGAACTCGAAAAATGTTAGTAGCTCAATTGATCGGCTACTAGCACTAAGGGATGTTTCAATTCCCAACCTTATATTCCCCTCCTTGTTTCCCCTACCCTACCCTCTAACCCCAATTTAAAATAATAATAACAATAATAACGAAGAACTCTAATTGCATTAGCTTGATGACGATTGACGACTATATATAAAAAAAAACAATCCAATTAATGGGTACACTAGAAATTGAAACAAAATTGATTGAAATTGATTCGTAACTACATTAACCTGCAAATAGTTCTCAGCCGAATTCATCTTAACTGTACTTTCAATGCGAAACATAAATTTATATATAAAAATTCACTTAAATTTAAAAATTAAACTCATAAAATTCACATCGTAGACCAATCTCTCTTCATTCATATGCATAACAGAAAACAAATAAATTAACCTGTTTCTGTGTATCATCGAAGAGTAACGAAGTTGAAAACGCAGCAAATTGTGGCTTCTGCTGATTCTTGATTCCGAACAAAGCAGATTTCACAGACCTTGCTACGAACAATTTATGCATTTTTTTTATGGAATTATCCTAAAAAAAAAATTATGATGAAAATGGAGAACAAAAGTGATAAAGATGAATGAGAAAAATGCTCATTTTATAGCTCTATTTTACGTATAGAAAAATAAAGAGTGCAGAATTCATGTACGCAACTCCAATTTTTATTTTTTAATAAAAATGGACAAAGAAAAGTCTAAAAATAGACCTGTCACATTTGACCCATATTAGACAGACTGAATTGGTGCAACATGTAATATGTAATAAGAAAGATTCGGAATTAATTTCTTGTACAAATAACTTTTTAGTTGAATTTATCGTATCGAACTTGTCTAATATGATTTATATCTATCATATGATTTGCAAGTTATGGTATATGATATGGTATGGTGTGTCCTGATTCTTATCTAAGATTTGCATTTTTTTTTTGATGATGTGGATGTGAATTATATTATTGTGTATAATTATCTAAGTTAAGAGTATATTTTAATTATAGATATCTATATTAACAAAAGTTGACTTAGTTCAATGAACACCAAAGAATATAGACCCATAACTTGTTGCACCATTCTCTACAAAATTATTGCTAAAGTCCTTGCTACTAGGATGCAGAAAGTTATGGAGCATATAATCAGTGAAGCTCAGTCAGGTTTCATTCCAGGGAGGAAGATTGTAGATAACATTATTCTTGCTAATGAACTTGTTGAAGATTATTCTAGGAAACACATCTCACCAAGGAGTATGCTAAAAATTGATCTACAAAAAGCCTATGATTCTGTGGAGTGGCCTTTTTTAGAACTGACTTTGGAGAACTTATGTTTTCCTCTCAAATTCATCCACTAGATCCTTGAATGTGTGCATACTGTGAACTATACAATTATGATAAATGGTGAAACCACTCCCCCGTTTGATGCTGCAAGAGGACTTAGACAGGGTGACCCCATCTCCCCATACTTATTTGCTATAACTATGGAGTATCTAAGTAGGTGCCTTGCCGAAGCTAAAGAAATTAAGGGTTTCAAGTTTCATCCTAAGTGTGCAAGAATGGATATATCTCATCTATGCTTTGCAGATGACCTACATTTATTTAGTAGAGGGGATCAAGAATCAGTAATGGTCATATACCAATGCTTCCAAAAGTTCTCACAAGCATTTGGACTACAGGCAAACATGAATAAGAGCTCCATTTATTTTGGTGGTGTTACTGCTCAGATGAAAACTAGTATCTTACAAAAGATTGTCTTTGGTTGTGGGGAATTCCCCTTTAAATACCTTGGTGTGCCACTATCCACAAAGAAGCTGACTCTTATGCAATGGACACCACTAGTGAACAAAATAGTTGCTAAAATCTCTTCATGGACTACTAAGAAACTTTCTTATGCAGGGAGAATGCAATTGGTTCGATCAGTCCTCTTTGGGATTCAGGCCTACTGGTCCCAACTTTTCATTATCCCTACAAAGGTTCTTAAGCTCATTGAGTCTTATTGTAGGAGCTTCACCTGGTCAGGTACTAATACCATCACCAAGAGAGCACTGATTGTGGAATCAAGTTGCTATTGCTAAGATTTGTTGGGATCTTGCCCATAAAGCTGACAAGCTATGGATTAGATGGATCCACTCATTTTACATAAAATCCCAACAATTCTTCACTACTCCTATACCAAAGCAGGCCTCGTGGATGGTCAAGAAGATACTTACTGCTAGGCAGACCATAGAACATACACAGATACAAAGGCCGTCGACAACTATTGGTCAACTCTATTTGCATTTACTAGGAAACAGACCTAGAGTACCCTGGAAGTGTTTGCTCTTTGCCAATGATGCAAGACCAAAAGCCATTATTACAATGTGGCTACAGATACAGAGCAAACTGCCAACTACTGATAGATCATATGCTCGGGGGAATAGATATAGACCAACAATGTAAACTATGTCAAGGTAATCTGGAAACTAGAGACCATCTATTTGTTGATTGTGAATTCACTAAAGGTTTATGGAGGAAACTGTTGACATGGATCAATTGGCCGATCACTACTGCAGATACTTGGGATTTACACTTGAATTGGGCTATAAAGCAAGCCAGAAGCAAAGCTCACACAGCATAATTATTCAAATTAATGTATGCCGAATGCACCCATGCAGTGTGGATAGAAAGGAATCAAAGAATCTTTAGGATTTATGAATGTGTAGCCAAAGAAGTAGCATATATGTGTAATATGAGGGCTCCTATGACCATTAGTGGTAGGCTCCAGCAACTTCTCTTCTTTTGAAGTTATTGATGTTTTTTTTTTTTGAGTTTCTATTATTAGGATAACAAACTGTGATGTAGTTTTGTTATGGTCTTGTAAATACCTCTTGGTGATTAATCAAAGAAAGTTAGTTACCAAAAAAAAAAAAGTTGACTTAGTTAATACATATATCTCTTGTTTGAATTTCTTCTATTTGAAATTCAATTTAAACCAAAAATAAAAAGATATTAAGTATTATCAAATTATGTGGATTCAAAGAGTATTAATATTAGATTTATCAGAATTTATTACTTTCGATATGAAACATAAATTATATAAAAATTCATGAAAATTATAGTAAATATTCTATAATAGATATGAACTTATGATTTTAATATAATTTATTTAAAGATTGAATCCATATCCAAGATCAGTAATAGTGTTTTTAATTTAGGCATAACTTATAAAAAGTTTAATATTAGAAATGAACCATATATCAATTATGCAAAAGTTACATATCCATTATACATTATTTTTTTGTGAAAATTAAATATTGTATAAAAGTTTTTTTAAAAAATTATACAAAGACCAAATTTATTTTACTACTACTAAGATAAGCATGTGAGCTGGATAGACACGTCCGCTTGTAAAGATCAAATCCAAATAAGTGGAATTTAGTGTTTTTTATTGAAGTTGTGAAGATCTTTAATTAATTGTCTCATGTGGATAGAATTTGAGCAATGTTTTTATTTTATTTTATTTTATTTTATATAAATATACTATCTCGTATTCGAAATATACAAATTAATTTAAATAACTATTTGATGTGTCGGATTTTTTAAAAATTCACTTTATATGAATTAAAAAAATTGAGTTCATTACTAATTTCATATTTAAATTCTAGATTTTTTATTCAGGCTAAACAAATATTTTGAAAAGTTAAATTTTCTTCAAAGGTAACACAATTCAAACTTTAAAGTCATTTTTTCCAAAAGAGAAATATTACAGTTATTTTAGGAATAATAAAAAGAAAAATAACTAAAGTAGACAAACAGAGAATTAATGATATTCGAGTGCTTTTGTTTTGTGAACATAATATATTTGGAAAGGTTTCTATTATTTTTTCATAAAATAAACATGGAAGTTAGTTAGGCACACTTAATAAGATTTTTTTTTTAAAATTTTAGCTTGACATAATACATAAACAAATATTTAAATTTGATACAAGCTGACAAGTAAACACTCTAACTTTGAATAGGTATATATAGACAACTTTACTCGTCTTAATTGTGTCAGTTGAACACTCTAATTTACAAAATGATCATTCAAACAACGCCAAAATTTATGTGTCACGTCAACGTCGAATGTTCACGGGACACGGTGAAAATGAGTTAAAATGCTAAAATCAATTCGAATTATCTAAACATGTACTCTCAAATTTTGAGTACTTAGTGTCAGGCTGTCAGCTAAGATGAGGTTTGACTGTCTGTTTATATATTATGTCTTTCCATTTTTAGTGGCTTAAACTTGAAATTTTTATTTAAAGATGAATGGATATCAATCGTTCCACCAAAATTCATATTGATTAGTCGATATGTAACATAAAAGAGTACATGTGTGTTTGATATGAAAGAAAAATATCTTTATGAAATATTTCTTATAATATGTTTTTTTTTTTGAAAAAGCAAATGATTTTTTTAGAGCTTGATGAGTTGGTAAAAAAATGAAATATAACAACCACAACATATATCCCAAAACATTTTAAAAAATATTTTAACCAAACTAACAGTAAAAAAAATCACAAAATATTTTCTCCCACCAAACACACCCTGTATGTTTTATTTTAGGAAATAAAAATAGAAATAACTAAAAGTAGACAGACAGTGAAGTCGATCTCTCTCTTCTTTTTTCATTTTTTTGTGAATATTATATATTTAGAAAAGATTTTTTTATTTATTTAAGAAGTGGACATTATTTTTCCACAATATAAATATGGAAGTTAGCTAGTCTTTCAATTTACCACGCAAAGCCTAGCTACTATTTTTGATAGTTCACATGATTTTTTATATATTTTTATTTTTGGTTACAATCCGTGTCTGTCTTTCGATATTCATTTTGAGATTTCGATTAATTTAGATTTATATCGATAAATTCACTTTGGAGTCAAGTGTTTCCTACTAAACTTAACTTCATATTGAAAGCTCAAAATCAAAATTGTTAATTAAAAAATGAAGAAATACTAATTATTTCACCATGATCTTTGAGACTGATAGTTCACATAATTTGACCATATGTAAATAGATATTATACATGTTAAAAATGTTCATATAGTCACTGTAATTAATATTCCAAATAAGGATAGTAGAATGAATAAGATCTCTTTATTTTTAATTAAAATTTTAAATTTGAGTCTTGAATATAAAAAAAATTGTAATTAATTTTAATTAGGATTTCATCTAACCAAGATTAGCTTGAAATCTGTAGGGTATCGATTAAGTTAATTAATTTACTTAATAGACATTACACCATTATTTAGATTTTGTTTGACATTGCTGTTGGAAGGCCAAAACACTTATTTTGAATAAAAATATCTTTTTTTGAAAAATTAAGGTGTTTGGCTAAATAGTAAAATTGTTTTTAAATTGAAGCAAAAATCATTTTTCTGTTGATGGGAAGAAGTTTAAAATTTCTTCTTCTTAAAATACAGAAGCAAAAATTATTTATTTCAAGACCAAAATATCCCTATCATATATACATATTTATCAAATATATCCCTTATATTTATTTATTGTTGTAGTGGATTTAATTTGTGAAATGATTTTAAATTTATTTTGCTTGGTATTTTTAATTATATTTAAATCATCACTTTATTATTATATCAATATTTAATTTATTTTTTATTCATCTACGTGTAATATTGATTGAAAATTTGAATATGTACATTTTAATTAAATAAAAATAAAATTAATTTTATTATAATATATATTTAAAATATTTTCTCTCTCTAAATAATCTTAATATTAGTGCATTGATACTTGTCCTTTTTCGAAATTTGTCTCTTAAAAGTATTTTTTAAAAAAAATTACCTAACAGACAATTTACTTATCAAAAACACTTTTCAAATGAATTAACCTAACATAAATTATTTTTTTCAAAAGCACTATTCAAATGGATGAACCTAACATAAATTTTTTTTTTCTCAAAAGCACTTTTCTAAAAAGCTATTTTTAAAAAATATTTATAAAAATAAGTAGTGTTTAGCAGCAATGTCAAACAGATTCTTACTCATTAATTAATTTTTATTGAATGCATGTATGTAGGTTAAAAAGGATTTTTAGTTTTTAATGAATGCATGATTTGGAGGACCATTGCCGGTTGTATATAGATCCAAGAATGGTCAATTGAATATTATCGGACGAAAAATAATATTTCATATATAGAAAATAATATTAAATGTATAGGTTAAAAACTATTTTTTCTAGATGTATAAATATTGAACAAAATAAAAATATAATTCCTATGTTTAGAAATAAGAGGTGGAACGATCAATTTTTCGATCTACTTATTGCAATTTAGGGGAGAATTTTTCGTCTAATGTTCCTTGTTGCTCTAATCTCCTAGGCGTATAATGTTTTCTGGATCAAAAGCTATAGTTAGTTATTATTTCTAGTTATTTCTTTCTCGTTATTGATATTGACAATATCCAATTAGGTGATGTTTATTGATTGGTAATAAAAGTATTCTTAATAATAGAGTAATTTTTTAGAAAAAACATATTTTCTTACACAAGTTTTAAATATTTTAAAACTCTTTTTAATATTCAAAAACAATCTATTTATCTTCACATGATAGAGATAAAAGGTCGTGCAGACACTGTCTTTTTCTATTATTTGACTGGTCGAATTTTATTTAATATATTATTGTTATTAAAAAAATAATAATATTTTTATCAGCTTAATTAATTTTCAATCAGGGCTAGCCCATATTTAATTAAAGAATGATGTGAAACAGACATTCTCTCTAACCATTTAGCAGTCAAACTTTGTTTAATTGAATTAAAAATTCAGAAAATAAAAGTGAATTCAAAAGTTATCTGAATACATATTTTATTCCCGAGTCAGAGTTCATAATTAAAGTGTTTGGAAAATAATATAAGTTATAGTATCTTTAAAATATAATAATCATTTTTAATCTTTCTAACGTTGGCTTTTCAATTTTTTCTATAGGTTAATTATTCTAATTTTTTTCATGTAGTATATGTTCGCATTGAAACTTTCATTAAATCTGAACCACGCATTCCAAAGTTCATTTGGAGATGACGCTCTTACTACTCTCTCTATCCAACAATAGTTGTCTACTATTGACTTGGCACACCCCTTAGGAAACTATAAATATAAAGGTAATTTTACTATATCACCCTTTGAATATAATAAAGACAATCTCTTGAAAAATGTAATTGAGAAATGACTATAATTAATAATAACGGTAAATTAGGACGTAAGTGTAAAATTATCCATTGATTTCATAAAGTGGACAAGTATTGTTGGATATCCCAAAATAGTAAAGTGGACAACTATTGTTGGACGGAGGGAGTAATATATTCCTAATGATTACTCCCTCTGTTCCATATTAGTTGATCATTATATTGAAAATTGTTGTCTCATAATAGTTGATCACCTTACTTTTTTTTTAGTTGATCACCTTACTAAATCAAAAAAGCATTAATTAAAATTTTCTTATACTATCCTTGCAATTAATTCTTCTTGAAAGTATTCACATTTGTTTGTAAAATTTTCAAAAAGATTTTTAAGGGGTGAATTTGTAAAATCATCTTCTTATTTATGATTTCTTAAGCACCATACAAAATAAAAAAGTGATTAATTAATATGGGACGAAAGAAGTATTAAATAGCCTTAGTCAGTAATTACTCGTAGAATTCAAACGTTGGTTTGACATTTGTGAATTGTAACAGACCCCTCTACCTTTTATCATTAACCTCTTAATTATGAGTATTTATTACCTCCTCAGTTTATTTTTACATGTCTATTATTTTAAAAATAAATTTAATTTTTACTTGTCATTCTAAATATATCAAAAAAAGATAATTATTTATTCTCATTTTTTATCCTTAGTATTTATTACTTATTCTCCGAATTATTTTTCAAGACTATATTAAATATCAATTAGTAGGGATAGTGTGATTTAAAATAACCATGTCAGTCTATTTTAATGAATGTGTCAAGTCTAACTATGACAAATAAAAATGAACGGAGAAAGTATATCATTACATTTTTATTGAAATATTCTTAAGAACAATATCCTTGACATATCTTAACCTAGGAATATTTTCAAATATTTTTTTTGTAAGATTTTCGATCAATAGTCTCATCCCATAAACATTTCAAATTATTTTTCAAGACTATATTAAATATCAATTAGTAGGGATAGTGTGATTTAAATAACCACGTCAGTCTATTTTAATGAGTGTGTCAAGTCTAACTATGACAAATAAAAATGAATGGAGAAAATATATCATTACATTTTTATTAATAAAATATTCTTAAAAACAATATCCTTGACATATCTTAAGCTAGAAATATTTTCAAATATTTTTTTTTGTAAGATTTTCGATCAATAATCTCATCCCAAAACCATTTCAAATAAGGAGGGCTTATTAATCTGTATTATTCAAATGAGATTGGTCATATTATAAAGAGGCTGATATGCGTAGGTCCAAGAATGAATTAACTTGTTGGGATCAAAATAACACAGTGTAATTCAGAAATTAATAATTTTGTATATTTTGAATAACGATAAATTAGAGATTAGAAATTATTCCAAATTAATTTAGTCAATACATTTATTTTAAAAAAAACTAATAAAAAGGCATAAAAACTAAGAGAATATTATCTCTCCCATAAACGAGACTCTTTAATCACTATATTATGTATACATAATGATAATGTTGTGTGTAAGAAAAAAAAAGATCTTCTATTGTATAAGTTCAAAACCTTTTCCTCGAGATAACTATTCTAAAATAAAATGAAAGTAGAGGCTATTTGATTGGTGAAATAAGAGTAATTATTCTAACATAAAATTTTAAATTATTTATGTGAAGATTTTATATATAACATTTATAGACTAACAATTACAAGTTATAACATTATTCTTTATGTTTCAAGTTGTAACAACAATCAATTACAGGTTATAGCATTTTACTCAATTTAAAAAAGGATTTAAAAAATACAAAAAATCATAGTTTGAAATATAATTAAATAAAAAATGAAAATTTAAATAATCAATAATCTGAAAACATTAATGATATTAAATAGATGGCATAAAAATAGGAGACCAATAATGAATAGAATATCTTTTTTCCTTGTTTATCAATAGTTTTGGATGCAAACAATTATTTTTTTTTAAAAAAAAATTCCATAATTTTCTCTGGACACGAACCAAATTTGATTTTCAAAATTTTTTCGTCATCTTCTCTGGACGCGAAATTGATTTATTTTTCTAATTTTTTCCGTCAGTTTCTCTAGCATCTCAAAATTCTCTCTTGCTAGTAGTCATTCTGGTGTCATTAGAAATTGGTTTAATTCATTAATCGTCATTTATTGTGGTGGACGAATTCTTGTCAGTGTTGATAAAGCATGGTGGTCGATGGGATCCTTCAGGTGAGTGTTTTTTCCGATTTATATAATTGTATACGGACAGAATGTTAAAAAATTGATATGAAAAAGTAGTAAAAGGAGGAAAAAATTCTAGTTGTTGCTATGAAAATTATGACACCAGAATGCGGTGAAAATTTAATATTTTTGGCATTATATAGTATAGATTTGGGTGTAATAATGCAATGAATACGGTATACTTTTTATTTAATATGTTACATTTAGTAGATGGAAATGGTATAATTTTGGTATTATTTTGAGATTAAGGTAGTATGAAAACAAATCATAATTCAAAGTTTTTTGTTATGTATAATGGATTTGTTTGGTATGAACATTAAATTTTGTTTGTTATTTGTATGAATCAGATTTTCAATATTTTGTATGTTTCTGTTTCAAAAACGTACTTTAAATTGATAACGACGTTGGTGTGAATGTAGTATGATTGAACCTTTTTTTGTTTTGGCATTATATTGGTATGTTTATAGACGTGATATTGGAATGAATTTTGAGTAATGTCTATTTAATGCATGACAATTACTAGTTAGGAATGGTGTAAATTTAGTATTCTTTTGACAAGAATGTTGTATGAATCAGTATTGATTTTTTAATTGAAAACTCTATATGTAATATGCATGAAAATGGTATGAAATTTGCATACTGGTTTAACACATATGTATTTGTACTTCTGTATGATGTAATAACGACACATTGATTTATGATGGAACATGCAAATATGTTGATTTTCAAATGGAAGGAATTATATATGATTCTTCAAGCCTGGATAGTGGTCTTGTTAATGCAATAACTACTCAACTCGGAATAGATACTTCTATTAATGAAATAGAGATTAAATATATTGTTAGTGATAGATGTCCACCAGTTTGTATCCATAATGATGTGGGTGTGAAAGTTTTTTTGGATCAAAAGAAAGTTAATGCAGATTAGCTTGATTTGGTTGTTTATTTGAGACAAACTCGTGTTTTGACTTATTTAGTCTTTTAAGCTAATGAATTATAATTTCAGAACAATTATTATGTGTAATACTTAATCCTTTTTGTGAATTCATTGTTTTTCAAATATAAGGTGAAAAACTGAATAATTCATGCTGGTATGCACTTGGTAGCGATCAGAATAATCAAGTCAAATTTAAATATAAACATGGTATCAATTTGGTATGCAAATGAAGTCCCACTAAGTATGAAAATCCCACAAATTTAAAAACATAGAACTGATATTTGAATTACAAACATGTCACCAATAGGATATCCAATTTGTATACACTTTGTATCCATAAAGAAAGTTTATAAATATGTCTAGTGCTGATAAGTATTAAAAATAAAAATGAATGAATTGGTATAAATCTGGGATGAATAAAGTTTATACAAATTGAAGATCAACTAGATACAAAGTAAGCGACACTACTACTATTTACTGTAATTTTCAATTGGTATCCAATTGATATCCCATTAGACTAATATAAACAACAAGATGTAATTGATATTAATTTCCACCAAATGTAGTTATTGTTGTATACAATTGGTATGCATTTGGTATAAAACTGGTATACCATTTGGAAAAATAGAAAACCCAATATGTAACTGAAAATTTAAGTGTAACCATGTTGTACAATTATTGCAAACTATATTAATGAGGTGCTTTCAAAATTAAAAATACAAAAATAAATTTGGCTAATGCTGATATCCAATTTGTTTACACTTTGTATCTAAAATGAAAATTTATAAGCATGGCTAATGCTAAGAAAGATTTAAAATAAAAATAAATGAAGTTGGTATGCATTTGGTATAAATCTTAGATGAATAAATCAGACAACTTTAAAACATATCATATTATATTGTTGTTTAAACTGTAGCAAAAACACTTATACATCATCCAAGAAATTTAAAAACTTTTGATAATTAAAAAGTCTAAACTGCATTCGACTATTTCAACATTGTTTTTCGTGGTCTTGTTGAATGATATTTGGTAGTATCCGGAGCATGTTCCTTTGCTATGCGTGGTCCACCAAATTTGCTAGCAACAGATCCAGTTACTTCACTCTCACTAATTGCACCATCATCATTCTTGATTCTTCTATAGTGTCATATGATTGTGGCGTATCTTTGACGATGGTACTTTGCATCGATATCAATGGAACCCATTTCAAAAACTCCATTGCTAATATACTCAGCAAATAGACATGCATACATATCAATGCATATTTATATGTATCAAACAGAGTTGATACAAAAATGGAAAAAGACACACCACATTTATATCAATGCATATTGATATTGATGAAAAACTCATATTAATATCATGCCAAAGTTATACTAATACAACTGATTGGATACCCATTTAACACATACCATTAACTAAATAATACAAATATCATATAAAAATTATCTATATTCAATCAACTACATATGTGAAACAGTTTAAATATAATTACAGAAAAGTCATTCAATATTTATACAACTTTCATACCAATGCAAACATATATTGATATACTATCGTACCAACTGAATAGTATACCAATTTCATTCCAAAAAAATATACTTAATTTGATCATTGCATATAAATTTAATACAATTTTTCGTAAGTTATATCCTACAAATTTCATCCAAATTTTATACCCAGATTCAATACCGTTTTCATAAGTTATATAATCCAAATTTTATACTCATATTTAATACAATTTTGCGTAAGTTATATCCTACAAATTCCATCCAAATTTTATACTCAGATTCAATACAGTTTTCATAAGTTATATAATACAAATTTCATCCAAATTTTATACTCATGTTTAATACAATTTTTCGTAAGTTATATCCTACAATTTCATCCAAAATTTATACTCAAATTCATAACATGCAAAACCCATCCAAAATTTCATACAACACAAATATAAGTTAAAAATAAAGAAAAAACCTCAGATAATTCAACATCAAAATACACCACACCAATCATAAACTCAAGACAATTAACAAATGATAATATAAAAATTGAATAATTGATAAAATAATTTAAATGAAAAATTTACCCTCGCAACCTTTTTGCCCTTTCTTGAATTGGGGATTTCCGAATCATCTTTCAATGATGCTCTTTTTTTGGTGGGTTTTGAAGACTGAACCATGTCCACATTTGTTATTTTTTTGTGTTTTTTAATTTTTTTTCACTTACAAAATCTGAATCCGAAAACTCCGATGAAGCGGATCCCACCATTTTCTCTTTTCTCTTTTGACCCTTTCGATTTGGAGTAGTTGAAATTTTCTTTGTTTCTCTTTTCTTTTCCTTTACTGGGCTATGTTTCCTCTTGGGAGTTGTAACACTTTTGTTCGCCGGAATTGGGTTGTTGTTGGACTTCTGCGTTTGAGTCAATATGTTAAAAGATGGAGCCTCAATTTCAACATTAGACATCGCTTCTCTGATTCTGGGGCTCTTTCTGGGCATATGATGAAATTTTTGATTCTTCGCCATCTAGATTCTTTGTATTGTGTAGAAAATTTGATAACCTTTTTGATTAAACAAATAAGAAAATCGAAAATCAGTGAGAGATTTGGGGAAGAAGACGATTGAAGATGGAGAGAGAGAGAGATTTAGGGGAAGAGACGATTTGAATGTGTGGGTGTGAGTGGGGGTGGGGGACTGCTTGAGCGTGTGGTATAGGATAGAAATCGATTGGTGGGGTGGAGGGTGGGGTGGTAGGATAGTTTACGTGTAATAGTAAAAAAGCAATTAAAAGGTGTATGTGAAAAGGTAAAAAATCCCTAAAAAAGTGTAACCGATAATTATCATTAATTTTATTTATCTCACTTATTAATTATAAAATAACTATAAAAGGACTAAAATAATTAATAAAGTGGATTTAATTGAATTATAAATAAAAAATGATATGTTATAACCTGTAATTAAAATGTTATAGATAGTAATATTTTAAAAGTACATATAAAACCCGTAATATTGTCCCTTAAATGAATATGTGGTGTGATTTTCTGATTATTTATTTCACATTTAATTATAAATATTAATTAGTCTAGAGATTATTTTAAATTCTAACCCACTATTTAAACTAAAATATTAAAATTAATTATCTTATATAAAAATAAAATAATTAATCTCATAAAATATTTCAATCTAAACAATATTCTTATTTATCCCTCCTACCAACCAAATGACCTCATAAAGTATACACTAAAGGTTGGCTATAGTCAAAAAGAACAAGAGGTAAACACTAAAATCACATCATTTTTATATACATATATACTGGTTCTACAAGTAACAATAAAATCTACTCTGTGGGACAAGTATGATCTGGTTGTTGAATTTTATTACATTTAAATTTTGTTAAAATTTAAAACTTAAACTCATGGTATTTTTTTAAAACACACGTCTCAAACTATCATGGTATTTTTTTAAAGCACATGTCTCAAACTAATAGCTAGTTTATGACTCAATCTCATAACTTAAATCATATTTAAAATCTTGTCTATTTAATAATCTTACTTAAGTTCAGACTGAATCGTTATCCAACTCCAGTTTTCTCCCGTGCCCATAACAAAAGGTAAGATAATAAGGACCGGTCAAGCAAGAATATTGATGACAAGTTTCTAAACTGACGACTTTCTGAATATGATGTGCACATGATATCTTAGGCGAATTTCACATTAAAATAGAGGAGGGAAATGAATATCTTTGTAAGATATTACTCAAAATGAATATTTTTTTATAAGAAATAACTCAACTCCACATGATATACATGCTTTTGGGGCTCGGTATACGTAGCCATAAAATAAATCTATACGGCATTAGTCCCAAAACATACCATACATGTCGTGAACTTGTATCGAGACATTTTCCAATAAAGCTCTTCTTGAATATGGACATATAACAATCATACATATGTAAACTCATATGCTTCGTACATGAAAATGTGATCCAACTACAATTTTTTGATTCACACTTTACTAAACATACATTTGGTAGCATGATTTGTCTGGACTGATCTTTACATTTTGTCAAATGAATTGATTTTAAATTTTACTCTTTAAAATGGAACTTATGTCTAGCAAGACATAAGTATTGTAGAGGTGTGGTGCATAACTTATGTTATATCGAAATGCGAAAATATACATTTATGTCCTGCGAAAAAAATATTTACCATGAAAAACAAAAATTAAAGATCAATCGGGACAAGAAGTGCAAATGACCCCTCAACATGTGTATTTAGTTTAATTGGGCCGCTTCTCCCCAATGACTTTAATTGGGCTTCTCCCCTCAACAAGAATTTCTTTAAACTTAATGATGAAACAATCAAAGTGGACATTCCACTCTTTAGGATTCACGAGTCCAACTCATATATTTAATTTTAGAGCAAAGAACACAAATTATGTTATTTTTCTTTAGTTTTCAAAATTATCATCCGTAGCATATTTACTTTGTTTGGTTTATGTATCTGACACACTCAAATACATATATTTTGAATACATGTGGATTAAATTAGATGTAATTTGTCCAGATCTCTGTATCAAAGTGTGATTTACATGTACTTGAGATATACTGAATCTTTAGCTTATCCCCCACCCCTTCTCTCTCTCTTGTAATGCATGGCTACTAAACGGGGGGATTCACCCCGAATACTAGCTTGGCTCATTCTCCCTATGTATCTGTATATTAAAATGTATCTCGTATCAAAGATACATATATCTAGTATCAAAAGGTACATATTGACTCTCTCCCTCGCTTGCTTGCCTCTCTCCTTATGTATTTGTATTTCAGAATTTATTTGGTATCAAAGATACATATATGTAGTATTTTTTATACATATATCTGAATTGAAATCTGATATGAAATTATTATTTAGTGAGACAATATGAAATAGTTTTAAACGATAGAGTGAATTAGTATTTATGATGGAAAAAATTGCATAATTAAATAGTTTTTCCTTAATTTTTAACCCAAGATCTATTGACTCAAGATGTATTTCAACATCAAATTCATATTTATTAGTTATTAATACTAATTCAAGCTTGAATTTTACAAATTTTCAAACTATAAAGTTCATTATTACCTTAATCTTGTGGTTTTTTGGATTGATTGATGCTCGATCTCGTTTAAGTCTCTTCTTGGTGTTGTAAATTACTACCTCAACATTTTCCGTAATTCACCAAAATAAAACGTCTTTACATTAACAATATTAACTTTTTGTAAAGAAATTTAGTAACATAAGAATATTAAGTGATATTATATGAACGTCTAGCATGATTTACGATATTATAAATTAATACAATAAGATAAATTATTCAAGAAATGATTTAACAAGGATTATGTGCCTAGAAAAGTTCTCCTTTTCACTATTACACACTATTATTACGTATACTAACTTGTCGTTGTTATCTTTGATCAATATATGTATCTAGTAACTCTATGTACTAAGGTTTAAATAAATGAGAAGAAATCACTTATTATTTTTACCTCCAATAGAAACTTAATCTGGGATTTCATAATTCTCAACCACTTTATTTATTATTAGGTCGCGCCCTACCACATCTCGACTAAAGGTTATATATGACTTGATGATTCTAAATTTATTGTATTAAAAACTATTTTATCATTTAATAGTTCTATTTATGCATTGCTAATTCCTATACGTTCATTTAACATCTACATAAAATAATACATAAATTTAGTCATAATTTATTTTAGAATTAGTTATTGAAAATGAAAAAGGTACTAAATATAGTTCAATATATTACTCAATTCATTCACTTTTACTTGTTATATATGAACTCAACATACATATTAAGAAAAGGGAAAAGGGTCAAAAATGCCCTTAAACTATGCGAAAGGAACAAAAATGTCCTCAGTTTGTAGTTTGGTCCAAAAATGTCCTTGGTGTCAATACTTTGGTCCAAAAATGCCCTTATTGTTATTTTAATGGGTCAAAAATGCCCATTTTCCAAATGAATATATAATTTATTTTCTTTTTAACACATTCTTTTTCTAATAATATTTTTTTAAATTAGCAAATGTTTATCCTACTTCAATTCAAAAAAAATAATAAACAAAAAATTTCTTATTTTATTATAATTATTTTTTATCGTTATATAAATAAAATTAATGATGGATATACTATGATCGTATATATTATCGGTCGAAAGGATACATGAAGTTATTTTATTTTATTTGATAAAGTGATATTAAGAAGAAAAAAATGATTTCCTACATTTTTGTTTGTTAAAGTGATTTTAAAAGAAAGAAAAACAAGTATAGGATTTTTTAAAATAATATTTTAATTAGAAAGAAGATATGTTCAAAAAGAAAATAAATAATATATTTATTCATAAAAGGGCATTTTTGACCCATTTATCAACTATAGGGGCATTTCTGGACCAAAGTATTGACTACAAGGGCATTTTTGGACCAAAGTATTGACACCAAGGACAATTTTGGACCAAACTACAAACTGAGGACATTTTTGTTCCTTTCGCATAGTTTAAGGATATTTTTGACCTCCCTTAAGAAAATAATGATTGACATGATTTTTAGTATCAAGTCTTGAAAAATGATTTTGGGAATAAGTAACTAATGCTAAGAATAAAACATGAAAAAATATAATTCGTTTTTCTTAATATGTTAAATGTAATATGTAAAATGAAAATCTATTTTTGGAATATTGAACAGGTAAAAATGAACGAATTAATAATTTTTAATTAAAGTTTATGTCAAAATTATTATTTCCATATTATACTCTCAATCCCAATCAAAATCAATTTACAATTTCTAAAACGTATTAAAGTAAATCTATAAATCCAAACTATTTCCCTCGCCTCTTTATACGAAGAGTAACTTTTTTTCAAATTGCAAAAATATCGAGCACTGTGAGCGTGAGCTGAACGGCGAACGGAGAAAAATCGCCGACAATGAATGCCGGCGCCGGCGGAGGAGGAGGAGGAGAACGGAGCTCGCCTTCACCTAAACCCTCAAAATTCGCGGTGTATCAGAACCCAGCCTTCTCTGCTGCCCTAACAACGAACAGCCTTCGTCCTTCCAAGTCCACTTTCGTTTTCATATTCACTATATCCATCGCTTCTGCTTCTACACTTCTCAGGAGTTTTTCTAGGTATGTTTATTTACTTGCGCTTTTTATTGGTAATTGTAGAGTTTTAATGGTAAAAAGCATAATCCCGGTGCTCCGATTTTTCGAGTTTTGTATTTGAACTATCATGAGTTCCATAACTATTTACAACTATTTATCAAAACACTCTTGAACTATCTGTTGTTGCCTTTTCCTATTTGAAATATCATCATAAGGGAACAATTCATAGTTGAGTCGTTTATGTAGTTAAAGGGAACAATCTAGAGTTGAAGTGTATTTTTGATAAATAGTTGGTTCTAGTTCAGGTATGAAACTCGAGAATTCGGGATACTTTAAGTATTGCTTTTGTCCCTTCAGTCTTAATTATATTAAATTAGAATTGAGACATAGTTGTTGTTGTTGATGACGACGATGACTCACTATGCCAATAGAGGATAACAAAGGCAGATCCAATATTTGAAGTTTATGAGTCCTATGTCGACCTCAAGTTAATACTATAATAATAACTGGATTCACAATCAAATATTTATACATATTTAGTAGATTTCTTAATATACATAAACAGTGTATGTGCTAAAGCTATTGGGTTATCGTGAGAAAGCTATGTGTGGGACTCTACATCCGTCCTGTAGGATACCATGTGCCAATATAGGATTTTAAGTCTGTTGGACTCACTATGTGTTTGTGACAAACAAGTAGCCTTATCGGCCAAGCTTTTAGGAAAAAAATTTAATTGAGTTTGAGTAGTAGCATAAGCTAATTTTTAGAAGTTGAGCTTTTTTTCATGAAGCGTTTTTTTAACCTTGGTCAAGCACAGATTTTGCTATAATATTAGCAAGATTGCTTTTCAAATTGATTTTCCAAACACAAATTGGTGTTCTCCAAAAGTATTTCTTTTGAAAAGCACTTTTTAAAATAAGAAGATTTTAGAAGTTTGCCCAAACAAGCTATGAGTTTGTGTGTGTTTTGAAGTTTTTAACTATATACAGCTATGGGCTGTAGGCGTGGAATTACTTGCATTCGGTCATGACTCATGCTTGAAAGGGTTAACATGAAAGTTAGTACTTGTTTGTGGAGTAAAAGAGCTGAGAGAGGAGCAGTTATAATGTTCTGTCCACATGTTGGAACGGTTGAGAAAAAGAGGGGGGTCTGTAGTAGAGCTAAAAATTACCTGCTTTATGTTTGTGTCTTCAGAATGTGTGTGTGTGTCATTTGATTAATATGTATTGATGAAGTTTATATTATTTTTTGCATATGCACACTTTTTGTATTGGATTCTAAGCACACTTACCATGTCAATGGAGATTTTATGATGTGAGCATCAACAACGTACATGCATTTGGATGGATAACTGTCTTAGTATTCAAATTTGATATTATCATCGGTTTGGATTTGCCTAAAACCTTTTCTAGCAGCATGAGGAGTATTATATTTCACTTTCTCCTCACTTTTTAAAATACAAGCAAGTGTCTATGCTTTCTACAACAATAAAGTAGTTATCTACTAGCCATATTTCTCTCTTTGATAATGTCATAGCATGGGACTTCAGAAATTTTGGAAGGTAAACATGCCAAGATATGCCTAAAAGCTTTAGCTTTGATCATTCAGCGCCAAGTGAAACAAGTGTCTGTAGACGCCAAATAATGGTGTTTTAATTTAGGGTGTTCTTTGTTTTTTAATTGGAGTGCTAATCCGATGCTTACTGGAGATAGACTCCTAGCTATTAATTATCTTTGTTTGGTTTTGTTTAGTATATTTGCATGTTTAGTATGGAAAAATTCTATCATTCTGGTGTTGATTAGGGCAGTGGAAGGGATGACTTTACCAGGTCCATTTTTTAATTCTCTCTTGGCCTCTCTCATGGAGACTTAGATGAATTAATGAGATCGTAGCTGAACATGCTGCCTTAATTTAACTCTTACATAAATCTAGATGGAAGGAGTTCTTGTGCTTACCCAAGCTTCTCTGAAACTTAGTGTTTCTTTTTTGAATAAAATAATGTTAAAAGTCTTTACATTTTTACCCTGAATTAAGTTTCATAAAAAAGGAAATAAGGTTTATAAAACCTAGTTAAAAGGCTTGAATAAACCTTATCCTCCCAGCCTCAGAGAAAGAAAGTAATAATCATAAGAACGCATAACTTTAGTTTGGTATTTCGTGTCTCAGCTAAGAGATTCATTTGAATTTGAGTGGTTGTAGGGAAACGGGGATTGCCGACAGCCTGAAATTCAGATATGTTTCTCAAGAAACTGCTCGTAAGTGATTTGGTCCTATTTGATTGAACTTAAAACATTACTGCATCAAACTTGTTAACAAAAATTTGTTACTGACGTTTTACCATTATGTTCAGGTCTTATTGTCAGACTCATACAGACTTTTGCAGCCATAGTCCTATTTGGAACCTTTCTTGCCCTTGTCAAGGCTATTTATTTATGTACAACGAAGACTGCTGATGTGTCAATTATGTCTCCTACCAAAGGAACAAAGGAGAATACACATCTGACTAATCGACAATTAGGGCTTTTAGGGATTAAAACAAATGTTGAGCAAACTACTATGGAGTCTTCGACGAGACCTCCCAAATCAAGAGGTGTCTCAGCCTCTCCTTCAAATATCCTAGTCCCCATTCATCAGCCAATTTCTAGTTCAAACCATTCATCTAGACTTAGTAGTGACAAAGTTAGAACTGGTAGTGGAACTAAAATACCATCTTTTGGCACCCCATCAAAATCACCAGCTTCCCCATCCTTATATCTTGTTTCAGCATCTTCTTCTCAATCACCTTCAATCCAGTCTTCTCCAGGTGGGGAATTGGTTGCCACCCCTTGGTCGAACAAGAGAGCTACTTTTCATAAAGAGATTGCAACGGAGGAACAGCTTGAAAGGTTCCTGGCTGATGTTGATGAGAGAATTACTAAATCAGCAAGCAAGTTGGCAACTCCACCGCCCACCATAAGTGGGTTTGGTGTAGTCAGTCCTGGTAACCTGCCCAGCTCTACTAATACTTCTGGAACTCCAAGAAGTACTCCTCTAAGGCCTGTTAGGATGTCCCCTGGTTCCCAGAAGTTCTCAACTCCACCAAAGAGAGGGGAAGGCGATCTACCGCCTCCAATGTCAATGGAAGAGTCCACTGAAGCATTTGGACATCTGGGGATCTATCCACAGATCGAGCAGTGGCGTGACCGACTCAGGCAATGGTTTTCATCCATGCTGCTAAAGCCTTTGCTTAACAAAATTGATACTAGTCACACGAAGGTGGATTCTCGCTCCAACTTTTACGTTTAGAAACTTTGTTTGCTCGCTTTTATTTTTTCTTTTGATACTTGTTATTCTGCCTTTCTCTCATTCACTCATGTATTTTCCTCTTCTTGGCACACTTGATGATCTTCCTGAAGAATCCTAACTGTTGATCTAGACCACTCTTTTCTGTAATTCTGGTCATTGATGTCAGTTAGAGCTCCTTCGGTTCTGTCTTCACACTTATAGTGTGTCAAAATGACCATGAAGATTGGGTTGTAGCATAGTACATCACAAGGACGTAGCAGAAATGCTCTCAAGACTTGGAGATTCTTTTGATTGGTTGCAGAAGGAAAAAAATGAGGAATTTTATTGATTAAATAATCAAATAAGGATTAAAAGTCAAATTTATGTGACTCAAGCAATATAAGAAAAGTTTAAGTATCTTTGTTATTTTACTAACCATTTCATGCTTAATGGCGTGCTCAGGTTATGCAAGCTGCCGGCAAGCTAGGCATTACAATCACAGTTAGTCAGGTTGGAAATGGAACACCTGATACTGGAACTGCTGCTATATCTGCTACCGAGAGGACTAATGAATGGAAACCCTCATTTTCTGTTGACGAAGACGGATTACTTCACCAGTTGCGTGTTACTCTTGTCCAGGCTCTTGATTCTTGCATGTGTAAGTGACTTCATCCCTATAAGATTATGAGTCCTGCAATTCATTTTTCAAGTTCTCTCATTGTTGGATGTATCGATGTACTAATTCTTAAGTATCTTGTCGATACTTCTTTATTTGCAGCAAAGTCAACTTCTGGAGGTCTTCAACCTTCCTCGACAGAGAACCCAATGATCCCTATTTTACAAGAATGCATTGATGCCATCACTGAACACCAAAGACTTCATTCCTTAATGAAAGGAGAATGGGGCAAGGGATTGCTGCCACAAAGCGGTGTCCGTGCAGAATATACAGTACAGAGGATTCGAGGTAGTTTGACTCTCAACTTTACTTGCATGTCAGTCACTCTTAGATCTCCATTATGTTGGAGTAGAGATGAGAGATGAAGTATATGCTGATTCTCTCAGTGTTGCACGGCTAATCTGGTTTCAATTTCTTTGCAGAGCTTTCTGAGGGAACCTGTTTGAGGAACTATGATTATTTGGGCAGTGTAGAGGCTTATGGGAAAGGAAACAAGAAATGGAATCCCGAGCTTCCAACTGATTCTCATTTGCTCCTATATTTGTTTTGTGCTTTCCTGGAGCACCCAAAGTGGATGCTACATGTTGATCCTACAGCTTATGCTGGAATCCAGTCTAGCAAAAATCCCTTATTTTTGGGTGTTTTACCTCCTAAAGAAAGGTTCCCTGAAAAGTATGTAGCTGTTGTGTCTGGTGTTCCCTCTGTGCTCCATCCAGGAGCTTGCATATTGGCTGTCGGAAAGCAAAATCCCCCAGTTTTTGCCCTATACTGGGATAAGATGCCTCAGTTTTCACTCCAGGCAAGTTATTGCTACTAAGATGCTCATTTTCTGCATTTTTTCAGTATCAACGTGGCAAGATCAATCTTATAACTCTTCTCTTTTTCTCTTTGCAGGGAAGAACAGCACTCTGGGATTCTATCTTGCTGCTGTGCTATAAAATTAAGATTGGGTATGGAGGGTTAGTGCGGGGCATGCATCTTTCTTCATCAGCATTAGGCATTCTCCCGGTTCTTGATTCAGAAAAGGACGACTGCTGAACATGAATCCGTCTGCTCGTAAGATTCTTGTTGTAGCTTGGTGAGATATATTATCCTGAATTCCTGAGATAATAAGACCTCACTATCAGCAATTGTAGTTGTATAATTCAGGCTCTTAAACAAAGAATTACACCCCTTTCAGGAGATCTCTTTTTTGGATAGTAAACTTTTCTAGTAAATAGATTTATAACTTGTGTCAATATTTGCACTCCCCGTTCATACCCATAGTAGTAGCAATGGGGCAGGACGGATGCGGGGCGGAGCGGAGCGGGTTGAAATAGGTTTTTTAAAAACTAATGCGGGTCGGGTTGCGGTTTTATGCTGGTCCAAACTTAATTTTAACTTTTTACATGTTATAAGAGCGACAAAGCATTATTTATTAAGATAGTTTCTTTAAAGTTACTAAAATATTCAAGATAGTAAATGAAACTGGTTCAATAAAAATTAATACGGTTTCTTACATTCTTCCCAATTGACTTTTAAAAAATAAAATTTTAAGCTATTATCTATTAAATTACTACAACTTAATGAGAAAATAAATTTATTTTTATGATTTTTATTTTTAGCATCAAACTTAATTAAAAAGGGCAAATATTCAAAAATTTATGTGAGGCGAGTTCATGCGGGGGCGGGGTGAAAATGAAAAAAGTTGTTATGCGAGGCAGAACGGGGCGAGTAAAAAATTTTGCGGGTTAAGCTCGACCCGCCCCGCCCAATTGCCATCCCTAATTTTTATTTCTGTTACTCCCTATTTTTTCCAGTGCTTCGGTTATTACATTATTTTGCTGTTGTTATTCCTATTTGTTTTCTATATGCTTTATTTCTTCCCATTATTTGATATGTCCTCTTTGTGTATAGTTTACTCTTCGCTGGAGATCGCCCATACATACAATATACCCTTCATATACAATTGGTCTCCCGTATAGTTTGCCAATGGTGTGCACATAATTTTAAAAGGTTGAATTCTATCAGCATCCACCTAAAGTTGACACGACTTTTCACTTAAGACCTCTTAAGTGAGCCTTGTACATTTTAAACAAACATATGTTGTGCCAATTGACACTTTTCGCTGACCTATTGAGCAATACTAATTACCTCTACAAGTCCGACGACATTCTTCTTAAGAGTTTCAGAACACAATAGAAATTCTGATAATCTGCACTTTTCATGTTTGTTAATTCATGAATTTTTTGAAATATGACTGAACCAAATGGCGGATTCATTTGTTACGACCTAGTGAACCAAATATCTTGCGACTTCATCACATAGGTCCCCATAACAAGTTTTTCAAAAACGTGCCCAGGAATCTGTTTAGCAGAAGCCATTCCGCAAGTTCAAATCTCAAACAAAAGCAACCAAAGTTCTCTGACCAGTTTCTTTTTCACTAGTTTGGCAATCCATCACCAAGTTAATTCATTCGGTATTGTAATCCATTTTTCTAAATGCACGCTGTTTTAGATGTTCATTAAACAACAGTTTAAACTACCAAACAGATGGAATACCATGGCATAAAGGAGAAACAAGTAGTAGCAATTATAGACAACTGAGACAAACAACAGGCAAGTTCTCACTAGCTGTACCAACCAATAGCAAGGGTTAGACAAAGGCAAAGTACTCTGCCACCTTCACATGACATAGAACTCTTATCACAGGTTCTACAATCCTTCCTCATTCTAAATGCATCAACTGGAAATAAAGAATCAGAAACAAAGAGTCGTCACTATTCCTCTTACCACCTTCCTTCGCACCAAAATTATCAGGATGTTGAACCTGACCTTAAAAAGTCCATTAACGGTTAAACACATTCAAAACATTATGCATTTTTATAAGTTAGTTTAAACCAATTTACAGGCTACTGGCCTCACAAATGGCAAGAGGAGATTTCAAAGCGCTAAAATGCCTCCCCCTCTATATCCAGAGTTGATTTACCAGTGGATGTTACTAGAAGTTTTTGTACTGAGCTAAGCTGTCCAAAATGTACAGTTCACCAGCGAGTCACCCTCCAAGGATTCCATCCGGAAATGGAAGAGAAAAAAATGTGATTTGGTCCTGTTTGCAATGGAAAAGAAAGTGAGGTGAGGACGACAGGGAATTGGGCACATGATATGAATAAACCCATACTACTTTATACAAATATGCAGGTTGGAGTACATACCACTAAGAAAACTCTACGTCGCCAGCACAGATGTGAGGGGATAGTTTCTTGTTGACCAATGTGTGTTCACTAGCATGCTCATCTTGTCATATCCACATACTTTGCTTAGCAACAGTAATCATTGTTCTGCCACCATGGAATCTGCTCCTATTCAGAATCCGAATCAATACTTAGATACAATCTGTGTCTTACAGAACGACGTTGACGAGGAAATGTAAAAGGACTATCTGATCGTTCTCTACCGCTCTTAGTTGGTCTGCTGTCATTCATACCAATAAGCAATGAAGCTGCACAAACAGGAGCATCACTACCTAAATTTAGAATAGCTCCAATACATGAATCAAAACAAAACTTCTGATAACACATCTTAGCTCTCATATGAATATCTACCAGGATAGGGAGTAGTTGCGAAAAGAAAATATCTGTAAAAGAACTACACTGCAATACTTTGTGAATTGTGCTTGTACTGCAGTTTCTCAACTAAACCCGTTGTACATCCAAACAAGAATAATCGCCTAACAAGTTGATTTTGGTCAATTTACCCATTATTTTTTATTTTGCAGGCAAAAGTGCAAAACCCACAATTCAAATTCAAGGAAGTGTGGATAATGATCTACCTGTGCTATCCTCACACCCCCACCCCTCCAAAAAGGGGGAAAAAAGAAGTAAAGAACAACAGGAAATACCAGTGTCAGCCAATGAGTCCAACGCAGTGTCTTTTGTTTGTACTTGCTGCCCAGAGCTTAACCCATTTGCAACTGCAGAATCACCAAGAACCCCTCCATCACCACCAAGCCTAAGTGAGATCCAATCTTCAGTACCAACGCCATTTGAAACATCAGGCTGATCCCTTGCAGCCTCAACTGACGTATCTGATGGTCTAGTAGGAAGAAATATCTGTAGTGAGGGATCATTACCACTAAATGCAAGGGGATTGTCAACTAAACTGTCATTCATATCAGCATTAGGGCGATCGGTGTATGTTTCAGGAAGAAGAGAAGTAGATCCAATGCCAGTATCTGCAGCCAACCCATACCCACTCATAGAACTGGTACAGTTAATAGATCCATGCTGCACATCTACTAAAGATCCTGAAACATCAGCATCAGAACTAAATAACTGAAAACCAGGGCCACCTTGGGTTCCAGAAGGCAAAGACCACATGTTCCCAAATTCATTGTCATTAGAATTGAACAGCCCCAAGCATGAATTACCACCGTTAACAAGCACAGAATCATGAAAAGAATCTGGAATTCCTAGTGGCTGAGCTGGAAAAGAAACTACAGGTGCATCACTCTGGTTGTTATTAAAGATAGCTCCAGATGGGATAATTGGCTCATTCTCTTCATCAGAATCACTTAGTATAATAACATCACCAACTCCTGCTGGTACCGACGGATTTCCGTTGCCAAAACCATATGGTGGGTCAATATTAAGAGAGATAGCCTCAAGATCAAATGCATTGTTCGAGAATTCAAGGTTCCCATTACCATCCTGATTAACACTGTGATCCTCACCTTCTTTGCCACTCCCGGTGGCACTGCTGCTCATTGGAATGACATCCTGACCAAAATTTTCTCTCAATCTATTTCCAGATGAAAATGTCTGGTCTTCAGGTTTGCTGATTTCCCACAATCCGTCTCTGTTCTTCTTCAATCCAACTTTAAGGCCATTTCCATCAGAGCCTCCTTCCTGTTTAACCTGCTTAAGGATTTCAGGCTTAGGCTTTGACTCTATATCTGGACATTCACTCAGAGATCCATCAGGTAAATGCCAACGTCCAAGATCCCCCAGACTCCTTCGATCAGATTCTGTCTTCGCGCGCCAAGAACCATCAGGTTTCACTTCAATTTCTGTGACATCTTCTCCACAACTACGCATCTACACCGCAAAACCGCACAAAAATTCAGCTAAATGCTAAAACAGAGTAACTATCACCAAAAATAACCCAGCAATACCTGAGAAGTAATTCGATTGAAATATGGATCTATGATGACATGCTCCAAAGAGTAGTTCTTGAGACAGATAGGGCATTGCCACTGCATCACATGAACAAGATTTGTCAACAAATAATATCCGATGGATATACAATGGGAACTTGAGACATTACGCTGATGGAAAAGTTCAGTTCTGGGTTATAGTTGCTTGCCTTCCTCGACCTTTGATTCATTTCAACAAAGACATCAAGATCAAAGCAGCCCATGTGTATACAAGGTTTGAATCTTCCAGCAACTTTCATCCTTGAACCACTCATCTGTTATGCACATACAAGAGAAAATTGAACACTGACTCTTGCAGCATTACACAGCAATAAAATATTGCAACAAAGCAACGGAGAGGATAGAATCCAAATAGAAGCAAATTATTTGAAACACAGGCATGCTATCCTCCTCTAAAAAAATTAATACACATAATAATAGCAGGAGACGTGGTGGACACTAGTAGAGATGGAAGACCAAAGGAAGCCAGTGCTCCACCATGTTTTCTTGATCAGGTGATGCCAAAAAGGTTGATCCTATGATTTCTTGTTCAAACAATCAAATAAACACTTAAATAGCATCGATGACTAAGATCATGCCTAATGGAGGTTCTTGAATCAGAAGAATAGGACCTCTAGGATATCGGCTACGACCACATTGTGTGCAATTGCACTAGCTTGCAGCTTGACTGTCTACTTTGAACAAACCAAAAGACCCACAAAGTGAGGAACAGACACAGAAACAAATATGCCAAGAGACAACAGAATGATTAACTAAGTAACACTTAACTAATAGATGCGCTGTGAACAGGATTACAACTTCGGAATGTACTTACAGGGCAGCGAAGATTGACAGGAATACAATCAGCAACAACTTCCAGATCACTATCGCTATCAGCATTTTCAGTGGCTGTCCCACCACCAACACAACGACGAACGCGAGCAAGGGCATCTTCAAATTTCTCACCATCTGACACCTTCGGTATCATACTACGAACCTAACAATAAAACAAAATTATATCAGAAACATGAACAGTCTATACATAAGATCCCTTGTTTGTTAACAAGTTTATCTTAATGTAAATGGCAAGCTATCAGGAATTTTTATTTTTGATAACAATATCATGAATATATTTTTTGGGGAAGAACAATATCAGGAATATCAAGGCCACAGTTGGAAGGGAGTGACAGGGATCTCGAGCAGCTCCAGCAAACTTCTTAGAAATAGGTAGATTGGCTAATGCTAACTGCTGCTATAGGCATAAGTATAATCTTGATATCATGAAAATGATTGATTGCTTAATTCTTTGTAAGGTTTGCTTTAATCAGCTCTTTTTTCAATCAAGACCGTATAAACCATTCCTAACAAGCACTCGGGGTTATAGCTCAATTGGTTAAGACCTCGCATACAAACCCATCAAGGGAATTCCAGAAGAAGAATTAGGCCAAAATTATAATACATCCTGGGAAGATCAAACTTTCATCGAAGAGATGGAGATGGAAGGCTTTAATAAAGATTCTCGTAGAATTATATGACCTTAAAGCTGTCTGGAGTTTCATATTTGATTTTTTTAAGCGGAGCAGTAGACTTCATTTTAACTTGGATTGATCTAGGACAGAGATAAACCTACGTCAAGTTATAGGGTCAAGTTACAAACCTACTGTTCTTTTTTTAATGAAGTGATAAAATTCCATGCACACAAGACATATAAATAAGGCAGTAATTCTCTACGAAGATATTCAATCATCTATAAATCCCATAATATCATAGGTACTCCAAAACCAATACGAACACAAGCTCAATGGTAAAACGATTTAGTTTAATCCAAAAGTTGATAGTATTTAACTCAAAATATGAATTAACAAAAAATATAAAACTCAAGTTCTATAAGCCGAAAATTTCCAACATATTAGAGAAGCTAAACAAATAAAACGACGTCAAACGGATAAAAACATAGAATTCATTGTACCTAAATTCAGAACTAGTACCCATAACAACAATACTGAAAAGTGTGTGCTATTGTGTAATAGGGAGTATGGTACATTGTGAACACAATGTATTGACCATACGGAGGTATAACTGAGCACGAAATCAATATACCTGATAAGATGTGCAATCTTCAAGAAAACCACTACTATGCCTCTATTGAGCAATACCACAAAAGATAAGAGGCCTTTAATGCTATGCATTCAATGGGACCAAAATCGGACAGGTAATCAGACAGAATCATGCCATGTAAAGAAAATATTATTATCCAGTGAATGGGCAAACAGATTTTCCAATTCCTTGCAGAAAAAGATTTTGGTACCTGATTCTTATCACAGTCCGAAGGTTGTGAAGAATGCACAGATATTGTAAGATGAGGGAAGATTGGGCACCAACAAAACAAAAATACTCATAAACTTGGATAAGGAAATCAGAGGAGGAAGGAACTGTGTATGGAAGATCTCAAAGGGTAGCTGAGGAGATCTCTCATGGAGTATAGGAAGTGTTGAAGGCAAAAATTGAAAGCAGGTTTCAAGTTTCAACAGACAGAATAGCAAAATACCCCGGGGGGAGAGGTTAGACTTTAGAGAAGGATGGTCCATTGAAACAGCTTTCAGAGAATTATCATTTCAGTGATCAATTCATCGCAGAGAGCTACGCTTTTGAGACCTTTCTAAAAGGAGGAAATGCAAGAAGCAATAAAGAAAAGTGATGGAGATGAGGCAACAGATCCAGATTCTTTACCTTGGCCTTAGTCATCATTGCTTGGGTAGACAGATCCATAATCACTTTTATCATAAGGATACTTCAGAAAGGAATCTTATGATTCTAACATCATCTTTACTAGTGCTCATTCCAAGAGTTGTGGGGCCAAGGATATAAGGAAGTTTCAAGCTATTAACATGGAAAGGGGTGTCTATAGAGTGCTAATCAATGTCTTAGATAATTGATTAGACCTAGTGATGGACACCATATATCCTCATTTCAGAATGCATTTCTGGGAGAAACATTGCAGAACAAACTTCTTCTGCGAGAGCTACAGAATATCTTATGATATTGATAATGGATGCGACTTTTAAGGAAATGGGCCCAGGTGTGTTGTGTAAGTAGGACACCAAGGAAGCATACATCATTCAATTGATTTCCAAATTTATATGCTAGAGACAAATGGGTTCAGGAAAAAGTAGAGGGCGAGCTAGATATTGCAAATCATCAGCTAAATTATCAATAATTCTGAATAACACCCTTTATGCCTCCTTTGAATGTATGAGGGGATAAGTAATTTTGTCTCCACTAGTTTTCTTCTGTTCCTCTTTATTTTCATGAAAAGTTTCAGGTTGACAAGGTGACGGAAGGAGTGATAAAGCCTTGGTACTCCCCAAAATACTAGTGGTTTGAAATATCAATATACACAAAACAGAATTTGTACTAATGGAGGAGCTACAAGAGAGATACAAAATTGGTAAGAGTTTGTGGTTGTAAAATCGACACACCATCTGCGAGGCTCTGACTTACCTAGGGATGTTTCTTTGGGAAATTCAAACGACAAACACTTGTGACAGCTGACAACTAGTAATCTGGAAATCCAAGAGATGGTAGAGTATTGTTGGAAGATACTATTTTTCTTTTTTTTTATGAAGATACTATTTTTTCTTTTTCTGTCAACCATGGTATTTGGGTCAGCTTTCGCGCACCTAGACTAATTCCATGGGATACGTGCCACCTCCCACCAGCAACAACAGATACAACAGATACCAGGTAACTCTACCCACCAAGGCTAGAACATATGGGAAGATATCACCTAGTGTTTTGTCATCTCTTGCTGGGATTTGAACCTGAACCCTCATGGTTCTCAACCCACTTCATTGCCCCCCCGGGCCACACCCTAGGGTGCTTGTTGGAAGACACTATTTGTCCCAAGACGAAAAGACAATACCATTGAAATCCATTCATTCAAGCACATCAAGATACTGGTTGTACTACATGTCCCATATTTGTACATGTCGTCAACAATAGCAATAGGAAATGGAGAATGATTTTTCCTGTGAAGGAACAGAGGGGAAACTGAAATGTTATTTTTTTTCTCGTTAAAATGAAATATTATTTGACAAAAGAAAAAAAGATGCACTTACCAAAGAGGTTTAAAGAAGTCTGGAGTAGCCAACCTTTAATCATGCAATACTAAAAAAGTGGATGTGGAGTTATGCCATGAGAATGCACTATGAGAAGGGTGATAACCACCATAAACGGGACATAAGTCAATAGATATTCTCACATGTAAAGAATTATTGAATGTAATGTTATGGAAAATGGAGTAACAAATTCATAGGATTCCACAGCTACATTGTCAAAAACAATATGTTCACACTTGGTGTGGGGCGCGCGACTTTGAAAACAGCATTTCTACATGTTTTTGGTTTGACAAATGATAATGAACTGATTATCTGGGTAAGGGTAACGATGGGATCTAGTTGGGATATATACTTCATAAAGCCATCATAGATCAGAACGTGACGACGTTTACAAGCTCCTATAGCAGATGTATGAATGTTCAGTAGAGGGAGAGGCAGAAGATTGATACGGTGGGTGGGAATTGGGAAATAGAATTATTTTGAGGTGAAATTATACTATAGTAAAGGCGTTATGAAACGCCATGGTGCCACCGAAAGTTGCTTTTCTTTATATAATGAGCAGCTTGAAATGTAAGTACTCACCAAACATATTTTTGAAAGAAAGAGGCGGATTGTTGTGAGATGGTACTATACGGGCAGAGGATGGGAAAAACATTAATTGGGTCCTTATATTTTAAAAATTTGCCTCATCTTCTAGACGCTTGTGCTCTCGCCATTTAATATCTATTGGGTAGTATCTCAGCCACTTGAGGCAATTACCAGCAAGAGGAAGTACTATCAGCAGGTCACAGCGAGTAGATCGAAGAAAAACAAAGCAACATGAAGAGCAATGCAGCTGTGCCTCCTTTGGATAATTTTTAGATGAAGTTCTAAATAGAAAATAAATTTCCCGGCCTTTAGGCTAAGATCAAGCTCTCCTTGGGATAATTTGGGGGAAAAAATAGGAGAGTAATGAAACAGTCTCTTTTCCTTTCATTTATGTTTTTGTGGTGCAAGGGAAAATGCCTTTTATATCGGTTGTTGGACTAACTTGATAGATGAGTGTGGTGGTTGAGCTATATTCATACATTGTAAATACCTTTGACATCTGACTAGTGTGCTTTAGTGAAAAAATAATTGACTTGTTAACAGAGTAAGACTTCAACTGAATACTAAAAAACAACAGGTAAAAAGGTTCTTTTGCAAGAGAATTTACATAATTGCATAATGTTGATCAAACTTAACTACCTGCTGAACAGTACGCCGCTTCACAAGTCTAACCCCTAAGCAAAAGACACGAGCATCACATCCTGTTAATGTGATCTTGTTGATTCCATCTCTGGTGCATGGTGAGATCTGATAAAATGGTAAGGTGTGAATTGAGAGAAATGTCTATAAAATGAACTACAGTTTTGCAGTAAATGTTCCTGGAAAGAAAAAAAGAAGGCTGAATGATTTATCCCAAAAACTTTTCTGAGACCAATTTGACCAATCAATTATGGAAACTTGCGTTACACTTTACACATTTATTTGGCGTTCATATGGGACAATATGATTTGCTACTTATTCAATTTCAGCATGCCTACACAACACTCGAAGATAAATATACAAACCAAAGTGGAAGTGCGCACACCCAAATACACACACAACAATTCACTTTCCAAGAGGCAGAAATAGAAGTGCATGTAATTAATACTCACTATAGGGCCATCATCTCGACCATTAGCACCCAGCAATTGAGAGGCAGGTCTATTTATTGCGCGCACTGGAACCCCTGTTGGTTGAGATTCAACTGAAGTTAATGCACAAGGGAAAGATCTTCTAAACCAAAAAAAAAACTGTAAATGTGATCTTCACTCGATTTATGGCAATTGAGGCTTTGCAGAAGAATTCATGGGAAAAAGTTGAGTAGACAATATTTTAAGTTAAGAAGGGTAAGAAGAATCCCAGAACATAATATCATGTTTACCTCACCCCTCCGAGTTCTTATTAAGGCCAAGAAACTATGAACTTAAGAGAAAAACATAAGACATTATATTTTTACCATGAAAGGAGAAAACTATTGAGAAGAACATAACTTCCGCATTTATTTCCAATTGGATTAGGATTAAAATCGAAGTAACATAGGACAGAGCATACCATTCACCTGCAAATCTGCATATTGAGGCCACTGCATTCTAAATTGTACCTTGTCGTTGAGAAGCATGCACCAAGCCTGACAAGTTTGAAGAACAAACACAATGAATATAAACGGACTTCTTTATCTTAAACTATCACCTGGAAAACCAACAACCTGGAGATCATATTCCTGTTTACCCAACAAGTCTCTGTCAGCTCTAGTGATCTGAAATGTTTTCTCAATACTCTGCACAGGGTTCGTCCTGAAAATTCACAGATGAGGTAAGTAATTAGGAAAAAAATTACATACTTGCTTAGCTACAAATGCAGAACAATAACAAAACAGAACATGCCACGTGGGTGATAGAGCAAGTAATTCAGTGAGGAAAATAGAAGCATAAATCCTCTTAACAACAGATATCTAAATGAAAATTACCATTTAACAGAGAATCCTCTTACATTCATGGGACCATTTGCCACAGAAGGCAGAAAAAGCTTATACATGTCATACACAAAAAACTCTATCACCGAGCAGACAACAAAGGAAGGCAAAATCATACATTTCAGAAGAGCAATCTATCTTGAATGCAACTGGAAGTGATTCGAACTGGTAACCTGTTCTCACATAATGGTTGAAGCTAACTTAAAATGGTCAAGCTATTTCATGATTTCATCACCTTAAATTGCACAAACTTCTGACCTAGGGGAAAACATACAAATACAGATGCAAGCAGATCCAAGACTTGCACTTAAAACACTAAAATCTTGCATGCACAAGATACAAGACTAAATTAGTGTTTGGAGTCTTTTCGCCACTTTTCAAAATTCACTAACCACCGAATGACTTGCCCTTAAATCAAAAGCAGGTAATAGAAAAGCTGCCTTCCTTTTTTCAATTCTTTTTTGGCTTTCCACCCCACACCACACTCATCCACATGGAATAGTGAGGATAATATGAAACTGCACCCATCACTTCGTGGAAACCAAAGGCCATCCTTTGACATCTTTTCATAGAAATACAAACAAAAATCTCTCTCAATTAATAGTAGCAAGAACAGGCATTAGAAACTGCACGTCCCTAATCTTCACAGAATTGACACCATAAACAAATTAAGCCCTGCAAAAAGAGGTGTAGCAGCAATAATAAAGAACATCATAGCCATCAGAAATGAAGTTGCAGGTAACTAACCCATCGGCAGGAACACTTGTAATGGCCAACTTTGCAGGATACAGAGGGTGTCCCATTGACACCCAGAAGCTGCATATAGGGAATTCAGTTATGGAAGGTGAAACAAGCATAGTACCATATAAAGGCTGTATGTAACAAAGTAAAGCCGCATCAAAGTGGTAATTGAAGTATCCATATTCATGGTAAATTAAGTGTCAGATCTTACTCCCATACACTGAACCCACATGTTTCAAGGCTTATGGACATGGACGGACCTACATGGCTGCCAGGGGGTTCACCCGAACCCCCTCGATAAAAAGTTACACTGTATATATATATAGGGTAGATTTTCAATATTTTTGTATATATACTAATTTTGAACCACCTCAACCATAGAAGAGACATAACCCATTTATATTTTTTATATTCCGAATCCCCCGAGTGAAAATCCTGGATCCGCCACTGCTTATGGATAACAAGTTATATTTATTAGTAAATACACAACTTAAACTCACATGCTATGAATGTGAAAAGTTCAATATAAGGCAAAATGCTTTTACCCAAGTGAAATTTCAGAGCAATTGCAGAAAATAACATACAAGTTACATCATTTAAGTTTCTCAAATCAGCTAATGCTAACAACTGTCTCAACTACTAGATCACATCATTGTACTTACAGATGGAACAAGACCGCCCCTATGCCCATAACAACCCCTTGGTTTCTACATAATATAAGGAGAGCCAGCCCACTTTTCTTATCCGTGGCTCCAATACATTGGCTCATCTCAGAGAGGGAAAATCAACAAATTGTAGCCTTGATGTCAAGTTGTTCTTCTTAAGATGTCAAAGATTTTAAATAAATAGCAATGTCGGGAGACACCTTTTTTGAGTTGAAGAGAACTATAGTATGTATATAGTAACTAGACAACAAAATAAATTTGCATGTTTGATATCTAAGAGATTTCGAGAACACAATTTATTTGACAAGAAAAATCCTCCATACCCACAAATACAATGCAACATTCAAGTAAATGGAAAAGGAAATGAAGCAAAAATCACACAATCCCTCCGGTTAAAGGAACCGATAAAAGTGAATTAAACACCAAAGGTGACACTTACGGGTCAGCACGAACCAGTCTGCACAATTCACAGTAAAAAGTAGTAGGCGGAATTGGTGGATCACCACCCTCCACTTGCTTATCTGGTATGACAACACAACGCATATGTTGCCATGTGTGACATCTTCCGTCTTCACACTGCAAGAATTATTACATCATGAGACACAAATGTGATACATCAAGTAAAAGAAACGGAAGCTTCAAAAAGCTGACACCATGTCCCGTGCACCCCTCATCATGGCAGAATTTTTTTTCAAAAAAGGCATACTTTATGCTGAAATCTCAGCTTCATCATAATAACAACAGAAATGCAATTTACAGATAAGCACGATAGTCTACAATGTTAAAGATGCAATGCTGTACTAGTCCAACTAGGAAATATTATAAGTAATTATGCAGCTTAGCAGTACATAAGCAGATTTAGTATATCGTTTGAAAGAGAATCAGAGCTCAAGAGGAGGTTTACACACTCAAAATAATAAATTGAAGATATGCATATTGGTCAGCAAAATAGAAGATATGCATGTTCATAAAAACGAGTAAAAGATATAAGGGGAATTAGTGCAAAAGTAAAACCTGAATCATTGTTTCAGTTTGTAATGAGCTTGTACACACACATCGAATTTTCATATGGTAAGTGTCTTCAATCTCCTCTTTCAACTTCACATTACTGGTATCCGAGACAACTTGCGACTTCGATGCTAGGTCAGCTGGCCCAGTTGCCCCTGTTGCCCCAGATACCTGCATTTTTCTGGCAGACGTAGAAAGATCACTATGAATTGGAAGTCATTGATTAAGGTAGAAAGATAGTAGATACCCAAGTGTTGTCACACTTAATGTGGGAGAGGTAGGGGGATAGCTTCTTTCTCTCCTCTTCTCGTTATTAGTATATTTAGTAGTTGCATAGTCTCTTACTCTTCATTGTGTATTACTATTTGTTGTTGCATTTTCTTTGAATCTTGCTATTTGTTGTCATATTTTCTTGCAATCCTGCTTCATAAACTCTCTTTTTAAAGCAGAGGAGTCTATTGGACATAGCCTCTGTACACCCCCACCCACAACCACCACACACAGAGGTAGGAGTATGGTCAGCGTACATCCACCCTCCCCAGACTGTACCCTGTGGTTGTTGGGTATGTTATTGTTACGAAGAAAGATCACTACGCACAAAAATGAAGAATTTCTTCAAGTACCAATTAAGAGGCGAAAAATCTTCCTTCTGCTCTTAAATTTTAAGTTCATAAGGAAATATTGTTAACAAACATGTCCAACTGATAGAATAATGGGATAGGGGTCTTTAACATCAAAGTCCATTTTTCCCCTTTTAGATAAGTGTGTCCTGAGATTCAAATTGCTTTATACCTGTAAATGTCATCAACAAGTTTTGCAACGTCTTCCTTCCCAACACTGTTTCTCTTTGGGAACAATCCTGAAGCTGTTCAGCATCGAAGAAATATGTGAGAATCAGTTATCAAAAGGCTGTGAGTTCAAACACGTCTACTAGTTAAGAGCAAGATACATATATATTTATTTTTTTCATGTCATGTATATATATATACACACATACATACACTAGAAGAAACCACAATTAATAAGTACATGAGTGCTTCAGTTTTTAAGCAATTTCACTATCATCACACCCCCCACAAAAGTAGGAGTAAGGTCTGCGTACATCCTACCCTCCCCAAACCATACTTGTGGGATTACACTAGGTATGTTGCTGTTATCACACAATGTCCACCAAAACATTGGGAAGATTTAGATATGAAAAATGGGCAAGATTTTTACGTGTCCCCCACGAACTGCATGAAAACGAGATAGACTGAGGATACATTAGTTAAGATTGAATAATGAGGAAACCTGTTCCATCAAGTTGAAAAAAGAAAACCCAAGAGGAATGACTCTGTATCTTTAGCAACTCCAGTACAAGATTGGCATATAAAAAAAAAGCAAGTAAATGAAAACAGAGAATGGTGAAACATAAAGAAAACCACCAACAAACCAGACGTGTCTAACATTTCCCCAACAGCTTCTTCAAGCAAGATATGGAGCTGCTTACCTCGTTCATCAGAGAGTGTAGCTAATATGCGATCAACAAGGTCCTGCATTACCAAATGCAAGTGTCAAACATCAAACTAACATATCGATGTAAGAAGTGTTGTGCAGGAATGTAACCAATCTATGCATAATCATGAATCTATAAAATGTTGATGCTAAGGCTAAAGAAAAAGAACAATTGGCATGAAGGAAGACAGCCTAAGACTTAAAGCTTGTTTGGCCAAGCTGCCGAAACCAGCTTATTTGAGAAGTACTTCCTACCAAAAGTGTTTTTACTGGCAGCTTATTTGAGAAGTACTTCTTACAAAAAGTGCTTTGGGAGAGTACTGGTTTTTTGTTTGGCTAAATCATGTGAGGAGTGCTTTGTTGGTCATTCGTGTTTGGACAACATTTTCAAAAAGTGCTTTCAAGTGTCAAATAACAAAAAGGCGAGTAACTACTAACTACAAGTTAATTTGGTAGAGATGAACTTTAGATTCGGGTAATCTAGTCCTAAAAAATCAAAAGCACTTGCTTTCAGGAGAAGCTACTTGTTTCAGCTTTTCTTAATACTTGAAAATACTTATTTCCTTGCAAAAACTTTGGCCAAATAGGTTATTAATGTGTTAATCAGAAAAAAAGGAAAAAAAAGCCCTCCACTTCCTCTTTTTTCTGGGATAAAGTAATGTTCTCAACAATAAGTTGAGAAAATCCCAAGAAGCCTCTCATTGTTACACTATTTGCAGATTCCAAACTAAGGCTACTATTTCAAGGCAAGAAGAGACAGCTCCAACGGAAACATCATTTTATCATTCTGCCAACAACAGACGAGAAGGACTAACTAAACTCAGCATGTGCAAAGAGCACTAAATTAATCAAAAAATAGATAAAGAGGAGGGATGCCATAAAAATTGCAATAACCACGGAAAACAATACGATCAATATTACTGGTCTCCCTCTCATAAGTGATAATGTAGCACGGTATGAAAGGTGAAAGCATCAGCCAGCAACTTGAACAAAAAGCAAAGAAGCTGCGTTTCAACCAGCAACTCTAAAAATGCATGGAAAAAGTTCAAACCTGCTTCTTCCCTTGCTTTGAAAGACCAAGTTGATTCAGGACATCTTTGAGCTCCTTTATCCGAAAATATGCCAATTTATCCTATAAGATACAAGTAATCGTCATCAACAAAACCAACCAATTCGCAAAAGGTTGGTCTTGTGTCTCCAAAACAAATGGTCCATTTATTGATGTGCGAACAACAGGGATTCCCAGCAGCACACAGTATTCAGGATATTGATACAAAAACTGATCTGTAAACCACTTCCAGAGCAGAACCTACACAAACAGGAATCCCTAGACCAACCAGTACTGCTTAATTTTTATTTTAGAATCAGAACATCATGCAACATGCAATTTGACACATAACATACCTAGCCGCATAACCATATAATTACTGACAAGGGAGGCACGTTTGGAGCGCATAAATGCCAGAATCAAAGTTTATCTTTACTATGTATGTTCACATTCTCCGAAATCTTCCTTTTCTGAGTTTTATTTGTTCCTCCGATATTTTAATACTTACCGGTGACTAATCCTAATCACAAGCACCAAGCATTGTATATCACACTAAAACTATCCAAGCATTTCACTGCTTCAACAAAGAGTCAAGCCGCCACAACATATGAAAATTAAACAACTCTAAGCAATGTTCACAATTAGCACCAAAAAAAATTCAAAAACGAACAGTACAATAGCAACAACAACAGAATTAAATCTAATTACCTTGCAGCTAGCAACCAAATCCATCTTTACACTCTTCCGCTGGTACAGGCAACTTCAAACAAACCTTACTCCGTAGTTGAACTATCCAATTAACCAGCCACACAAAAGCAATCCAACTCAAGCCATCCAATGTCCAAACAAATATTGATCTAAATAAAAATGAAAGTAAAAAAAAAAAACAGTAAACCTCAAAATACTTCGATCAGAATTCCACACAAAAAAAAACTATGCATATCAAAAAAAAGTCAATTCATAAGAAAAAAATAAAATAAATTTGTATTTCTTTTGCAGATAAGCTTAAGGAGGTGTTTAGTACCTGGATTAGATGAATCTATGAGGGTTTTAGAGAGAGACTCCACGGCAACGACGGCGGAGGTGGTGGTGGTGATGGGGGCGGCGGCAGATTTTCTCTCTCTTCCTTCTTCTTCTTCGCCTTCTCCGTCTTCCTCTTCACAATTGCTGTGGTGGCGATTTCTCTTGACCAAAACCGGCATGAAGCTATCCTCGAATTACTACTAACCAAAAGGTCCGGACGTATCATATGGTTTATCAAATCTTGTTTAATTTGTGAAACAAATCCGGGTTTTTATTCTATGTGCTCACGTGTACGAGGCCGTATCCTGCTCTTACTTCTCTTTCTTTTTCTTTTTGCCTCTTTACTAACGCCCCTCACGTACGGTGGAAAATACTTCTCCCCAATAAATATATTTATATTAGTATAAAATAGTCTATCTATCGCAACACAAATATAAAATTTGTGTGCATTTTATTCTCCCATAATTCACATTGTTGGACTACTTATGATCCTCAAACTTATTATATAGAAATAAAATTTGCACACATTATATTATTTTCAAACCCTAATTTGTTGGACTATACTATGTAAGCGTTTGGCCATGCGATTTCATGTTAATTCCATATCATGAGATGGAATCTCATATTCTCCAAAAATCATGATTTTGGAATTCCATATCATGATTTGAGATTTTTTAAATATAAAAATTGACTCACAAGTTTATATTTTGTTAAAATAACTCCAAATTTATATCTACTAATCATTTATTTCATATGTAAATAAAATTTATAATCACATCATTACTTTTTAAAATTTATTATTCTCGCCAACATAAAATGTATTATTACTTTAAATTTGGTGAATATAAATGATAAAGAAAGAATAAATTTGGTGAATATAAATAAGAACGGGGGGAATAATGTTTTTTTTTTCATAATAAAAAAAACTTCTTTTTCTGCTACATATGAAATTGTTTAACGCAATTAATTAACATGGGAAAGGATAAAATTATTGATGAATGTTTGATAATCACTACTTTTAATATGTTTGATTTTAGCACGAAATTAATGCACTGAAAATGTATAATTGCCAACAATAGTACTAATTGAAAAAAAAATTTATTAGCTTCCAACAACTCTTACATTTATTTCACAATTAATTTACTATATAGGCACTTTAACTATAGGCATTCATCTCAGCGCAATGTGATTGAGAATACTGAAATAAGGCATGAACCATTATGATATTGACACACAAGTGAAAATTGGCATAGCTTGTGCAGTGTTACGTAATTATTTGCGAGAATATCAAAGAAGTGATGAAATATTTATGGTCTATGAGCATGAAAAAATAGTTGCGGATGATATTGACCAACAAATGACTCAAAGTAACAATGTTGGTTCGTCTTCTCGATTAAAGACTAGTACACAACAATTTATGTTCAATTTTTTTTATTAAATTAGAGTTGATCAATTAAAGTTAGATGAAACAGTTACTTAAGTGGAGAACAAATAGCCTTGTAATAATTTATTATGCGATTTTATAATTTTTTGTTTATTTGGTAATATTGAATAAATAATTTGGGTTATTTTAATAGTTTTACAACTTATGAGATTCTTATATTTATGAGAAAATATACAATACAAAAATTACATATCGCATGTCCAAACAAAACTTCAATTTCATCTCATGATATCATATCATGATTCCATATTGCATGGGCAAACGGGCCCTAAATCCTCATACCTCATTTTGTGAGACTAGACTCGTATATTGTTATTGAATAAGATATATAACTATATATTAACAAGGATTGTGGTGGAGTGATAAGTATTTCTTCATTCTTAACCAAGAAATTTCGGGTTCGAGTCTCCTGAATACGGAATCACCTTTGTTAGGGAGTATATTTTTAAAAAAATATTTTCAATAGAAAAAGACAACGAAATTGTGAGGAAGGTGGATTTATGATTGGTGGTCCCCAGTCACTAATTGCCAAGAAAACGAGGAGGTGGATCAAATTAGGTTTCACATTTGGTAGTAGTTGAGTGTTCTGAAAAATCAGAACTCTTCTCAACCGTCCGATTAGATGACTCTTTAGAAGTGTCTATATATGAAAAATAATAATTTGACCAGTGTGCATTTTTTTTAAGACATTTTTTGGTTGTTACTTATTGTATCGTAGATATAATAATGTTTATTTTGATTGTTAATTAAATTTTATTATATCGTATTATTTTTTTTTATTGTTATGTCATTTTATGTATCAAATTTGATGTGATCGAGCATTCACAATGTTTTTTTACAATATGATATAATGTATTGTGAAATAATATGTGATAACTATCCAAACAAATTGTAATAGTTATGTTTTGATGTTTCAAAAGTCCTTATAATGAATGTTATGTTTTAACTCTAAATTGATCAGTTTATATACTAATAAACCTCGTTAAATTTGTATCTTAGCGTTCTAATGTTATTATTATTTTTAGATTATTATACTTGTATAGTTTGAAAAATCAAAATTAACAATAAATGTAAAAAATAAAAAAGTTGACTATTCAAATGAACCTTTATTAAAGTAATGAAAAAGTGTGGTGGAAATTGGGATGGAAACAGGGTGGGATGAAGTGGATTGAGGCTTAATCCATAAAAATTAATATAACTTTTTTTTCATTTTCAATCCTCCCCGTAAAAATTATCACTAAATATTAATGATTTTTCTTAATTTGGTCATTGACTCTGGAGTTATGTATAGTAATTGGTGAGTCAACACACAATTATTTTACTAATTTACCACTCTAAATTAGGAAAAAAGTGAATTTAAAAAATATTAAAAACAGTGCAGTTTGAATAATTTGATTATAATAGTCATCAAACTTCATAGCTATGTTATAATTTATAAACACGGAATAGAGTTTATATTTCAATTCTATCCACAGTAATAACATTTAATATTTCATTTATATATAATTAGAGTGGTAACCTTTTTGGCTTTTGTTTAAATCCGTGTAAAATCACATTGATGTGCACCCGCCACGCATAACTTAAAATTTACCCCGCTCCGTATCCGTTTCGTCTCATTGCCATCCCTAATTGGAGAGAGTGAAAGCACACAAAACTAATAGATTAGATTTATTATTCAACTATTATGAATTTAAAATACGTGAAATAATGAATACATGATACATACGCGTTAGCTTTGATTTGAGGCAATTTATTGCTATCACACTGTATTTCTTGTGAAATTCGATACTAAGACTTTTATGGTACGAAAAAAGTCTTGCAAAAACTTTCAAGAAGTTGAATGACATATTGGTATGGTTAGAGGCCTTGAGAATAACAAACATGGTGTTACACACAAATATAAAACTATGCAGTTTTGAGAAAATTAACAAAAATATATGAACTTAATTGTAAAAAACACGTTTGATCCATAAAATTTACATAATTAATAAAGTAATATATATATATATATATATATATAACCTCAACATGATCAAATTTCGATTTGAAAATTTAAAGTTTTAAAATTGCAGGTTTAACTTCCCAAATCAGTTATTTTATGAATCTGGAAATTTCATAAATTTAACTTTCGACCCCAAATGTTTGAAGTTGTATTTCAAAGTTATGAAACTTGAATTTAGATACCAAATGTTTGAAATTAAACTTCACCAACTTTCAAATTAAACTTGTGAAATTGACGTTTGACATTTTCAATCCAAAACTTAACTTATATCAAAATGAATTAGAGTTTAAATTTGGGATAATGCACAAGTACCCCTCTAGACCATGCCCGAAATCTAAGAGACACACCTAAACTTAACTAGGGTCCTATTACCCTCTTGAACTCATTTTTTCATATTTTTGTGCTGACGCAGCACCTTCAACCACCCAAGTTGGTTGTGTTTGTACACACTCGCGCTGCCACGTGTGTAAATATTTTTTATTTTTTTAAAAAAATTAAAATTAATTTTTTTTAAAAATATTCTTATTTTCATTATCTTGTATTTAAATTAAGTTAATAATATATTTTTTTAACCTTCTGTCGAAACTTTTTTTTTTAACCTTCATTCATTATTTTTTCTCTTTTATTTTTCTATCGATTTTATTTTCTTTGTCTTTCATTTTGATTTAATTTCAAATTTAATTCCAAATATCTTGTATTTAAAATAAGTTAATTTTGAACGGATATCAAAATAAGCGAGGAAAATCAAATAAAACATAAAAAAATTTAAAACGTTAAAATTAAAGGACACTTTTGAATTATTTTTTTAAAAAAATACACATAACTTTTTAAAAATATTAAAAGTGAAAAGATAATAAATTAATTATTTTTTTAAAGTGATAAGAAATTAAAATAAATATTTTACAAAGAAATAAATAAAAATAATTAAATATATATAAGTTTTAATATCAATAAATATGTGTACTAACTAATTATAAAGTCATCAATCAAAAAATGACATGTGTCTAATTTGTGCACTTATCACTTGCCTTCAAGAGAGTGTGCACACTCTTTATGCCATGTCAGCGTTTGTGGTGTATTTATTTCATTTTAAATTAGTTCAGGGGTAATAGAACCCTAGTTAAGTTTAGGTATGTCTCTCAGATTTCGATCATAGTCTAGGGAAATACTTGTGCATTTTCCCTTTAAATTTTAGGGAAAATTGTATAGAATAACAAACTATTAATTCAAAATAAGTGTTATAGCTACAGTTTCATTTAATTGTAATTCGTAGCAAACATTTGCCATTCGCCGCTATCCCCAGAATCTCGCTCGCCACTCTCCCTCGCCTCTCTCACTTTATACAAATACAAATGTATAAGTTGTGTTTGTATAAAGCGAGAGAGAACTGTATATACAAATACAAATACATATCTTTTCGTCCTATACACTTATAATTATACAAATACAGATCTTCCCCTTCCCAGTTCTCTTTTGCCTTTCTCTCTTTCTCGCTTTATACGAACACAAATTATACAAATTACAATGTATAATTTGTGTTGTATAAAGCGAGCGAGAGAGAGAGATTTGATATACAAATGTTTTAATTCGATTCAATTGTATACAAATTCAAATTTTATGCAGATATACAAACACAATCATTGATACATATATATAATAGTTACATATATACAATTATTTAACTGATATACATATACAATTGTTGCGCTTTTATACAAAAAAGACGTCTGCCTGTGATTTATACAACTGCCTGCATTTATACAATTGAGAGTTTGCTATGGAACGCAAATAGCAAAACTATAGCTATAGAACGCTAATATGATTTTTATATTTGCTAAACCTAAAATTTACTCAAAATTTTATCCTTAAACTTCTTCTTCACTTTTGTTAATTCCTAAGTGTGAAACCATAAAGAATTTTATCATTTTATAAGAAACATAAAGAGGCTCACTCCATTTAATCTTTTTAGAATATCCTCAATCGTAAAAAGATACATCTCATAAGTAGAACTAGAATTACCAATAGCTAGAAACTTCCCATCACATCGTATGCATTGGTTCAAATGTAATCCATCTACATAGAAAAATATAGAAAGTGGAAGCAATTTATGAAGTTTTCTCTAATGGGTTAAAATTTAAATACTTTGACAAATTTGAATAGATTTTAAATAACATCCTTAATACCGGCTATCTAGTGCAAATCGTACATGAGAAAGTCCCGAAAACAAAGGCCCATTTCACCTTGGCCCATATAACAGTGTAGTCCAGTTCACTTTCAGCCCAAACCCCAACTTTTCTTGTGCAAAGGGAAAAGCGCACAAACAAAACTCCGATCAGACCTGTAACTTAGCTATTTTTTCTCCGATCGAAGATCAACTATTTCGATTTCCGAAGATGAATGTAAGTTTTTTGTGCTATCCCGTCGTTTAATCGAAGAATTTTGTTGTAATTGTTTGTAATTTTTGTGTGTAAATGATGATGTTTGCAGGTGATGGATTCAGCTCCGGCTAAAAGTAGCTTAATGAGTCCCGAATCTGATATTCAGAGAACACAGTATGTACTCGCTTTCACTCTTTGCTTTTTATGAGAATTTACAGATCTGATTTGCAGTGTGTTTGATGTTTTACTAAATAGGGTTTTTTTGTTCTTATTTTATTCGAAGAATTAGTAGAAGTAGGTTCTGCACCCAAGAGTGTGGCCTAGTGGTCAATGAATTGAGTTGAGCATCTTCAGGTCTCGGGTTTAAATTCCAAAAGAGACAACACTAGTTTATTTCTTCCCATTTGTATCTGTTTTAGCCTTAGTAGACAGTGTTAACTGGTACCCTTTGCTGGTGTGAGGTGACACATATCTCGTGGAATTGGTCGAGTTGCGTGCTAGCTGGCGACACAATGGTTATCAAAAATAAAAAATAGTGGAAGTAGGTTTTGTATTTTGGGTCTTTTTCTTAGTGCTATTAGCTAGGCTTAAGTTAACTGTTTGTTGAAATGTAGCGTTTTAAGAATTTTTTACTACAAGAGTTACCATCAAAAGTAATGCTTTTCGGGCAGAGTTTGTTGAACTCTTATATGTGGTGTGGGGATGCTTTTGGGCCAATTTGGTCGTCGTATAAACATATATATTTACAGAAGCGGAGGTAGAGTAGAAGGTGGAGTTTGACATTGCCCAGTAGAAGTAGGTTTTATATTTGGATCTTTTTTTAGTGCTATTAGCCAGGCTTAAGTTAACTCTTTGTTGATATGTAGTGTTAAAGAATTTTTTACTACAAGAGTACCAGCAAAAGTAATGCTTTTCAGACAGAGTTTGTTGAACTTTCCTTTGTGTGATGGGGATGCCTTTGGGCCCATTTGGTTGTTTTATAAACATATATATTTACAAGGCGGGGGTAGAGAAGAAGGTACGAGTTTTGCTTAACCCAGTAGCTTTCGTTCAAAGTTTCCAGACCTTGTATTTGTATTAAAAAAACCGTTTAATATGTAGACATTATTAATTTAGGGTGCAGTAACACAAAAGGGTTACAGTCCAGATTCCATAAACGTCAAATCCTAGATGCACCAATCTATATAAATGTGCTGGTTTGAAGAGCTTTGGATATGGAGAAAAAGTCTTTTTTAAGTGCAAAAATACTTTTTGGATTGTTTTTCAGTGTTTGGTTAGGTGTAAATTTGACTTATGGTAGTAATAGAGGATGGAAGAATATATGTGTATGCAGATATTTTCTGGTGATATATTTAAGTATTTAAGATTGACAACAATGTTTAAGCACTGGTTGAACCAAGTGACAATAGTTAGAGTTTGGATACTTATAAAGGAAAATGACTTATGCTCAAAAGTAACATCTTTTTCCCTTTTAGCTGAAAATATTCTTACAGAAAAATAACACCGGAGTAACATTTTTCTGGAACATTTTCTGCCATGCAAACAATTGATTTCTGATTTTTACCGGAGTTCTCAGTCTTTGTGGCTTACGGTATTATTTGAACCTGTAATTTTGTTTTCTGAGTCAAAGGAATGAGGTGCGGGGTTAAGTTGAGATCGCATCTTGTGTGGCTCTTGATGGATTTTGCTTCCTAGGATACATCTGGGTCAGAAAGGAATTTGCAAATACATCTGGGCTAGAAATAAATTTGCTAATATATCTGGTTCAGAACTGAATTTGCTAACTGAATTTGCTAACTAATTTAACTGTATTTATCGGTTTCACTGGTTATGTTGTAGCTGCTTATGCGTTTAAGTAGTTGGACTTAATCTTCATTTACGCCAAAAAAGTGAAATCAAAAGCATACAGAGGATGAGCTAGGCATTAAATTAAAATCCTTTAGTGAGGAGGGCTGAGGGTCTATCTGAAACAACCTCTCTACCCCACAAAGGTAGGGGCAAGGTTTGCATACATCCTATCCTCTTTAGACCCCACTTGTGGGACTACACTGGGTATGTTGTTATTATTGTTGTAGTGAGAAGGAGTCATATAATGGATTAAATTTATTGAATGAGAGAATATTTGCCTGTTGGAAGGGTGGTGCAACTCTTTGTATATACCATATCCTTTGCACACACGGGAGATGTAGTTAGGTGTAAGAGTACCAACTAGAGGTCTTAGGTTCAATTCCCAACAGAGACAAAAAAACACTAGGTGATTCTTTCCATCTGTCCTAGCCTTGGTGGATAGAGTACCTGGTACCTGTTGCTGGTGGGAGGTGGCAGGTTTCCCGTGGAATTAGTTGAGGTGTGTGTAAGCTGGCTCAGACACCACGGTCATCAAAAAAAAAAATGAGAGTACAATAATGTCATGCAGCAAATTTTAACCTTATGGATATATGCTCACTTGCGCATTGAGATTGTATTTGATGTAATTTTCCTTTTTAACTCCTCACTTACTTTGCTCTAGATGTTTGCAATTTTAACTTGTATTGTTCTCAATAGGTTTCCATATGTGACTGGGACATCAGTTGTCGGCATCAAGTACAAGGATGGTATTCTCTTGGCAGCTGACATGGGAGGTTAGCTTCTATATCATAGATTTGGTCCCAATCAGTGCTCCTCTTTTTTCAAAAAAGTATATTACATGGTTTCATCACTAGGGAAAAGGGATAGAGTTGAAAGATCTCCTACAAGAAATTCTCTTTTGACATTTTAATATTATATGATGTTAAATACGCCCTCCGATACATGCTAGAGATAATGTAGTATGTGTTGTCATCTTCGGCTTTTTCCGTTTACAGGTTCATATGGTTCAACGATACGTTACAAGAGTGTGGAGCGATTGAAGCCAGTGGGAAAGCACTCCCTTCTTGGTGCAAGTGGTGAAATTAGTGATTTTCAGGAGATAATGAAGTACCTTGATGAGCTTATGTACGTCTGTCCTACTGAGGACTACTCCCTGTTATTCTTGTTTATTGTTATTGTTTATATGAGTTTTGATGGGCAACAGCCTATCTGCGTTTGTTGGAAATTACTTAGTGACTTCTGGTATTCAATGCTTCATAAATGCAGCTTGTATGACAACATGTGGGATGATGGAAACTCCTTGGGTCCAAAAGAAGTGCATAACTATCTAACACGTGTGATGTATAATCGTCGCAACAAGTTCAACCCACTTTGGAATTCACTTGTTCTTGGTGGAGTGAAAAATGGACAGAAGTATCTTGGAACAGTAAAACACAATACTTTGTCTTGCTTAGTTTTAGACACTTTGTCTGAATTAAATCCCTACTGATAATGCTTGTGTTTTTTTCTTTTATTCCTCAGGTTAGTATGATTGGTGTGCATTACGAGGACAATCATGTGGCTACTGGATTCGGGAATCACCTTGCGAGGCCCATCCTCCGTGACGAATGGCATGAAAACTTGAGTTATGAAGAGGGTGTTAAGTTATTGGAGAAATGTATGCGTGTGCTTTTGTATCGAGACAGATCTGCAGTCAACAAGCTTCAGGTACAGTCCTTCTGGAGTTTGGGTAGAAAGTTAGTGCTTAAGAACAAATCAGAATGACGCCTCTAACCTGCCAAGATGTGTTCCCTGAACTTCTTTCGTCAAACCTGTAGTTTATGAGTTTCCTGGTACTTACAGTTTTATTTCCTGATTCTATAGGTTTAATTGTGGGGGTCTAAAGGTCTGAATTTTGCTTCTGTTGTCATCCCCACAAGTACCAAGGCTAGTCTGATTCTGTATTTTCATAATCTATCACTGTTTTCCTTTCCTAGAATAAAAAATAAAAATCTACCACTATTTATTCCTAAAATTTCTGGCACCAATCATCCCTTTTAATTTTTTTTACTCAAGGAGGTACTCCTCTACTAGATATGAACAATAAGATAGGTTTAGTGTGCTCTTGTGGAAGCGGAAGAGCTCATACTTTGATCTTCAAAGTCCATAGCATTTGCTTCCTAGATTTGCTCCATGTAGATATCTATTGTGGTTGACTGAAGGTTGGTTTCTCGTTTTTATACTTTAGCTTAAAATAGGGAAAAAATAACGGTAAGGTTTGCTGGGAAAGCTTAACAGAAACTTGCAGAACTTGCTGCAAACTTTGCATTTGGAGGTGAACGCGATGATTGGATGTATAGATTGCCTTTCTGATACAGAATTGTCATCAAGCTCATTAGATATAGATAATAGAATTGTGAGATTTGTCTGCTCTTTCTTTGTGATTTTATTCTGATGTTTCTCGGACTTGCAGATTGCAAAAATCACAGAAGAGGGAGTAACAATTTCTCAGCCATACTCATTGAAGACTTTCTGGAACTTCTCTGCTTTCCAGAATCCAACTGTTGGTGCTGAGGGTTCATGGTAATAACTGGCTGCTGCATCGACTAGGTTTGATGAAGGAACTACACAATGTGTTGCAGATTTTAGAACTCGCTATGTCTTCATGGACGCGATGTTTGATAGAATCTGTGTAATTTGAATTGTCTATGGTCTTTCTAGGTTTTTTCCTAATGTAAACTATAAAAACATGTCACCTGATGTTTCACTTTTCCTTCACTATGTGAGATTGTTATCTTCGTAAGTTATTTTGCATGCCATGGCTTTATCTCAGTTATGGAACACTGTCGTTTCGCCTGGTTGATATATTTTCTAAGTTCATGACAGAAGTACACACCCCGGGTTTACCTACTTTTAAGCTGTGTTGCCCGGCCTCTCGAAAATTTTGTCACACTTTGATCCTCTGAAAATGCCCTAGTTTTGGAGGACCAACACATAGTCGGAGACATCTTTTTGAAGAGTCTGAGCTATGTTATTGACACTTATCTAATGATATTTTTGAAGAGCTTGAGCAACATAGAGCTTCTAAGAGATGCTTAATATTACAATTGTAATTATTGAGGCATTATTTGCGATCTCATTGTTGTGATTTTAAGCTTCTAGACAAGCTACATATGGCCTAAGACCATGCTTGTGCAAATTCTCTTCAAAAGGTTGATTTATGTCAAAAAGATACTAGTAGAAGATTTTTTGCACTAGTGTATTGTTCATTATATAAATCTTTCCTATGTTTACTAAAACCGTTAAATGCAATGGTAAGATGAAATTGTACTTTGAGCTTGGAATGAGCATGAAGAGATTAATAATACTTCTTTATCTTTTGAGTTCTATTGAATCGGTCGTTCAAGATCTTTGGTCTTTATTTGGATCCAATAAGAAAAATGATTAGTTGAGAATAATTTTGATCTAGTTCATGGTGGCCCATGCTATTATTGCAAAAATTGGCAAATCTAAGGGGGCAAGGAAAATCCAACTGTGGGAGATAATAGCAAAAATTGGCAAATCTAAGGGAGGAAGGAAAATCCAACTGCGGGGATGGGATGGGGACATGGGGTGAGCATGTATATTAATAATGTGTCATTCTTTTTGGAATGGATTAAAAAGGAAAGTGAGTCATATAAATTAAGATACGATAGAAGAGTAAGTATTAAATTAGATAGAGGGAGTATAAATTAGATAGAAGCTCTCACTACCTAACTAATTTTAAAATATATGCAATAATCCAATTCATTTTAGTTATTGATAAAATTAAGATAAGTTTATTGTCCCATTCAAAACGTAAAAGAGTATTGTTTCCCAAACACAAAGTTTTTTATTTTGTTTTATTTTTTTAAAATGTAAAATTTGGTTGAGTAATTTTGTAAAGATAAAAATCCTACGAGCCTGTTTTGCTTGACTTAAAAGTTGATCAAACCCATTTTAAGCTTGTGGAAGTGTTTGACAAGATTAAAAATAACTTAATATAAGTTAAAAAATGACTTTAAGAAAGTTAAAACCCAAAAATAGGTCTTTCTCTACTTTTTTTTTTTTTGACATAAAAGTTATTTAAATTTGACTTTTTATTTTTTTTGACTTAAAAACTATTTTTTATAAGCCCGATCCAAACGGAATCCAACTCTAGCAACATTAGTTTCATAATCTCATAGTTTGAGGCATTTACTCAAATATTAGTGATAAAAACTTGCTGCAGATTTTTTTTTCCAGGCATTTGATATTTCAAATCTGACTAAGCGAATTCGTGCCCATAATGCTATGAAGCTACTCAGTTGAGATTTCTGATTAAGGTGAAGTTCATCTAAACGTAGTTGCAACTTGCAAGTATTAAGAATGAAACGAGTTCGTCGATGCAAATTGTTTGTTTGTGAGGAAATCATAATCAACATACTGAATCGTTTGCCTTTAAAATCACTAGCAAAGTTTAAATGCATATGGAAGAGTTGGCGAAAGTACATTGCTGAAATTTGCAGTTGTCAGTCTCCAATGGCCTGAACCCTATCTAATCGGTTTCTTTTGGGTAGAGAAACGTTCACAAAGTTGTTTCTTCTACTCATCAAAGGAACCACCACTTGTAATTGGTTCTAGTTTGGATGAATCAGTCAATTTTATTGACGAGAGAGTGTATGTTATTGCTTCTTCCAATGGTTTTCTACTATGCAATAAGCTTAGAAGTAGCCAGAGGGTTATTATGTTTATAATCCTGCCACAAGGCATGGTTTGGATCTCCCTAAAACTCCAATCTCTATGGATGATCCATATGTTGGATTTACTAGTAATGTAGATGAGGATGACCCAGTCTCATTTAATATAGTTCGTTATGTAACGCCTCTTCCAGTAAGTTGGGATAAGGTGCAGTATAGTTTAACAATTGAAAGTTTCTCTTCAGAGATTAATCTGTGGACTGATTATAAGCTAATTGTTGATGTACCTCTTGCATTGTATCCTTCTTTGGATGAGAGTTCGTCATCATCTGCTGGTGTAGTTGATGGAGTTTTCTTTTGTCTTAATTATACATTGATCACTATTTATGATAGTGTAAAAAAGTGTTTTTGGGCTTTGGAATTGCCTGAAAACTTGTTTTTCTATTATCCCCGTAGTTGTTGTCTTGGATTATCGGGCGGGGAACTCTGTTTTGTGTCTAATCGTTGGACAACAACCATCACTTGTTGGCGACTCAACAATTTTCCTAGACGAGATAATGCAAAATGGGTTACAAAGCATGTTATAAATGTTGCTACTGTAATTTAAAAATATCCGAAGTATTTTGGAGTTGGAGGCAGTATTACTAAGGTTCAGAACATGTTTTTTCATCCTGCTCTTCCGCACATCTTGTATTTGCAAATAAAAGGCAAGGTTATTTCTTATGATGTGAAAACGTGTACGGCAGAACTTGTATATGATTTTGGAGAAGCTTGGCGGAAGACAAAACACTACAAATTGTTTTCCTATGAGTGGCCACAATGGCCGTGTCTTCTGTAGCCAGGTATTACTAACATCTACTTATTTAGTATTCGATCTACTTTGAAGTTAAATATATATAGTTGCTTAGTGTTAGTGACTAGAGCCTAAAAGCTAATGCATTGTGGTAGGCAGCCTTCAAGTGAGTTCAAATGCTATAGAAGTTATCATGACTTCAGTAAAATCTTTACCATTAGCCTAATATATTAGGCTAATAAAATAAAAGGTTAATGTAACAAGTAATACAATCTTTAAAGTTAAAATAGCTAGAGGAGAAACTGGTAGACCAAGTGAAGATTGAGAAAAATTAGTTTGGATGGCGGAGGAAGTATACTAGTATCGAAGGCTGTGGTTGATTTTGTACTACATAATAAGTCGAGCTTACAGGCTTAGGACTAATACAGTGGATATCCCCTTATGAGATGTACATACTGCGAGAAACATGTATAATATAGAGCGTCAACCAGATGTTCTCATGGCTTACTCTCAATCAGTACCTTTTTCATAATCACCATATATCATTGGTGGTATTGGTGATACGGTAACTGGAGGCATTGGTTGTTTGTTTCGTAACTCCAAGGTTGATTGGATACTCGGATTCTCTGAACACTTACTAATTACGAACTACGTAAATGATGATCTAGAGTCCTTGTTGCAAGGCTTAAGGCTAGCACACAGTCATGGTTTCACTCCCCCTAACATGCTAGTCGATGATAGCTTACATTATGCTAATATCATTCGTGATTGCAGGGAACATAACATGTTGGCAGATTGTTTGGCCAAGTACAGATGAAGCAGCGTAAGTGGAGGTAATATATAAGATTTTTAATAGTCCCCTCTTGATTTTGCTTTATCTGTTTGAAGTAGACGAAACAGGAACCATCTTTTTGTTCGCGCCCTTTTTGTAATGGCCAAGTAGTGGGCCAAAGGTTTTCTGCTGTTCATGCTGATTATGATTTCTCATACCATACAACTGTGTGGCTGGCACAATGATGTTCCCTGCGACGATGTCTAATAGTGAAATGTAGTTACTTTCTTTTGGACCAAAAAAAACAATCCTAGGTGTAGTTTATTTGAAACCTATAGATTATTGGCATTCCACTAATCCACTTGCTATTGAAGGTTGACATGGCTATTTGGTAGTATCACAGGTAATGCAGGGTGTGAACAAAATCTCACATTCACATGGAAATTGCAAGTGCCAATTCCCTCCAATACTTTGTCAACTATGGTCATACCCTTCTGCATATATCCGGCCAAATTCGGCCTTCAATTGATGCATTCGGGGACCGTTCATGACCTCAAAATGATCTCGGATACTATTTCACAGTTCTTAAGCTTCATCTCTATGTGATATAGCCTAGCAAAGTATAGATTCAATGGTGTTGCGAATCCACGACTCCAACAAAGAATTTATAGTCCACAGTTTTCTAGATCCGGCAATTCCTCACTTGGGTTTTCGAAGTTTTGAATAATCAAACGCCCGTTCCTAGTTTTGAGTTATTATGACAAAATAAAAAAGTTAATACACCCTTCGGCCCATTTTAGTTAGAAATCAAGATATAATTAATTATTTATTTCCATATTTATTTTTACTCAAATTAATGTGAAGAAAAATTAATTGATTAAGGTGAAGTTTGAATGGAGTCTTTAATAATCGCATCTCTTTTTCCTCTCCAAAAATCAGGTGATTCTTTGTCCAATTGAAACATCTTCTCTACAAATACGCCCTTTAGTGAACATCAATCTCACTCTTCTTCGACTAGCCTAAAGGCAAGAGCTTCCTCTCTTCCTCCTAAGCGAGCGAGAATCAGCTGCTCCACTTTGGAGAGAAGTATAGGTAGCTGGTCTACTCCTTCCCTTGGATCCGGGGCCGGTTTCGCCTATGCCGGAGTAGGAAAATTCAATTCTAGAGGCGCCTCAGTAGTCACGACATCTTGTTGATATCTCCTAAGCGAGCGAGAATCAGCTGCTCCACTTTTGAGAGAAGTATAGGTAGCTGGTCTACTCCTTCCCTTGGATCCGGGGCCGGTTTTGCCTATGCCGGAGTAAGAAAATTCAAATCTAGAGGCGCCTCAACGGTCACGACATCTTGTTGATATTGATTGACATCTTCATTCTTTTAGGGCTCATATCTTTGGAATAGTAGTTCAACTTGCAAGTATAATTAGAATGAAACGTCGTCGATGCAAATTGTTTGTTTCTGAGGAAATCATAATCAATATACTGAATCGTTTGCCTTTGAAATCGCTAGCAAGGTTTAAATGCATATCAAAGAACTGGCGAAAATGCATTGCTGAAATTTACTGTTGTCGTCTCCAGTGGCCTAAACCCTATCAAATCGGTTTCTTTTGTGTAGAGAAACGTTCGCAAAGTCGTTTCTTCTTCTCGTCGAAGGAATCGTCACTTTTAATCGGTACTAGTTTGGATAAATCAATCAATTTCATAGGCGAGAGAGTGTATGTTGTTGCTTCTTCTAATGGTTTTCTCCTCTGCAATAAGCTTAGAAGCAGGCAGAGGGTTTATTATGTTTATAACCCAGCCACAAGGCAGCGTGTGGATCTCCCTAAAACTCGAATTCGTATGAATGATCCGTATGTTGGATTTACTTGTAAGGTAGATGAGGATGACTCTGTCTCGTTTACTATAGTTCGCTATACAATACCTCCGAGTTATTTGCATGTATTCAAGTACAGTTTAACAATTGAAAGTTTCTCTTCAGAGACTAATGTGTGGACTCCTAATAAGCTAATTGAGGATTTACCTTTGCAATTGTACCCTTCCAGGGATAAGATTTCATCATCCTCGAGTGGTGTAGTCGATGGAGTATTCTTTTGGCTTGATAATGATGGACAATGGATGACTGTTTTTAATAGTGTAGAAAAGCGTTTTTGGGCTTTGGAATTACCTGAATGGAGGACAACGATCTATTCCAATAGTTGTTGTCTTAGTTTTTCAGGTGGGGAACTCTGTTTTGCTTTTAATCGTTTGACCACCATCACTTGTTGGCGACTTAGCCATTTTCCTAGACGAGATAATGCAGTATGGGTTTGGAAGTATGCTGTAGATGTTGCTACTGTATTTCATAAATGTTCAGAGGATTTTGGACTTGGAGGAGGCAGTACTCTTGGTATGGAGGTTCGGAACATGGTTTTTCATCCTGCTCTTCCTCACATCTTGTATTTGCAAATAAGAGGAAAAGTTATTTCTTGTGATGTGTTCACGCATACTGCAGAACTTGTATATGATTTTGGAGAAGCTTGGCAAAAGACCCAAGAATACAAATTGTTTTCCTATGAGTGGCCTCAATGGCCGCGACTCCTGTAGACTATCAACAGGTATTGCGTATTTGTACTTCTTCTAATACTAACATTTACTTATTTCTTTGAACTTATATATATATATATATATATATATATATATATATATATATATATAACTTTTTGTGAACTTCTTTTTGGACGAGGGAATGGCCCTTGTTGTACAAAAGCAGTTACATTGAATCGAGTCTATTGGCATGCCTATTTCTCTGACATTGAAATGTCTTATATGTTTACCACGTTCCTTTCAATAGTTTTGTCCCTAAAGTACTAGTTTCTATTATGAAGAGATCTACAAATTTGATATTACCTTGAGATGTGAAAGCAAATGCCTTGTGATATTACCTTTACCACATTCATATCTTTTGATTCTTTTGTTTGCACATTTCTCCTTTCTATATTTCCTTTTCTCTTGCGTGAAAATGGATGAAAGAAGTTCCGCTGATATCCAAAAGCCTCTTCCTCGTACATTGAATGTTTTACATGTTTAGCACATTCCCTTCAATATCCTTTAGGGTAGGTGAACTATAGCAATGACCTGAAAGCTAATGCCTTGTGGGAGGAGGCAACCTTTATTTGTGCATTTTCTGTTGGTAAGTGAGTTCAAAAGTTCACAAGGCTTCAGTGAATTCCTTACCAATACCCTAATATTCTGAAACAGTTAAGAAGAGAAAAAACTGGATGACCAAGTGAAGATTGAGGAAAGATAAGTTTGGATGATGAAGTACCAGTGGTAGATCAAGACACTCTAATTTATGTAGAGGATATTGGAGAGGCTAAGCACATGTATATAGTGATTTTGTCATAATAAGTCAAGCTTACAACTAATACAACTAATATCCCCTTGACCCTTATGTATGGAGGGAATGACCCTTGTTGTACAAAAGAATTTCCGTTGATATCGAGCCACTATAAATTGTTTATGAAGGTGGCTTATTTTCATCTCTGGTGGTTGAGTTGGCTTAAATAGCTGGTGTTCTGTGGTTTGAGCTTATTGTGGAAATCTCTGATTGTAGCTGGTTTCAGATATTGCTTTTGAACTTGATTAGATGTTGTCTTTAGCTGCTAGTCTGTCCCGACCCTCACTATCACTTCTTTAAAGGGTCAGTCGTTGCTGCTGAGTACACATGTTCTTTTGTACTCACCTTTGCTTTCTACACCTCTGTTGTGCAGGTTCTGAGCCTAGTACTAGTGGTAGGTGATCCTCGCTTTGAGTTGGCAATTTATCGAAGTTCCTGGATGTAGTTGCTTGGCTGTTCCACAACATCTGGGCGTCCCTATCTTGTTTATTTCCTGTCATTATCCTTTGGACAGTTGTGTAAATTTCGGATTCTTACTCATGTTATCTTAGAGGCAAAGCTTTGCACTCATGTCACTGAATTTTTGGTGTTGTAACTGTATTCTTTCGAATTTCTGTGTTGATTTATGAAAGTATGACTTTATGAGACTTTACTTCCGCTACTTATGTACTTATATTCTGCGTTTGCTTACCTATCGCCGATAGGCTATTGGTGGGTTAGGATAGGTGCCATCATGACCTTGTTTTTTGGGTCATGACAGTTTTGCTCATGCTGATTATGATATCTCATACTATACAACCGTGTGACTGACGCAATGAAATCATGTTCCCTGTAAGGATGTTGCATAGCTAATGCAATTATTTTCTTTTTTGACAAAAGAAAAACAACATTCCTTGGTGCAGCTTATTCGAAACCTATTGATTATTGGCATTCCATCCGCTATGGGGAAGTATCGCAGGTAATGCAGGATGTAAACAAAACCTCGCCTTCTCAACCCAACCCCTTGTTTTAAATATTTGCATTTTGATAGTTGTTATTCATCCCTGCTACATTTTCCAGTTCCTGATTAGGTGAATGTCGTGTAACAGAACAATAGGTGAAGCTCTATTGCTGGTTGAAGGTGATAGGTATCTCATGGAATTAGTTACAATAAGTTGATCATCTTAGTTCTTTACTGGTAGTAATATAATATTTTCAAAGCTTCTGAACTCTGCGTTCTGTTAGGTAAGTTGACTGATCATCATCTTCTTCTCGAAACAGAGATGATGCCACAGGGGCTATTCGATAAACCATAAATTTAGCACTCTTAGCTTTGCACTTAAAAAGATGTTTGTCAAATGGGCAAATATAGAAAGTGATGTACGAACATACATGAAATCTTTGTTTAATGAGTGTGCAAAGCCTGCATTAAATGATAAAGGTGGTCAAGTTTCTTCAACAGAGATGGAAGCTTTTAGTTCAAGGTCTATACCTATACGAGATTTTGGGGATTTCCTTGAGGAATTACATAGACATACATTTGGGAGTGGAGGTGCAAATTCTAAGTCAGAATTGGATAAACATCTTGAAGAAGATATTGGAAAAACTGATTTTGATGTATTGCTTTGGTGGAAAGTTAACTCATCTAGATTCCCCTTTCTTTCTGAGATGGCTCGAGATGTGTTAGCTATTCCTATTTCAAGTGTGGCATCAGAATGTGCTTTTAGTACTGGAGGGCGCATTCTTGATTCGTTTAGGAGTTCATTTACTTTTAAATTGGTACAAGCTCTAGTGTGCCTTCAAGATTGACTTTGGAGTGAACCATAACCTATAAGTAATGAGGAAGATTTAGATTTTCTCGAGCAACTTGAACAAGGTAAGAAGAAAGCCTTTTATTGATGTAAAATTGTGAATAGTTTATTTAATATTAATTGCTTGAGCCTTGACTTGTTATTGTATTTCTCTTTAGATTTGGCCAAACTTGGAAAAGAACCTTGCATTGATGACATGTAGAACTGGAGGTTTCCTTCACTAACTCTACTAAAGTAGGAGGAAGGTAGATGTGTTTATGTTAATATGTTGATTTCTTATATTCTGGCAATTGCCTTAGCTGCTAAATTCCAGAACTCATCTTTCATGTCTGACATTTTAAAGCTATTTGTTCATGTGTTTCATATATCTTAATTGGGGAGACGTGAATTTTCTCGTCTCTTCTTTTACTTGTATAACATGAGATCTCAAGGAGCCTGAGCCAGTCTTTTCTCAAAATACAGAGATACTGCAGATTCAAGCAAAGCCTCAAGAGAAGTATTCTATGTTGTCATATGCAGAGCCTTCACTGAGAAATTTATTCAGAAATTAAAATATGCTAGAACTTCACATTTAGCTTTTCATGAAGTCATGTGAACCTTGATAGAGTGCATGATTTAGGGGCGTAACAACGTTGTAGCATGGTCATTCTATTGAATTTCCCCAAAGAAAAAGCTACTACCATCTATCTTGTAAAAAGAGTATTCTAGTCTCTAGATATTGCTATTTTAAACGTTAAATGTTTTAAATATCTAATACTTTCTCTGTTAATTAGATTTTATCATGCCTAAAGCTCGATCACCTGTTTGGAATCACTATGAAAAGCTTGAAGAAAATTAAGATGGATCGTGCAAAGTTAAATGTATTCTTTGTGTTCATGTTGCTAATTATCGAATACCGGGACCGGCTCCTTGAGGTCTCATGTAGTCATGTTAAGTGTTGTTTGGATAACATGGAGCAAAATCGTTTACTTGATGAAGCAGTTATTATTTTGTTGACTTGAATATGAACTATCAGTACTATGTTTGGACTTAATTTTCAGTTTGTGCGACTGTTAATTTTCTGTTTGTGCTAGACAATTTTCAAGTTTTGTGACATTATGACAGCTTAATGTTCAAATTGTGATGCTGCTGTTTTATTTAATTATTTTGATATGATATTTGTGTTGAGCAGTATTTTGATTGCTGTTGTGTTGTTACTGTTGTAGCTGCTAATTAGCCTGATTGAATTGCTATATCATATGAGCTGCTGCTGTGTTGTAGCTGCTAATTAGCCTGATTGAATTGCTATATCATATGAGCTGCTGCTGTGTTGTAGCTGCTGATTGATTGCTATTTATCTGTGTTGAGGCTTGAGCAGTTATTGTCTGTGAGTGTGAGATCATTATTGCCTCTGAGTGTGAGATCATGAGATAAGTAAAACCGATAACTTTCACAATCGAATCGAACTGCTGATATGCAGCATTTTCGTCCTTCTCATTGTCATCATCTGTTGCTGTTACATTGGTTCAAAACAATGTTTTATAATGGACAGATTTTTGAAAGAATTGAAGATGGGTTTCAAGTTTGAAAGAAAGTGGTTTTGACCAATTTTTCAGGTGAATATTTTCTACTCACAAAACTTTTGTTTCTTTTCAAGTTAAATGATCATCCAAACACAACTTCCACCTTGTTTAACTTTTTTTTATGGTATGATATTTTTAATTTTGGCCCATAAATGATGATGGCGATGCAACAATTTTCGTAGTTAAGATAATGCAGAATGGGTTAGGAAGTATGTTGTAAATGTTGCTACTGTAATTACAAAATGTCCCAAGGATTTTGACGTTGAAGGCGGTAGTACTAAGGTTCGGAACATGGTTTTTCATCCTTCTTTTTTGGACATCTTGTATTTGCAAATAAGAGACATGGGTATTTCTTATGACATGAAAACAAGTTCTGCAGAACTTGTGTATGATTTTGGAGAAGCTTGGCAGAAGACAAAACACTACAAATTGTTTTCTTATGAGAGGCCTAAACCGCGTCTTCTGTAGCACAGGTAATACTAACATTTACTACTTATTTAGTATTCTATCTACTTTGAAGTTTATTAATATAGATAAAGGACTAATTTGAATTGCTAATGATAAGTACAAGTTTTATATTGCTGCCTTTAGTATAGGTGACTAGAGCCTGAAAGCTAATGCTCCCTGTGATAGGCAGCCTTTAAGTGTGCTTCTTCTGTTGGTAAATGAGTTAACCCTGAACTAATGGGATTTAATCTACAAATATGGAAAATAAATATACAAGATATGTATTTCTCAACATTCCCCCTCAAGTTGGAGAGTTAATATCATGAAATCCCAACTTGTTGTGCAATGTCACAAATTGATCTTTCCCCAAAGCCTTTGTAAAGATGTTTGCTAATTGAAAGCATTAAGGAACATATGAAAGACTTGTCATCTTTGCTTGCAGCTTCTCTCGAACTATGTGGCAGTCCATTTCAATATGTTTTGTTCATTCATGAAAGACTGGGTTCGCTGCAATATGTAAGACAGCTCGATATTTTGTGACAATCAAGCTGCCTTACATATTGCAGCGAACAGTTGAGTATCGAAGGCTTTGGTTGATCAAGACACTATAATATTAAGATAAAGAGAATTTTTTTTTGGTAAGTGAAGATTTTATTTACCAAATGAACTTAACAAATCAGAAAACTACCAGTATTTGTACATCTTCCCAAACCTGCTAACCAATAACCGTCGAAACATCTCTTATACAAGCTATTCAACTATTAATTAAGGATAATGGTTTAAGCTAGCCAGACGACTATGTATTCTATTTTGCATAGTCACGTATTTATAGTGATTATGTACTAACATAAAAAGTTGAGCTTACTAGTTTATGAGATGTACACTCTAGATGCATATGAAGTCATTACATGATCAACCAGTTGGTTGACCTCATCATCAGGCATGCTTACTGGGAACAAAACACGTTGGCAGATTGTTTTGCCAAGTACAGATTCAGCAACAGGGATGGAATTAAACTTATGGTTTTTTGACAGTTCCCCCTTGTTTTTGCAGTATCTGTTTGAAGCAGATGTAATAGGAACCATCTTTTTTGTTTGCGCCCTTTTTATAATGTTCAAGTAGTGGACCAATGTTTTTGTTCTGTTCACGCTGATTATGGTTTCTCATACTATACAACCGTGTGGCTGACGTGATGTGATGTTCTTTATGACGATGTTTCATAGTTAATGTAATTACTTACCCCCTCCCCCCAAATAAAATAAATCATAGGCGTGGCTTATTCAAAACGCATAGATTGTTGGCATTCTACCCACTATTGAAGATTGTCTTGGGCTATTGGGTAGTATCAAGGGTAATACAGGATCTAAAGAAAATGTCTCATTCACAACTCAACCCCTTGTTTTAAGTATTTGCATTTTCATAGTTGGTATTCTTCCACATTGTTATTCCTCCATACTACCATTAAGTTTTAGGAGAGTCCGCGCAGCAAAGATATGAACAATAAGACAGGTTTAGTGTGCTCTAGTAGAAGCAGAAGAGCTCATAATTTGATCTTCAAAGTACATAGTATTTGTTGACTGAAGGTTTGTTTCTTGATTATACTTTATCTCGAAAAATGGAAAAAAATAATGGTAAGGTTGTTGGCTTGGAAAGTTTAAAAAGGAACCTGCAGAACTTGCTGCAAACTTTGCATTTGGTGGTGAATGTGATGATCGGATGTATAAATTGCCTTTCTGATACAGAATTTATCGTCAAGCTCATTAGATAATAAGATTGGAAGATTTTTCTGCACTTTGTTTGTGATTTCATTTTGACGTTTCGTGGACTTGCAGATTGCAAAAATCATAGAAGAGGGGGTAACAATTTCTCAGCCGTACTCATTGAAGACTTTCGGTAACATCTCTGTTTTCAAGAATCCAACTGTCGGTGCTGAGGGTTCATGGTAATGACTGGCTGCTGCATTGACTAGGTTTGTATCATACATTTTAGAACTCGCTATGTCTTCATACCTCATGGAAACAATGTTTGACAGAACCTGCATAATTTAATTTGAATTGTCTATGGTATTTCTAGGCTTTTTCCTTATGTAAACTATGAAGACAGGCCACCTGATGTTTCACTTTTGTTTCACTATGTGCGGAATCTTATCTTCCAAAGTTAATACTCTGTATTATGATATATCTTCCTATTAAATGACATAATTTAAGGTAACTACAAATAATAAGTGACTACACTGGCTATATTTTTTTGTTTGTTTTTGGTAACTAACATTTTGTATTAATCACCAAAGCATCAACATTACAGATCTTTTGCTAGTTGACATACTAGCTATATCACATCAGAGGAAAAAAAACTACATCAAAACTCACTAGCCAGTCTATCTTTTAAGGCAACAAATCTCTAGCTAGAATAATAAGTTGCGTAAAACTGTGCTCTAACACTACACATATATGCTATCTCCCTGGTAATGATTTATGATCTCTGGCTTTCTTCTCAAATACTCGCTGGTTCCACTCTAACCATATGGCACAGACACATTCAATGTATATGATTTTAAAGGCCTGAGCTCTCATTGTTCTTCCCTTTGCATTCTTTGTCACACATTCCATGTGTTGTTCCCATGTTGTGGCTTGGATAATAGGTCTCCTCAACCATAATAGGATTCTACTCCACATCTTCCTGGAAAAGGAACACTCCATGAATAGATGATCTCTAGATTCAAGGGAGTTCTGGCAGAAAACACAATCTGGTTCCACGACAATCCCCCACTTTGATAATCGATCATAGTAAGCAACTTGCCATGTACTTGCAGCCACATTGTAAACTGAGCTTTAGGTCTAGTAGCATTTTTATACATTTCCATGTCACCTTAGGATAGACAGGGAGAAGGTGAGAATAAATCTGTTTAGTGATACTTTTGAAAGAGATGGTTAGTTGCACCTGTGCTACAACCTGCCTAGCTTCTTTCAGATGATCCAACATGCCTGAGAGGGAATACTAATATCTTCAATCCTCTTTCCTTTGATATAATATTCATTGATCCATTTAATCCATAGTTTATCTTCTTATGAGTAAGATCCCAATAGGTCTTGGCAATAACAACTTTGTCCCAAATAACCATGTTTATGAGATTCAATCCACCACAAGCTCTAGGTACACACTCCTTCTCCCATGAGATGAACTTTCTTTGTAATTGTATTAGTACGAGACCATACAAAGCTTCTAAAGTAGGCTTCAATCAACTTAATTACTTTAGTTGACATCTGGAATAATTGAGACCAATAAGACTGAACTCTAGATATCATTGATTGTACAAGTTGTGTTCTCCCAGCATAGGAGAGCTTTTTTGCTGTCCAGGAGGTGATTTTGCTCACTATCTTCTCTATCAATGGTTGCCACTGGATGAAAGAATTTTTTCTGTGGATAGAGGGACACCAATATATTTGAATGGTAACTCTCCTGCTGGCCTTCCAATGTGTTGCACAATTTTATCTTTTACTACTTGTGTCACTCCCCCAAAATAGATAGCAGTTTTCCCTAAGTTTGCTTGTAATCCCGATGCTGTAGAAAACTGACCAAGTGCACTATATAAGGCTGCTACTGAGTTAAAATTACCTTTAGAGAACAATGAAAGATCATCTGCAAAGCTCAAGTGAGTAATATTAAGTTTAGCACAACTTGGATGTTAGCTGAAGCCTCTCACATGATTTAGATCATTTAGCTTTCTACTAAGGTATTCCATTGCAATGGCAAAGAGATAAGGAGAGATTGGATCTCCTTGTCTCAGACCTTTTGCAGCACCAAATGGAATGGTTGTTTCTCCATTGATCATGATTGTATAATTTATTGACTGTATACACTCCATAATCCAGGAGATCAACCTGTCTTGGAATCCCAAACCTTCCATTACTTGCTTGAGGAAGGGCCATTCCACTGAATCATAAGCTTTTTAGAGATCAATCTTTATCATGCATCGCGGGGAAACCTGTTTTCTACCATATTCCTTGACTAGCTCATGAGCAAGTATGATGTTATCAACTATTTCCTTCTGGGTATAAATCCTACTTGAGCATCACAAATGACACTTTCTATCACTTTCTGTAACCTGGCTGCTAAGACCTTGGCTATAATCTTCTATAAAACTAAGCAACAGACAATAGGCCTAAATTCTTTCACTGTTTGAGGTCTAGAATTCTTTGGTACCAAAGTAATAAGGGTACAGTTAATTGCTTTATGGATTCTGCCAGTAGCAAAGAATTGATGTATTGCTGCATTCACTTCATGTTTTATCACTGGCCAGACTTTTCTAAAGAACAGTGAGCTATACCCATCAATCCCTGGGGCTTTATCATCATCTATAGCTTGTAGTCCTTCCCATATATCTTGGTCAGTTGTTGGTGCACATAAGTCAATTCTCTGTTGATGGTTTAACACAGGTCCATTGCTCATAGTAACTCTACCTACTGATGTCAAAATGGCGGCAGCTGATCCCATAAGAATCTTGTAAAAAGCCATAATCTCTACTTTTATTTGCAGCCGAGTCCATCAGCTTAGTACCATTTAGTGAGGTGAGCTCTAATATTTGTTTCTTCTGAGTTCTATCTTTCACCAAAGCAGAGAAATATTTGGTATTGGAATCACCTAGTTCAATCCACTTAGATCTAGCTTTCTGTCTGATGGCATTTCCTCAATTAAAGACCATTTTTCCAAGTCAATCAGGAGTTGTTTCTCTCTTTTGAGCATCAAATCTGTGCATTGATTAATGATATCCTCCTGAGTCAATTTAAGATCTTCTCTAGCTAGTACCATTCTTTGAGTAAATGGATTGAATTCAGTATTATTTAAATATCTGAATTTAGGTCTCAGAGCTTTAAGTTTCAACCATATATCTTTCATACTTTGTGCATCCAAAGTCTGGTCCCAGGTTTGATTCACAATAGGGATAAAGCCTGCTCAGCCCACACATTAAAAAACTTAAATGGAACTTTCAGGTCACTATCTAGTGTATGTAATGTCATTTGCATAGGGGAGTGATCTCAGATAAAGGGCACTCCATAATCTGTTATAATATGTCCCCATTGTAACATCCACTCATGGTTTCCAAATTCTCTGTCTATTCTGCTACAGATCCTATCAATACCAATTTGCTAGTTAGACCAAGTGTTGTGATTGAGAATATTGTTGACTGGGATGCCACTCAGGATGAGCACATGGGATTGCCACGTAGGACTTCTAGAAAGGTCTCTCCTCCTAAAAGACACGGGGATTACGTTTGGAAAGGGGGAAGTTCACGTGAAGAAGGGTAAAATTGCCAAAACAGTAGGCACAAAGCATCATGAGTGGAGCATTGCACAACAGGCTATTTGATTATTATGAGTGGACACTCTTTCTCTCTCAATCTCTTCTAAGTTCCTCACCTCCTTCTTCTTTTATCATTAGCTATTTTACTTGTGCATTTTACCTTGTAATTTCTGATTCTAGAGACTTTAATACATCTACTAAAAAGTTAATACACCCTTCGGCCCATTTTAGTTAGAAATCAAGATATAATCTATTATTTATTGCCATATTTATTTTTACTCAATTAATGTGAAGAAAAATTAATTAATGTCATGAAAAATAGAATTGTATTAACATTGAAGTGGAGGGGTTCCACTTTTTCATTTTCTAATTAAGGTGAAATTTGAATGGAGTCTTTAATAATCCCATCTAATTTTTCTTTCCCAAAATCAATTGATTCTTTGTCCAATTGAAACATCTTCTCTACAATTTCACCCTTGAATGAACATCAATCTCGCTTCTCTTCGACTAGCCTAGAGCCAAGAGCTTCCCCTCTTCCTCCTAAGCGAGCGAGAATCAGCTGCTTTACTTTGGAGAGATGTATAGGTAGCTGATCTACTCCTTCCGTTGAATTGGAGGCCGATTTCATCTCTGGCAGAGGGGGAAAATTCAAATCCATAGATGCCTTTACTTTGGAGAGATGTATAGGTAGCTGATCTACTCCTTCCGTTGAATCTGAGGCCGATTTCACCTCTGGCAGAGGGGGAAAATTCAAATCCATAGACGCCTTTACTTTGGAGAGATGTATAGGTAGCTCATCTACTCCTTTCGTTGAATCCGAGGCCGATTTCACCTCTGATGTAGGGGAAAATTCAAATCCATAGTCGCCTAAGCGGTCAGGTCATCTTGTTGATATTGATTGACATCTTCATTCTTTTAGGGCTCATATCTTTGTTGGAATAATAGTTCAAGTTGCAGGTATTATCAGAATGAAATGTCAATGCAAATTGTTTATTTATGAGGAAATCATAATCAATATACTTAATCGCTTGCCTTTGAAATCGCTAGCAAAGTTTGAATGCGTATCAAAGAAATGGAAAAAATACATTGCTGAAATTTACCGTTGTCGCCTCCAGTGGCCTGACCCCTTTCAAATCGGTTTCTTTTGTGTAGAGAAACGTTCCCAAAGTCGTTTCTTCTTTTCGTCGAAGGAATCGCCACTTTTAATCGGCACTATTTTGGATAAATCAATCAATTTCATTGGCGAGAGAGTGTATATGGTTTCTTCATCCAATGGTTTTCTCCTCTGCAATAAGCTTAGAAGCAGGCAAAGGGTTTATTATGTTTATAACCCTTCCACAAGGCAGCGTGTGGATCTCCCTAAAACTCAAATTCGAATGAAAGATCCATATGTTGGATTTACTTGTAAGGTAGATGAGGATGACTCTGTCTCGTTTACTATAATTCGTTATGTAACACCTTCGAGTTATTTGCATGCGTTCCAGTACAGTTTAACAATTGAAAGTTTCTCTTCAAAGGGTAATGTGTGGACTGCTAATAAACTAATTGAGGATGTACCTTTGCAATTGTATCCTTCCGGGGATAAGATTTCCTCATCCTCGGCTGGTGTAGTCAATGGAGTATTCTTTTGGCTTGATAATAATGGACAATGGATGACTGTTTTTGATAGTGTAGAAAAGCGTTTTTGGGCATTGGAATTACCTAAATGGAGGACAACGATCTATCCCAATAGCTGTTGTCTTGGTTTTTCAGGTGGGGAACTCTGTTTTGCTTATAATCGTTTGACCACCATCACTTGTTTGCGACTCAGTCATTTTCCTAGTCGAGATAATGCAGTATGGGTTTGGAAGTATGTTGTAGATGTTACTTATGTATTTCAAAAATGTTCAAAGGATTTTGGACTTGAAGGAGGCAATACTCTTGGTATGGAGCTTCGGAACATGGTTTTTCATCCTGCTCTTCCGCACATCTTGTATTTGCAAATAAGAGGAAAAGTTATTTCTTGTGATGTGTTCAGGCGTACTGCAGAACTTGTATATGATTTTGGAGAAGCTTGGCGAAAAACCCAAGAATACAAATTGTTTTCCTATGAGTGGCCTCAATGGCCGCGACTCATGTAGACTATCAACAGGTATTACATATTTTTACTTCTTCTAATACTAGCATTTGCTTATTTACTTTGAACTTAGATATACATATAACTTTTTGTGACCTTCTTTTTAGACTTATAGTAGGGAGGGAATGACCCTTGTTGTACAAAAGCAGTTTCGGTGATATCGAGCCTACTGGCATGCCTATTTCTTTTACATTGAAATGTCTTATATGTTTACCATGTTCATTTCAATAGTTTTGTCCCTAATGGACTAGTTTCTATTATGAAGAGATCTACAAGTTTGATATTACCTTTACCACATTCATATTTTTTGATTCTTTTGTTTGCACATTTCTCCTTTCTACATCTCCTATCCCCTTACGTGAAAATGGATGAAAGAAGTTCCACTGATATCCAAAAGCCTCTTCCTCGTACATTGAATGTCTTACATGTTTAGCATATTCCCTTCAATATCCTTTAGAGTAGGTGGACTACAGCAATGGCCTGAAAGCTAACGCCTTGTGGGAGGAGGCAGCCTTTATTTCTGCATTTCTGTAGTTAAATGAGTTCAAAAGTTCACAAGGCTTCAGTGAAATCCTTACCAATACCCTAATATTCTGAAACAGTTGAGACGAGAAACTGGAAGACCAAGTGAAGAATGAGGAAAGATAAGTTTGGATGGTGAAGTACCAGTGGTAGATCAAGACACTCTAATATATGTAGAGGATATTGGAGAGGCTAAGCACATTTATATAGTGTTTTGTCATAATAAGTCAAGCTTACAACTAATACAACTAATATTCACTTGACCCCTATAGTAGGGAGGGAATGACCCTTGTTGTACAAAAGAATTTCCGTTTATATCGAGCCACTGTAAAGTGTTTATGAAAGTGGCTTATTTTCATCTCTGTTGGCTGAGTTTGCTTAAATAGCTGGTGTTCTATGGTTTGAGCTTATTGTGGAAATCTCTGATTGTAGCTGGTTTCAGATTTTGAATTTGAACTTGATTGGATGTCGTCTTTAGCTACTAATCTTTCCCGACCCTCGCTATCGCCTTTTTAAGGGTCAGTCGCTGCAGCTGCTGAGTACACATGTTCTTTTGTACTCACCCTTGTTTTCCACACCTTTGTTCTGCAGGTTCTGAGCCCAGTACTAGTGGCAGGTGATCCTAGCTTTAAGTTGGCAATTTTTCGAAGTTACTGGATGTAGTTGCTTGGCTGTTTCACAGCTTCCGGACGTCTCTATCTTGTTATTTCCTGTTATTATCCTTCGGACAGTTGTATAAATTTCAGATTCTTACTCAGGTCACTGGATTTTTCGGGTTGTAACTGTATTCTTTTAAATTTCTGTGTTGATTTATGGAAGTATGACTTTAAAACTTTACTTCCGCTACTTATCTACTTTTATTCCGTGTTTGCTTACCTATCGTTGATAGGCCATCGGTGGGTTAGGATATGTGCCATTGAAACCAATTGATTATTGGCATTCCATCCGCTATTGGGAAGTATTGCAGGTAATGCAGGATATAAACAAAACCTCGCCTTCTCAACCCAACTCCTTGTTTTTAGGTATTTGTGTTTTGATAGTTGTTGTTCTTTGACGTTGTTATTCATCCCTGCTACATTTTCCAGTTCATGATTAATCAGGAACTCTATGACTACTACTCGATTTTATCGTGTTTGTAGTTTCAGTCCTACTCATAACAATGCCGTGTAACAGAATAATAGGTGACGCTCTATTGCTGGTGGAACGTGATAGGTATCTCATGGAATTAGTTGAGGTGCGCGGAAGCTAGCCAGGACAATTCAATATTAGTTACAATAAGTTGATCATTTTTAGTTCCTTACTGGTAGTAATATAATATTTTCAAAGCTCTGAACTCTGCTCTCTGTTAGATAAGTTGACGGATCATCATCTTCTTCTCGAAACAGAGATGATGCCACAGGGACTATTCGATAACCATAAATATAGCACTCTTAGCTTTGCACTAAAAAGATGTTTGGGGACAAAGGGGCAAATATAGAAAGTGATGTGCGAACATACATGAAATTTTTGTTTAATGAGTATGCAAAGCCTGCATCAAATGATAAAGGTGGTCAAGTGTCTTCAACAGAGTTGGAAACTTCTGGTTCAAGGTCTATACCTATAGAAGATTTTGGGGATTTCTTTGAGGAATTACATAAACATACATCTGGGAGTGGAGGTGTAAATTTTAAGTCAGAATTGGATAAATATCTTGAAGAAGATATTCTAATTGGAAAAACAGATTTTGATGTATTGCTTTGGTGGAAAGTTAACTCACCTAGATTTCCCTTTATTTCTGAGATGACTCGAGGTGTGTGAGCTATTCCTATTTCAAGCGTGGCATCAGTATGTGCTTTTAGTACTGGAGGGCGCATTCTTGATTCGTTTAGTAGTTCATTAACTCCTAAATTGGTACAAGCTCTAGTGTGCCTTCAAGATTGACTTCAGAGTGTACCACAACCTATAAGTATTGAGAAAGATTTAGATTTTCTCGAGCAACTTGAACATGGTAAGAAGAGAACCTTTCTTTGTTGTAAAATAGTTTATTTGATATTAATTGCTTGAGCCTTGACTTATTGTATTTCTCTTTAGATTTGGCCAAACTTGGAAAAGAACCTTGCATTGATGACATGTAGAATTGGAGGCTTCCTTCACTAACTCTACTAAAGGAGGAGGATGGTAGATGCCTTTATGTGTAATTGAATGACGTTGAGATATTCTGAGTATATTCTGGAACTTCACCATCCAAACTTATCTTTCCTAAATCTTCACTTGGTCTTCCAGTTTCTCTTCTTAAATGTTTCAGAATATCCGGATATTGGTAAGGATTTCACTGAAGCCTTGTGAACTTTTGAACTCATTTACCTACACAAATGCTGAAATAAAGGCTGCCTCCTCCCACAAGGCATTAGCTTTCAGGCCATTGCTGTAGTCCACCTACCCTAAAGGATATTGAAGGGAATGTGCTAAACATGTAAGACTCAATGTACAGGGAAGAGGCTTTTGGATATCAGCAGAACTTCTTTCATTCATTTTCATGAAAGGGGAAAGGAGATGTAGAAAGGAAAAATGTGAAAACAAAAGAATAAAAAAATATGAATGTGGTAAAGGTAATATCATAAGGCATTTGCTTTCACATTTCAAAGTAATATCAAACTTGTAGATCTCTTCATAATAGAAACTAGTCCTTTAGGGACAAAACTATTTAAATGAACATGGTAACATATAAGACATTTCAATGTAAGAGAAAGGCATGCCAATAGGCTCGATATCAGCGAAACTGCTTTTGTACAACAAGGGTCATTCCCTCCCTACTATAAGTCTAAAAAGAAGTTCACAAAAAGTTATATGTATATCTAAGTTCAAAGTAAATAAGTAAATGCTAGTATTAGAAGAAGTACAAATATGTAATACCTATTGGAGTCGCGGCCATTGAGGCCACTCATAGGTAAACAATTTGTATTCTTGGAACTTCCACCAAGCTTCTCCAAAATCATATACAAGTTTTGCAGTACTCATGAACACATCACAAGAAATAACTTTTCCTTTTATTTGCAAATACAAGATGTGTGGAAGAGCAGGATGAAAAACAATGTTCTGAACCTCCATCCCAAGAATACAGCCTCCTCCAAGTCCAAAATCCTCTGAACATTTCTGAAATACATAAGTAACGTCTACAACATACTTCCAAACCCATACTACATTATCTCGACTAGGAAAATGGCTGAGTCGCCAACAAGTGATGGTGGTCAAACAATTATAAGCAAAACATAGTTCCCCACCTGAAAAACCAAGACAACAACTATTGGGATAGATAGCTATCCTCCATTCAGGTAATTCCAAAGCCCAAAAACACTTTTCTACACTATAAAAAACAGTTATCCATTATCCATTATTATCAAGCCAAAATAATATTCCATTGACTACACCAGCCGAGGATGAGGAAATCTTATCCCTGGAAGGGTACAATTGCAAAGGTATATCCATAATTTGTTTATTAGCAATCCACACATTAGCCTCTGAAGAGAAACTTTCAATTGTTAAACTGTACTGGAACGCATGCAAATAACTCGGTGGTGTTACATAACGAACTATAGTAAACGAGACAGAGTCATCCTCATCTACCTTACAAGTAAATCCAACATATGGATCTTTCATACGAATTTGAGTTTTAGGGAGATCCACACGCTGCCTTGTGGTAGGGTTATAAACATAATAAACCCTCTGCCTACTTCTAAGCTTATTGCAGAGGAGAAAACCATTGGATGAAGAAACAATATACACTCTCTCACCAATGAAATTGATTGATTTATCCAAAATAGTACCGATTAAAAGTGTCGATTCCTTCGAAGAAATGACTTTGGGAACGTTTCTCTACACAAAAGAAACCGATTTGATAGGGTTCAAGCCATTGGAGATGACAACGGTAAATTTCAGCAATGTATTTTTGCCAGTTCTTTGATATGCATTCAAATTTTGCTAGCGATTTCAGAGGCAAACGACTCAGTATATTGATTATGATTTCCTCAAGAACAAACAATTTGCATTGACGTTTCATTTTAATAATACCTGCAAGTTGAACTACTATTCCAACAAAGATATGAGCCCTAAAAGAATGAAGATGTTAATCAATATTAACAAGATGACCTGACCGCTTAGGCGTCTATGGATTTGAATTTTCCCCCTCCGCCAGAGGTGAAATCAGCCTCGGATTCAACGGAAGGAGTAGATCAGCTACCTATATATCTCTCCAAAGTAAAGCAGCTGATTCTCGCTCGCTTAGGAGGAAGAGGGGAAGCTCTTAGCTCTAGGCTAGTCGAAGAGAAGTGAGATTGATGTTCACTCAAGGGTGAAATTGTAGAGAAGATGTTTTAATTGGACAAAGAATCAATTGATTTTGGGAAAGAAAAATTAGATGGGATTATTAAAGACTCCATTCGAATTTCACCTTAATTAGAAAATGAAAAAGTAGAACCCCTCCACTTCAATGTTAATACTATTCTATTTTTCACGACATTAATTAATTTTTCTTCACATTAATTGAGTAAAAATAAATATGGAAACAAATAATTAATTATATCTTGATTTTAACTAAAAAGGGGCCGAAGGGTGTATTAACTTTTTAATTGTCATAATAACTCAAAACTAGTAACAGGCGTTCGGTTCTTCAAAACTTCGAAAAGCCAAGCAAGGAGTTGATGGCTTTTGAAAACTAGTGGACTATAAATTCTTTGTTGGTGTCGTGGCTTCGCAACACTATTGAACCTACACTTCGCTAGACTGGTCATGAATGGTCCCCAAATACATCAATTTTGCGGTCATTAATGGTCCCCAAATGCATCAATTGAAGGCTGAATTGGCCGAATGTATGCAAAAGGGTATGACCATAGTTCATTATTATGGTAAGCTGACAAAGTTGTGGGAGGAATTGGCACTTGCAATTGCCATGTGAAGGTGAAATTTGGGTCCAAAAGAAAGTAACTACATTTAACTATTAAATGTTGTTACAGGGAACATCATCACGCCAGCCACACGGTTGTATAGTATGAAAAATCATAATCAGCATGAACAGAAGAAAAACTTCGGCCCACTACTTGGGTATTACAAAAAGAGAGCGAACAAAAAGATGGATCCTATTTTGCCTAATTGAAACAGAACGGGGGGGGGGGGGGGGGAACAATCTGCCAACATGTTTTGTGTTCCCTGCAATCACGAATAATATTAGCATAATGTAAACAATCATGCTGATTCAATCAGGAGAAGATCATTATTCAAGCCTTGCAACATTCTTACTGGGAAAATGATTCCATCGCGTCAGTCGCACAGTTGTATAGTATGAGAAATCATAATCAGCATGAACAGAACTGTCACAACCTAAAAAACAAGGTCATGATGGCACCTATTCTAACCCACTGATAGCCTATGGCAATAGGTTAGCAAACACGGGATAAAAGAAGATAAGTAGCAGAAGTAAAGTCTTAAAGACATACTTCCATAAATCAACACAGAAATTCAAAAGAATACAGTTACAACACCAAAAATCCAGTGACATGAGTGCAAAACTTCTATGACAACATGAGTAAGAATCCGAAATTTATACAACTGTCCAAAGGATAATGACAGAAAATAAGTAAGATAGAGACGTCTGGATGTTGTGGAACAGCCAAGCAATTACATCCAGGAACTTCAATAAATTGCCAACTCAAAAGAGAGGATCACCTACTGCTAGAACCGGTCTGAACCTGCACAACAGAGGTGTAGAAAGCAAAGGTTAGTACAAAAGAACACGTGTACTCAGCAGCAACAACGACTGACCTTAAAAGAAGCGATAGCGTCGGACTTTTATATAACACTTAGTCACAGATAAACAAAATAAAACCTTTATTTAAGACGGACTAGCAGCTAAAGACAGCATCAAATGTTCAAATCAATTCAAAATCTGAAACCAGATACAATCAGAGATTTCCACAATAAGCTCAAACCATAGAAAACCAGCTATTTAAGCCAACTCAACCAATAGAGATGAAAATAAGCCACTTTCATAAACACTTTATAGTGGCTCCATATCAGCAAAACTGCTTTTGTACAACAAGTGTCATTCCCAACCTATATAAGTCTATAAAAAAGTTCAGGAAAAAGATACATATATTAAGTTCAAAGTAAATATTAGTATTAGAAGTATTCATTGATAAAAATTTTATTGATCAAAATTTTCCTCATCATTTTCTCATATTCATTGATCAAAATTTTATTTTTTGGAAATGGATCAAATCAAAATAAATTCCACTTCTATTCCATTACAATTTAGGAAAAAACACAAGCAAACATAGGCTGGAATGCTTAAACCTTGTTGAAAACCTATGACGAGGTGTAAATATAACTTCCTTTTAAAGTGTAGGGGCAAATATGACCCTTTTTCGTTATTTTTTTTCTTGAGGGTTATGCAAGACCTTATCCTAGAAACTAAATGGAAACAAAGGGAGTTGTTTTGTGTTATATGTTACTTCTTCCAACCCAAAATAAGTGTCACTTTAGCTCATTTCGCACCCATTAAGAAAAATTATAAAATAGAAGGTATAGTTTTTTGTCTTAAATTTCTAATTAAGGTGACACTTATTTTCGAATAATTTTTTTGGTTAAAATAACACTTACTTGGAGCGCACGGAGTACTTATTTTACTTATTATATGTAACAACAACATAACCAGTGTAGTCACCACCTAAGCCTACTAATATGGAGCAACCTGGGCAGATTATTCCTCCAACTAAGGGGAGAGTTGATGGTCCAAATGTGACAGGGGAAACTATTTGTACTAAAAGAGCACCGGAAGTAGGGAATACTAATGAGCTAGACTTATCTAACTTCCCTACTCTCACTAATAACATTAATACTAGGAAGACTCCGAGAAGAAAATCTGGGGTACACCACTCACCCCACGACAAAGGATCGGAGGTGGTCTCCAAACTACCAAATGAATTGGCTATTTTGGAATGTGAGAGGGTAAATAAACAACATAAACAAAGGAGATGAGGAATTTTCTGAAAATAAATCACGTCAAACTTGTTGGATTAGTCGAAACAAAAGTCAAGGAACTTATACTAGAAGTATATGATAGAATTGCTCCAAATTGGAAGATGGAAGGTAACTATCACAATGCTATCAATGGTAGGATCTGGATCATCTGGGACCCCAACATATATGAAGTAGAATGCATTAGAGAGGAAGCTCATTTGTCACATTCTCATGTGAAAGAAAGGCAAGGATCATTAGATTGTCTAATTTTAGTTATCTATGACTCAGTGACATGTTTCTTCCCCAAGATAGAATGTTTGGTAATCCTGTTACTTATGCTGAAATCATAGACTATTCAGATTGTATTGCTAATCTATTATTATCTGAGCTTCAATGGGAAGGAGATAATGACACTTGGTGCAACAAAATGACACAATGAAACAGTAATCACACTTGTATTAATAACCTTTAACTCAACTTACAAGTAGTAGATGTATTGAAGTCTCTAGAATCATATATTACAAGGGAAATTGCAGAAGTAAAATATCTAATGATAGAAGGAGGTGAGGAATTTAGAAGAAATTGAGAGAGAAAGAGCGTCCACTCATAACAATCAAAATAACCTGTCGTGCAATGCTCCACTCCTGATGCTTTATGCCTACTGTTTTGCCAATTTTACCCTTCTTCACGTGAACTTCCCCCTTTCCAAATGTAATCCCCAAGTCTTTTAGGAGGAGAGACCTTTCTACAAGTCCTACATGGCAGTCCCATGTGCTCTTCTTGAGTGGCATCCTAGTCAACAATATTCTCATTCACAACATTACTCCCTTCCTAGAAAGCAACCTTGTCCTCAAGGTTGGACTCAACGAGATCCGCCGTAGGAACACTCAGATGCATAAGTGTCACCTGTTGATCCGAAGTGCCAACACAACGCTTCAACATAGAAATATGGAAAATACAATGGATTTTTGCAGATTCAGGAAGTTCCAAGCGATGGCCAATGAATTTTAACACCTGATAGGGCCCAAAATAACGCCTCCCAAGTTTATGATCTCGCTGCAAGCGTAGAGTATTCTGTCTGAATGGTTTAAGTTTGACATACACCCAATCACCCACTTAAAGAAAGGTATCAGTCCTAGACTTATCAGCCAACCACTTCATGCGGTTCTGAGCCTTCAATAAATTGTGTTTGAGGATGTGCAAAACTTCATCGTGCTGCAGCAGATAGGACTCAACCAGTTCGCTCCCAGTACTCCCGAAAATGAACCGACCAACAGTAGGAGGTTCACGACCATAGAGAGACTGGAAAGGGGTCATACTGGCTTAAGTTTGAACGAAGTATTGTACCAAAATTCCGCCCATGGCAGCATAGCAACCCACTGGGAAGGCACCTCAGCGACATAGCAACGCAAATATTGTTCCACACATTCGTTAAGAGCCTCAGATTGTCCATCTGTTTGAGGATGATAGGCTGCACTAATGGCTAAAGTGGATCCCTGCAAGCGGTTAATCTCTTGCCAAAAGGAGTGCAACAACCGCGGATCACGATCCTTCACAATAGAACGAGGAAGGCCATAGAGCCTAATAATACCCACCAACAAAGGCCTCAGCTACTGTATGAGTCGAGAAAGTAGATGGAAAGGGAATGGAATGACCGTACTTAGTGAGACGGTCTACTACTGTCATGATTGTGGTCTTTCCCCTTGAGCTCGGAAGACAGGTAATGAAGTCCATTGCAATATCCTCAAATACCTGGTTCGGAATCGGCAATGGCTGTAATAGCCTAGCAGGATGCAGGGGAGAATCCTTCATCTGTTGGCATATATGATATGCAGCCACAAATGTTTGTACGTCCTTGCGCATCTGTTTCTAAAAGAAATTATATGCCAAACGATGGAATGTGCGTGCAACCCCAGCATGTCCTCCTATAGCGGTAGCATGGAACTCAATTAGTAGTTTCTGGCGTAAGGAAGAGTCCGAGGGAATCACTATCCTGCCTTCATAAAATAAAATCCCTTCTTTCAACTGATAGTCATCGAAATTTTTATCCCTACGAAGCAAGGCCTGTTGTGTTGCTAATAACTCGGGGTTAGTCTGATTCAGCTGCTTCAAATCAGCCTCTATAGCAAAAGAATTGACTGAAATAGTCACGAGAACAGCCTCTGAAGTACACGACAATGCATCTGCTGCTGTGTTCTATTTTCCAGGCCTATACAAGATGCAAAAGTCATAGCAGACAAGTTTAGTGAGCCATTTTTGTTGCTTAGGGGTCTGTATAGTTTTGGTAGTCAAGTTATGCAGTGATTGTTGATCAGTAAGGATAGTGAACTGACGCCCCAATAGGTACTGTCTCCATTTATAAACAGCTCGAGTAATGGCAGACATCTCTCAGTGGTACGGTGAAGCTTGTTGCATCCTAGAGCTTAACTTTTGGCTAAAGTAAGCAATAGGGTGGCTTTGCTGTGACAAAATAGCCCCAATACCTCGCCCAGATGCGTCAGTTTCAACCTGAAACTCCTGATTAAAATTTGGCAAGGCCAAAACAGGGGTAGAGCCTAATCGAGATTTTAAGGTGTTGAAGGCATGTTCCTCAACTGTTGTCCATTTGAAGGAATCCTTGCGCAACAGGTCAGTTAAGGGACCTGCTATAGCTGCATAATGGTGAGTAAATCTGCGATAATACCCAGCTAGCCCCAGGAAACTACGAACATCCTTCACTGATCGTGGTGGCGGCCACTGCCCAATGGTACTGATCTTGTCCGGATCTACTGAGAGGCCTTGAGTGGAGATGATGTGGCCTAGGTAATCAACAGAAGATTGACCAAACAAGCACTTCGAGCGGTCGGCCACAAGTTGATGTTGCCCTAACAGCTGCAATACCACTGCTAAATGCTCCAAATGATCACTCCAAGATGCACTATAGACCAAGATATCATCGAAAAATACAAGAACAAAGCGACGCATATGTGGACGAAAAATTTCAGTCATAGTAGCCTGAAATGTCGAAGGGGCATTTGTCAATCCAAACGGCATTACCAAAAATTTGTAATGGCCATCGTGAGTACGGTAGGCTCAAGGCTGTATTAGCCACATCCTCAGGCTTGACCTTGATCTGATGGTAACTCGATAAGTAGTCCAACTTTGAAAAGACTTGAGCACCATGTAATTCATCAAACAACTCATCAATGGTTGGAATTGGAAAGCGATCTCAAACTGTGATGGCATTGAGTGCTCGATAATCAACACAAAAGCGGCATGTGCCATCCTTCTTGTGCACTAATAGCACTGGTGATGAAAATGGACTGCTGCTGGGCCGTATCACTCCATCTTTAAGCACATCTTTCACCATCTGCTCCGTGACTTGCTTTTGGAAGTGCTGGTACTTATGTGGTTTAACATTCACTGGTTGTGCTCCTGGGACGAGGTGTATCGAATGATCCTGAACACGAGAAGGTGGCTGCGGTCATTTCACCTGCAGAACTCCCTTCATGAGTAACCATTGCGAGAAAAAAGAAAGAAGCAATAGCATCGGCCGCTGCCATATGCCTTAAGTTATGCAACTAGATTTGGTGAGCATCAGTGGGTGAATTCCCCAGCCATAACCACTTAGACCCCTGTAAAGTAAATTGAAATTCTCTTGTTGCATAATCGATCACAACACTCCCCAACGTGGCCAACCACGCCACTCCAAGGACTACATCAGCACCTTGGAAAGGTAAGACATAAAGATCCTCGACTATACTACACCCTTGAATTAATAAGGTGACTTGCTTCACCACACCTTCACATGGAGCCTTCGCCCATTGCCCACCATGACTGCAAAATGGGGAATGACCTCAACTTTGAGCTGAAGATGTTTGGCCGCACGTGGTTGAACAAAATTGTGAGTACTTCCGTCATCCACTAATACTTGGACTGGTGACCCATTTACTTTTCTCAGTGAATCGTAATCTAGAGGGTGAAATTCCCCAGATAAAGCATGATAAAAAAATACCTTAGTAGGAAGCTAAATGATCTCAATCATGTAAGAGGCTTCAGCTACCACCCAAGATGTGCTAAACTTAATATTACTCAATTGAGCTTTGCAGATGATCTACCATTGTTCTCTAAAGGTAATTTTAACTCAATAGCAGCCTTATATAGTGCACTTGGTCGGTTTTCTACAACATCGAGTTTACAAGCAAACATAGGGAAAAGTTCTATCTATTTTGGGGGAGTGACACAAGTAGTAAAAGATAGAATTGTGCAACACTTTGGAATGCCAGCAGGAGAGTGACCATTCAAATATCTTGGTGTCCCTCTATCCAAAGTAAAAAAATTCTTTCAGCCAGTGGGAACCATTGATAGAGAACATAGTGAGCAAAATCACCTCCTGGACAGCAAAAAAGCTCTCCTATGCTGGGAGAACACAACTTGTAGAGTCAATGATATCTAGAGTTCAGTCTTATTGGTCTCAATTATTACAGATGCCAACTAAAGTAATTAAGTTGATTGAAGCCTACTGTAGAAGCTTTGTATGGTTTGGTACAAATACAATTACAAAGAAAGCTCATCTCATGGGAGAAGGTGTGTGTACCTAGAGCTTGTGGTGGATTGAATCTCATAAACATGGTTATTTGGAACAAAGTTGTTATTGCCAAGACCTATTGGGATCTTACTCATAAAGAAGATAAACTATAGATTAAATGGATCAATGAATATTATATCAAAGGACAGAGGATTGAAGATATTAGTATTCCGTCTCATGTTGGATCATCTGAAAGATCTTAGAAGCTAGGCAGGTTGTAGCACAAGTGCAACTAACCATCTCTATCAAAAGTATTACTGAGCAATTTATTCTCACCTTCTCCCTGTTTATCCTAAGGTGACATGGAAATGCCAAATGTATAAAAATGCTTCTAAACCTAAAGCTCAGTTTACAATGTGGCTACAAGTACATGGAAAGTTTCTTACTACAGATCGATTAGCAAAGTGGGGGATTGTCGTGGAACCAGATTGCGTTTTCTGCCAGAACTCCCTTGAATCTAGAGATCATCTATTCATGGAATGTTCCTTTTCCAGGCAATTGTGGAGTAGAATCCTCTTATGGTTGAGGAGACCTATTATCCAAGCCACAACATGGGAACAACACATAGAATGGGTGATAAAGACTGCAAAGAAAACAACAATGAGAGCTCAGGCCTTCAAAATCGTATACACTGAATGTGTCTGTGCCATTTAGAGCGGAACTAGCGAGTCCTTGAGAAGAAAGCCAGAGATTATAAGTCATTGCCAGGGAGATAGCATATATGTGTAGTGTTAGAGCACAATTTCTACGCAACTTACTATTCTAGCTAGAGATTTGTTGCCTTAAGAGATAGACTGGCTAGTGAATTTTGATGTTGTTGTTTTTCCCCGATGTGATATAGCTAGTATTTCAACTAGCTATAGATCTATAATGTTGATGCTTTGGTGATTCATACAAAATGTTAGTTACCAAAAACAAACAAAAAACATAACCAGTGTAGTCACTTATTATTTGTAACTACCTTAAATTATGTCATTTAATAGGACTTGATGATGTAAATTAATCAACCAAAAGAGTGACGAAGGAGTGGTGACATCATAATGTCTGTAATATATCTATCTATATATAAAGATGGACATGAAGTTTAAATTCACATCACGAAAGGCTCCCTAAAGAGGAATCACACTTCCTACCAGACTTTAACGGTTGAACCCGAGACCTCTAGCTAAGCGCGAACCAACCCTATATATCCCATCACAACGCTTAGTGATTTCTTTTGAAGAGAATTTGCACAAGCATGGTCCTAGATGCCCATATTTGTAGCTTGTCTATAAGCTTAAAATCACAACAATGTCGCAAACAATGGCAATTGCAAAATGAAACATTTCAAAATACATATGTTGCAGGAACTCCTAAAAGATGTCTCTAGGTACGTGTCAATCCTTCAAAAATGCATTATTCTTGGAGGATCTGACACCCGTGCGTACAACAACACTTTTGGAGAGTCTGAAAATCATAGCTTAAAAGTAGATTAGAGGAAGCATACTTCTGCAATGAACTTAGCAAATATATCAACCAAGTGAGAAGAATACTGAGAATAAAGCCATGGCGCATAGTGAAGGAAGATACATCATGACACAGAGTATTAACTTTGGAAGATAAGATTCCGCACATAGTGAAAGAAAAGTGAAACATCAGGTCGCCTGTCTTCATAGTTTACGTAAGGAAAAAGCCTAGAAATACCATAGACAATTCAAATTATGCAGGTTCTGTCAAACATTGCTTCCATGAAGACATAGTGAGTTCTAAAATCTATGACACAAACCTAGTCAATGCAGCAGCCAGTCATTACCATGAACCCTCAGCATCAACAGTTGGATTCTGGAAAGCAGAGATGTTAACTTCAAAGATTTGATTACTTGTTACATTAACCTGTTATTTTATTAGCCTGATATATTAGGCTAATGACAAGGATTTCACTGAAGTCATGATAACTTTTATTGCATTTGAACTCATTTACCTACAGAAGATGCACACTTGAAGGCTGCCTACCACAAGGCATTAGCTTTCAGGCTCTATTCTCTAACACTAAGGCAACTATATAAAACTTGCAGTTCTCATTAACAATTGAAATTAGTCCTTTGTCTATGTTTAACTTCAAAGTAGATAGAATACTAAATAAATGTTAGTAATACCTACAACAGAAGACGCAGCCATTGAAGCCACTCATAGGAAAACAATTTGTAGTGCTTTGTCTTCCGCCAGGCCTCTCCAAAATCATACACAAGTTCTCCAAACTCGCTTCCATGAAGACATAGCGAGTTGTAAAATCTGCAACACATAGTGTAGTTCCTTCATCAAACCTAGTCCATGCAGCAAGCCAGTTATTACCATGAACCCTCAGCACCAACAGTTGGATTCTGGAAAGCAGAGAAGTATCAGAAAGTGTTCAATGAGTATGGCTGAGAAATGGTTACTCCCTCTTCTCTGATTTTTGCAATCTGCAAGTCCGAGAAACATCAGAATAAAATAACAAAAGAAAGGGCAGACAAATCTCACGAAAAAAAGCTGGCTTTTGGCCCAAATTCTCAAATATTAATAACAAATATTAGTTGAAATTAATAAATGATGGATATTTTTTACAAAATATAAAAGTTTAGGGTAATTTTTAAATTTTTAAAAATTTTCAAATATTAGAACTTGGCCCAAATACTAATTTTTTCTAGTATTTGAGAACTTGGGATACTTGGCAAATATATTTGCCAAGTTACATAACCAAACATCACTTCCCAAGTTTTCCCCAAGTCTTTTTGAGGTCAAACGGGTCCTTAATGTTTGAGAATGAGAATGAAATATAAATAATATAAAATAAAATATATATTTTTAGAATAATTAAAATAATAGAACCAAAAAGAAATTTAAAAAAAATAAATTAAAAAGTAATTAGCTTGTAATTACACCATGTAATTACTTGCAATTCATGAATTGGTGAGTGTAATTACCCCAGCCAATACACTCAATTATCTGGTCCCTTTCTAAAGGTTTGTTTGGAAAGCCAACAGATAATTAGAATTTGTGTAATTACTAAGGTAGTAATTATGCTGATATGTTTGTTTGTCACAATATAATTACAAATGTACTTTTTGAATGCACAATTGAAATTATAAGATTATATTAAATTTTAAAAATAAAAGTTAATTATTTAAAAATTATATTAGACAAATAAGAAACTTTATAAATGATATTAAATTAAATATTTAAGATATACAATGTCTTTTGAAAATGGGCAGGAAGAGATTTGTATTTGTATAACTATAAGTATGTAGGGTGGAGAGATATGTATTTGTATTTGTAAATTCAGTCTCTCTCTCGCTTTATACAAAACAAATTATACATTTGTATTGTATAATTTGTGTTTGTATAAAGTAAGAGAGAGAAACTAGCAGAAGAAAATCGAGCGAGGGGCTGGGCAGGTAGAGGAGAGAGGTGAGGGAGAGATGACGAAAAAAGAGGAGGGTGACGAGCGAGATTCCAGAGAGAGAGGAGAGGGGCGAGAGATAGGAAAAGAGGAGAGAGGCGAGAGAGAGAATGTAATTATAGCTAGAAGTAAGTTCCGAATTGTAATTAATGCAAGATGTTGCTATGTTAGCTAATTAATTAGTATATATTTGCTTAACCACATAATTTACCTTTGAATTAATCATAAAAAAACTAAAAGTACAAGGTTTCAATGAACATCATGAAATGCATGTTTGACAAAAAGATTAATATTATAAATAAAATGTCACAAATTATTAAAATATTTGACAAAAAGATTTTCTATCAAGCCTAACTAAAAAAATAAATAACTTGCAAGGTGAAGTCTCAAGTCAATACTACTTAAAGAAATGAAAGTGAAATATAACATAAGTTATAAATTCAAAACAAATTAGTCTTATGTCAAATTTCAACATAACATACATAAATATGATTTTAAAAAAAAGGAAAACGTAAGTCTATAAACTTACTCAACATACATACATTAGTCTTGTTCTTCTTCCAATTGGATTTGGTGTAATTGAGTGTAATTACAGGCTTGTTTGATTGGCCAGGTAATTACTTGGTCAGCAGGTAATCAAGTGTTATTGGCCGGGGTAAGAAGAACAATGGATAAGTTGAAAGAGAAAGACTAACCGTGGGTGGAAAGAGAAACGTGGGTATGTGGGAGTCGGGATGGGGTGTGACATGTGATAAGTTAAAGGAAATCCCTTGAAAGGTGTAATTGATGATTATCAACTTATTCTCTCTCATAATTTTCTCTTTCTCTCACCTATTAAAATTATATAAATTAATTAATAAAATATAATTAATTAATTTATAAATTAAAACTGATATGTTAATACTTATAATTAAGACTTTATAAGTAGTAATAAAAAAAATAGATATAAAGAGTTTTTATGATTAATTCAATTGAATTATACTAATTTGAAAAATATAAATCAATTATTTTTTCATAATATTAGTTAAGAATATATGCTTATTAATTAATATATTTTCAAAAGACACTATATATCTTAAATATTTAATTTAATATCATTTATAAAATTTTTATTTGTCTAATATAAATTTTAAATAATTAACTTTCATTTTTAAAATTTAATATAATCTTATAATTGCAATTGTGCATCAAAAAAGTACATTTATAACTACACTATAGCAAATAAACATATCTAGCATAATTACTAGTCTGTGTAATTACTATCCTAGTAATTACTATCCTAGTAATTACACCAATTCGTTGACTTTCCAAACAGACCCTTAGGAAGAGGCCAGTAATTGAGTGTATTGACAGGTAGTTACACTCTCCAATTCATGAATTAAAATAATTACATGGTGTAATTACCAGCTAATTACTTTTTAATTTTTTTTGTTTTAATTTATTTTTAGTTCTATTATTTTAATTATTCTAAAAATATATATATTTTTCGTGAAATTTGTCTACTCCTTCTTTGTGATTTTAATTCTGATGTTTTTCGGACTTTGCAGATTGCAAAAAATCAGAGAAGAGGGACTAACTAACAATTTCTCAGCCATACTCATTGAAAACTTTCTGGTACTTCTCTGCTTTCCAGAATCCAACTGTTGGTGCCGAGGGTTCATGGTAATAACTGGCTGCTGCATCGACTAGGTTTGATGAAGGAACTACACAATGTGTTGAAGGTTTTAGAACTCGCTATGTCTTCACGGAAGCAATGTTTGATAGAACTTGTGTATGATTTTGGAGAAGCTTGGCGGAAGACAAAGCACTACATATTGTTTTCCTGTGATTGGCTTCAATGGCTGCGTCTTCTGTAGTAGGTATTACTAACATTTACTTATTTAGTATTCTATCTACTTTGAAGTTAAACATAGATAAAGGACTAATTTCAATTGTTAATGAGAACTGCAAGTTTTATATAGTTGCCTTAGTGTTAGAGAATAGAGCCTGAAAGCTAATGCCTTGTGGTAGGCAGCCTCCAAGTGTGCATCTTCTGTACGTAAATGAGTTCAAATGCAATACAAATTATCATGACTTCAGTGAAATCCCTGTCATTAGCCTAATGTGTCAGGCTAATAAAATAACAGGTTAATGTAACAAGTAATAAAATCTTGAAAGATAAAATAGTTGAGGAGAATCTGGTAGACCAAGTGAAAATTGAGAAAAATTAGTTTGGATGTACATTTCCGAGAAACATGTATAATATAGAACGTCAACCAGAATTTCTCATGGCTTACTCACAATCAGTACCTTTTTCATAATCACCACGTAGCATTGGTGGTACTGGTGAAAAACAGTATTTTTGGGCTTTGGTATTACCTGAACGGAGGACAGTGATATATCCCAGTAGTTGTTGTCTTGGTTTATCAGGTGGGGAAATCTGTTTTGCATAGAATATAACAACAACCATCATTTGTTGGCGACTCAACAAATTTCCTAGTCGAGGTGCAGTATGGCTTTGGAAGTATGTTGTTCATTTTGCTACTGTGGTTCAGAAATGTCCAGAGGTTTTTGGACTTGGAGGAGGCAATGCTCTTGATATGGAAGTTCGGAACATGGTTTTTCATCTTGCTTTTCCGAACATCTTGTATTTGCAAATAAGAAGCAAGGTTATTTCTTATGACTTGAAAACCCATACTGCAGAACTTGTATATGATTTCGGAGAAGCTTGGCGGAAGACAAAACACTACAAATTGTTGTCCTATGAGTGGCCTCAATGGACACGTTTTTTGTAGCGGGTAATACTAACATTTTCCACTTAGTATTCTATCTACTTTGAAGTTAAATATAGATAAAGGACTAATTTGAATTGTTAATGAGAAGTACAAGTTTTATACTGCTGCCTTTAGGTAGGTGACTAGAGCCTGAAAGCTAATGCGTTGTGATAAGCAGCCTATAAGTGTGCTTCTTCTGTTGGTAAATGAGTTAACCCCGAACTAATGGGATTTGATCTACAAATATGGAGGATAAATATACAAGATATTTATTTCTCAACACTCCCCCTCAAGTTGGAGAGTTAATATCATGAAATCCCAACTTGTTGTGCAATGCCACAAATTGATCTTTCCCCAAAGCCACTGTAAAGATGTTTGCTAATTGAAAGCGCTAAGGAACGGACTTTTCATCTTTGCTTGCAGCTTCTCTCGAACTATGTGGCAGTCCTTTTCATAATGTTTTGTAAACTCATGAAAGACTGGGTTCGCTGCAATATGCAAGACAGCTCGATATTTTGTGATAATCAAGCTGCCTTACATATTGGAGCGAACAGTTGACTATCGAAGGCTTTGGTTGATCAAGACACTCTAATATTAAGATAAAGAGAATAGTTTGAAAGGAGAAAAAGAATTTGCAGGATCTTGGAGAAGCTAGCACATATTCACGTATTTATAGTGATTTTGTACTAACATAATATAGATACATTCTCTGAGAAACATGTATAATATAGAACGTCAACCAGAATTTCCCATGGCTTACTTGCGACCAGTACCTTTTTCATACTCACCACATAGCATTGGTGATACTTTAAATGGAGGCATTGGTGGTGTTTTCCGTAACTTCAAAGTTGAATGGATACTCGGATTCTCCAAACACTTACTAATTATGAACAACGTAAATGCTGAAGTAGAGCCTTGTTGCAAGGATTATGGCTCGAACACAGCCATAGCTTCACTCTCGTTGACATATCTCTAGATGCACATGAAGTTATTACATGATCAACCAGTTGGTTGACCTCATCATCAAGCATGTTTACAGGGAACAAAACATGTTGGAAGATCATTTTACCAAGTACAGATTCAGCCACAGGGATGGAAGTAAAATCATAGGTGTGGCTTATTCAAAACGTATAGATTGTTGGAATTCTACCCACTATTGAAGATTGTCTTGGGCTATTGGGTTGTATCAAGGGTAATACAGGATCTAAAGAAAATGTCTCATTCACTACCCAACCCCTCGTTTTAAGTGTTTGCATTTTCATAGTTCAACATTGTTATTCATCCCTACTACAATTAAGTTTTAGGAGAGTCCGCGCGACAAAGATATGAACAATAAGACAGGCTTAGTGTGCTCTAGTAGAAGCAGAAGAGCTCATAATTTGATCTTCAAAGTACATAGCATTTGCTTCCTAGGTTTACTCCATGCTATTGTGGTTGACTGAAGGTTTGTTTCTTGTTTTTTACTTTTATCTCGAAAAAGGGAAAAAAATACCGGTAAGGTTGTTGGCTTGGAAAGTTTAAAAAGGAACCTGCAGAACTTTCTGCAAACTTTGCATTTGGTGGTGAATGTGATGATTGGATGTATAAATTGCCTTTCTGATACAGAATTTATCATCAAGCTCATTAGATATTTGGATTATAAGATTTTTCTGCACTTTGTTTGTGATTTCATTTTGACGTTTCGTGGACTTGCTGATTGCAAAAATCACAGAAGAGGGGGTAACCATTTCTCAGCCGTACTCATTGAAGATTTTCTGTAGCATCTCTGCTTTCCGGAATTCAACTGTTGGTGCTGAGAGTTCATGGTAATGACTGGCTGCTGCATTGACTAGGTTTGTGTCATAGATTTTAGAACTCACTATGTCTTCATGGAAGCAATGTTTGACAGAACCTGCATAATTTGAATTGTCTATGACTCTATGGTATTTCTAGGTTTTTTCCTTATGTAAACTATGAAGACAGGCCACCTGATGTTTCACTTTTCTTTCACTATGTGCGGAATCTTATCTTCCAAAGTTAATACTCTGTGTCATGATATATCTTCCTTCACTATGCGCCATGGCTTTATTCTCAGTATTCTTCTCATTTGGTTGATATATTTGCTAAGTTCATTGCAGAAGTATGCTTCTTCTAACCTACTTTTAAGCTATGTTGTTCAAACTCTCCAAAAGAGTTGTTGTATGCACGGATGTCAAATCCTCCAGAAATAATGCATTTTTGAAGGATTTAACACTTTCCTAGAGACATCTTTTAGGAGTTCCTGCAACATATGTTTTTTGACATGCTTCATTTTGCAATTGTCATTGTTTGCGACATTGTTGTGATTTTAAGCTGATAGACAAGCTACAAATATGGGCATCTAGGACCATGCTTGTGCAAATTCTCTTCAAAAGAAACCACTAAGTGTTGTGATGGGATATATAGGGTTGCTTCGCGCTTTGCTAGAGGTCTCGGGTTAAACCGTTCAAGTCTGGTAGGAAGCGTGATTCCTCTTTAGTGAGCCTTTCGTGATGTGAATTTAAACTTCATGTCCATCTTTATATATAGATAGATATATTACAAACATTATGATGTCACCACTCCGTCACTCTTTTGGTTGATTAATTTACATCATCAAGTCCTATTATATGACATAATTTAAAGTAGTTTTAAATAATAAGTGACTACACTTGTTATGTTTTTTTTTTTTGGGTAACTAACATTTTGTATTAATCACCAAAGCATCATCATTACAGATCTATAGCTAGTTGACATACTAGCTATATCACATCGGTGAAAAAAAACATCAAAACTCACTAGCCAGTCTATCGCTGAAGGCAACAAATCTCTAGCTAGAATAGTAAGTTGTGTAGAAACTGTGCTCTAACACTACACATATATGCTATCTCCTTGGCAATGACTTATAATCTCTGGCTTTTGTGAGAAATATAGAAGAGAATATTATTGAATTGTGTATCTAAATTGTTACATAAAGACCCTATTTATAGACACTACATTAGACTCCTTTTCCAACTAGGATTCCTATTCCTATTCTTATTTCTATTCTAACACTCCCCCTCAAGCTGGTGCATACAAATCATATGTACCTAGCTTGTTACAAATGTAATTAATACGAGGACCGGTGAGGGACTTAGTGAAGATATCTGCAAGTTGATCATTTGACTTTACAAATTTCGTAACAATATCTCCTAAGAGTATCTTTTCTCTAACAAAGTGACAGTCAATCTCAATATGCTTAGTCCTTTCATGAAACACATGATTTGATGTGATATGAAAGGCCGCTTGATTATCACTCATAAGTTCCATCTGATCGATTTCACCAAATTTTAGCTCTCTTAGCAACTGTTTGATCCAAACTAGCTCACAAGTTGCAACAACCATTGCTCGATATTCTGATTCTGCACTAGATCGAGCAACCACACTCTGTTTCTTACGCTTCCACGACACTAAATTACCTCCTACTAAAACACAATATTCGAATGTCGAACGTCTATCAGAGGGTGATCCTGCTCAATCAGCATCTATATATCCAGTGATATGCTCATGGCCTTGATCCTCGAAGAGTAGTCCTTTACGAGGAGATGACTTTATATATCACATAATACAAACAACTGCATCTCAATGACTATCACAAGGGGAAGTCATAAACTGACTTAGAACACTCACATGAAAAGAGATGTCAGGTCTAGTCATTGTGAGAGTTCCAACATTCTAGGAATATTAAAAAAAAAAGGAATGCTCCCAGGCACAAGAATCGAGGTCAAACTGCCTGCAGTTTGAATTTCAAATTACTTTCCGTTTCTGGGGGATTTTTTCTAGCAAGATGTTAAAGTCTAACTTGAAAGGGGAAAATAGCATTTACTACAATGCTGGTTTTAAGTCTTATGAGATCACAAAGTGTCAAACGGAGGCAGAATCATGGTACGAATGGTCGGAACAGAGCAGATACTTATTGCGGACAGTTAAAATCAGCCATAAAGTCCTGAGATGGCTAACAACAGTATTTATTGAAGCGTCAAAGGAACAGGGAAAGGTAGTTAGAAGATGGAAAACAAAAGATCACTTCTCAGAGTTTTTTTGCACTCTTAAATACAATGAGAATGGAAGATACATCAGTTTTATAGCCTTACAAGGACAAAACAAAGCAGTAATTATTAAACCTGAAACTGCATTCAGAGGGGGGTGGGGGAACATTGCTCATAAAATAGCAAAGTTCATATATGTATCAGAAAGCATACAGGAGCAGCAGCAATTGACTACTAAGAAACTTGAACTTTCATACAAAGAGGCCCTCAAATCTAGTAGATGGATGCCGGAGAACACAAAGAAGGCGAAGATACAAAACAGAGCAAATGGCATCAAGATCGCTGGTGAGACGAAAACCTCCGACAGGGATCTGCTGAACAGGTGCATAGCCGGCAAGTTTCAACATGGCTCCTCTGAAGTGCCACAATTGAACGATGTGAGAAGATGGGCAAGTAACACCTGGAAGACAGCCAGAGGCATTAATGTATATGCTATGAATGATGGCATGTTTTTGTTCTAGTTCCCATCACGGAAGACAGCAGAGCACGTCATGGAGGGGGAATGGTCTTGGAAGAGAATGCCACTGAAGCTAGAATGGTGGAAACCAACTACCGGATGCTGGCCGGCAGAAATCAGGAGGGATTGGGTATGGATCAGAGTTTTAGGCTTCCTCTGAATCTGTTGTCAGAGGAAATTTTCAAACTGATCGGAGAGAGATGTGGAGGCTTTATCGAGACGGAAGAGGACACCACACTGAAAAATCATCTTCATTGGGCGAGGTATTGAGGCTATTTTTTCACAGCAAAGCCACCGTATTGCGTACTTTAGCCAAAAGTTAAGCTCTAGGATGCAACATACCACTGAGAGATGTTTTCCATTACTCAAGCTGTGAGTAAATGGAGACAGTACCTATTGGGGCGTCAGTTCACTATCCTTACTGATCAACAATCATTGCATAACTTGACTACCCCAACTATTCAGACCCCTGAGCAACAAAAATGGCTCACTAAACTTGAAAGCTATGACTTTCGCATCTTGTATAGACCTGGAAAACAGAACACAGCAGTAAATTCCTTGTCGCGTACTTCAGAGGCTGTTCTCATGACTATTTCAGTCAATTCTTTTGCTATAGAGGCTGATTTGAAGCAGCTGAATTAGACTAACCCCGAGTTAGTAGCAATACAACAGGCCTTGCTTTGTGGGGATAAAAATTTTGATGACTATCAGTTGAAAGAAGGGATTTATTTTATAAAGGCAGGTTAGTGATTCCCTCGGACTCTCCCTTACGCCAGAAATTACTCATTGAGTTCCATGCTACCGTTAGGAGGACAGGCCGGGTTGCACCCACATTCCATCATTTGGCATCTAATTTCTTTTGGAAACAGATGCGCATGGACGTACAAACATTTGTGGATGCGTGTCATATATGCCAACAGATGAAGGATTCTCACCTACATTCTGCTGGGCTATTACAACCATTGCCGATTCTGAACCAGGTATTTGAGGATATTGCAATGGACTTCATTACTTGTCTTCCGAGCTCAAGGGGAAAGACCACAATCATGACAGTAGTAGACCATCTCACTAAGTACGGTCATTTCATTCCTTAGCCATCTGCTTTCTCGACTCATACAGTGCTGAGGCCTTTGTTGTTGGGTATTATTAGGCTCTATAGTCCTCCTTGTTCTGTTGTGACGGATCGTAATCCGCGGTTCTTGCACTCTTTTTGGCAAGAGATTAAACGCTTGCAGGGATCCACTTTAGCCATGAGTGCAGCCTATCATCCTCAAACAGATGGACAATCTGAGGCTCTTAAAAAATGTGTGGAACTATATTTGCGTTGCTATGTTGCTGAGGTGTCTTCCTAGTGGGTTTCTATGCTGCCATGGGCGGAATTTTGGTACAATACTTCGTTTCAAACTTCAGCCGGTATGACTCCTTTCAGGTCTCTCTATGGTCTTGAACCTCCTACTGTTGCTTGGTACATTTTCGGGAGTACTGCGAGCAAACTGGTTGAGTCCTATCTGCTGCAGCGCGATGAAGTCTTGCACATCCTCTAACACAATTTATTGAAGACTCAGAACCGCATGAACCGGTTGGCTGATAAGTCTAGGACTGATACCTTCCTTGAAGTGGGTGATTGGGTGTATGTCAAGCTTAAACCATTCAGACAGAATACTCTACGCTTGCAGCGAGATCATAAACTTGGGAGGCGTTATTTTTGGCCCTATCAGGTGTTAAAACACATTGGCCCTGTCGCTTATCGCTCGGAACTTCCTAAATCTGCAAAAATCCATTCTATTTTCCATATTTCTATGTTGAAGCGTTGTGTTGGCACTTTGGATCAACAGATGACACCTATGCATCTGAGTGTTCCTACTACAGAGGATCTCGTTGAGTCCAACCTTGAGGACAAGGTTGCTTTCCAGGAAGGGAGTAATGTTGTGAATGAGAATATTGTTGACTGGGATGCCTCTCAGGATGAGCACATGGGACTGCCATGTAGGACTTCTAGAAAGGTCATTCCTCCAAAAAGACTTGGGGATTACGTTTGGAAAGGGGGAAGTTCACGTGAAGAAGGGTAAAATTGGCAAAACAGTAGGCACAAAGCATCATGAGTGGAGCATTGCACAACAGGCTATTTGATTGTTATGAGTGGACACTCTTTCTCTCTCAATTTCTTCTAAGTTCCTCACCTCCTTCTTCTTCTTCTATCATTAGCTATTTTACTTATGCATTTTCCCTTGTAATTTCTGATTCAATACATCTACTACTTGTAAGTTGAGTTAAAGGTTATTAATACAAGTGTGGTTACTGTTTCATTGTGTCAATTTGTTGCACCAAGTGTCCTAATCTTCTTTCCATTGAAGCTCAGATAATAATAGATTAGATACAATCTGTATAGTCTCTGATTTTAGCATAAGTAACAGGATTACCAAACATTCTATCTTGGGGAAGACACATGTCACTGAAGTCTCCAATCACCAGCCATGGTAAGTTAATTCCCATAGCTACCTCTTGCAGTCCTTCCCAAAGAGGTGTACGGGGATTATACCCATAGATAACTAAAATTAGACAAACTAATGATCCTTGCCTTTCTTTCACATGACAATGTGACAAATGAGTGTCCTCTCGAATGCATTCTACTTTATATATGTTGTGGTCCCAGATGATCCTGATCCTACCATTGATAGCCTTGTGATAGTTACCTTCCATCTTCCAATTTGGAGCAATACTTTGTCATATACTTCTAGTATAAGCTCCTTGTCTTTTGTTTCGACTAATCCAGCAAGTTTGACATGATTTAGTATCAGAAAATTCCTCATCTCCTCTGTTTATGTTGTTTATTTACCCCTCTCACATTCCAAAATAGCCAATTCATTTGGTAGTTTGGAGACCACCTCCGATCCTTTGTTGTGGGGTGAGTGGTGTACCCCAGATTTTCTTCTCGGACTCTTCCCAGTATTAATGTTATTAGTGAGAACAGGGAAGTTAGATAAGTCTAGCTCATTAGTATCCCCTACTTCCGGTGCTCTTTTAGTACTAATAGACGGTCACATTTGGACCATCAACTCTCCCCTTAGTTGGAGGAATAATCTGCCCAGGTTGCTCCATATTAGTAGGCTTAGTTGGTGACTACACTGGTTATGTTGTTGTTACGTATAATAAGTAAAATTAGTACTTCGTCCATTCCAAAGTAAGTGTTATTTTAACCAAAAAAATTATTCGAAAATAAGTGTCACCTTAATTAGGAATTTAAGACAAAAAACTATGCCTTCTCTTTTATAATTTTTCTTAATGGGTGCGAAATGAGCTAAAGTGACACTTATTTTGGGATGGAAGAAGTAACATATAACACAAAACAACTCCCTTTGTTTCCATTTAGTTTCTAGGATAAGGTCTTGCATAGCCCTCAAGAAAAAAATAACGAAAAAGGGTCATATTTACACCTTGTCATACTTTTTCAACAAGGTTTAAGCATTTCAGCCTATGTTTGCTTCTTGTTTTTTCCTAAATTGTAATGGAATAGAAGTGGAATTTATTTTGATTTGATCAATTTCCAAAAATAAAATTTTGATCAATGAATACGAGAAAATGATGAGGAAAATTTTGATCAATAAAATTTTTATCAATGAATACTTCTAATACTAATATTTACTTTGAACTTAGATATATGTATCTTTTTCGTGAACTTTTTTATAGACTTATAGTAGGGTGAGAATGACACTTGTTGTACAAAAGCAGTTTTGCTGATATGGAGCAACTATAAAATGTTTATGAAAGTGGCTTATTTTCATCTTCTATTGGTTCAGTTGGCTTAAATAGCTGGTGTTTTATGGTTTGAGCTTATTGTGGAAATCTCTGATTGTAGCTGGTTTTAGATTTTGAATTGATTTGAACATTTGATGTTGTCTTTAACTGCTAGTCCATCTTATATAAAGGTTGTATTTTGTTTATCTGTGACTAAGTGTTATATAGAAGTCCGACGCTATCGCTTCTTCAAGGTCATTCGTTTTTTGCTGCTAAGTACACGTGTTCTTTTGTACTCACCTTTGCTTTCTACACCTCTGTTGTGCAGGTTCTGAGACCGGTACTAGCAGTGTATGATCCTCTCTTTTGAGTTGGCAATTTATCGAAGTTCCTGGATGTAGTTGCTTGGCTGTTCCACAAGATCCGGACGTCTCTATCTTATTTATTTCCTGTCATTATCCTTCGGACAGTTGTATAAATTTCGGATTCTTACTCATGTTGTCATAGAAGCTTTGCACTCATGTCACTGGATTTTTGGTGTTGTAACTGTATTCTTTTGAATTTCTGTGTTGATTTTTGGAAGTATGACTTTAAGACTTCATTTCTGCTACTTATCTACTTTTATCCCGTGTTTGCTTACCTATCGTCATAGGCTATCAATGGGTTAGAATAGGTGCCATCATGACCTTGTTTTTAGTTTGTGACAGTTCTGTTCATGCTGATTATGATTTCTCATACTATACAACCGTGTGACTGACGCAATCACGCAATGGAATTATGTTCCCTGTAAGAATGTTGCAAGGCTTGAATAATGATCTTCTCCTGAGTCAATCAGCATGATTGTTTACATTATGCTAATATTATTCGTGATTGCAGGGAACAAAGCATGTTGGCAGATTGTTTGGCCAAGTACAGATGAAGCAGCATAAGAGGAGGTAAAATTAAGATTTCTTAACAGCCCCACCCCTTGTTCTGTTTGAATTAGACGAAATAGGAACCATCTTTTTGTTCCCTCTCTTTTTGTAATACCCAAGTAGTGGGCCGAAGTTTTTCTTCTGTTCATGCTGATTATGATTTTTCATACTATACAACCATGTTGCTGGCGCGATGATGTTCCCTGTGACGACATCTAATAGTTAAATGTAATTACTTTCTTTCGGACCAAGAAAACAATCCTAGGTGTAGTTTATTCGAAACCTATAGATTATTGGCATTTGGTAGTATCACAGGTAATACAGGGTGTGAACAAAATTTCACCTTCACATGGCAATTGCAAGTGCCAATTCCTCCCACAACTTTGTCAGCTTACCATTATAATGAACTATGGTCATACCTTTCTGCGTACATCCGGCCAATTCTTCCTTCAATTGATGCATTTGGGGACCGTTCATCACCGCAAAATGATCCTGCAAAGTGTAGGTTCAATAGTGTTGTGAAGCCATGACACCAACAAAGAATTTATAGTCCACTTTGTTTTCTAAATCCGTCAAATCCTTGCTTGGCTTTTCGAAGTTTTGAAGAACCGAACTCCTGTTACTAGTTTTGAGTTATTATGACAATTAAAATGTTAATACACTCTTCGGCCCATTTTAGTTAGAAATCAAGATGTAGAAAAGCGTTTTTGGGCTTTGGTATTACCTGAATGGAGGACAACGATCTATCCCAATAGTTGTTATCTTGGTTTTTCAGGTGGGGAACTCTGTTTTGCTTATAATGGTTTGACCACCATCACTTGTTGGCGACTAAGCCATTTTCCTAGTCGAGATAATGCAGTATGGGTTTGGAAGTATGTTGTAGATGTTACTTATGTATTTCAGAAATGTTCAGAGGATTTTGGACTTGTAGGAGGCAGTACTCTTGGTGCGGAGGTTCGGAACATGGTTTTTCATCCTGCTCTTCCGCACATCTTGTATTTGCAAATAAGAGGAAAAGTTATTTCTTGTGATGTGTTCAAGCGTACTGCAGAACTTGTATATGATTTTGGAGAAGCTTGGTGAAAGACCCAAGAATACAAATTGTTTTCCTATGAGTGGCCTCAATGGCCACGACTCTTGTAGACTATCAACAAGTATTACATATTTGTACTTCTTCTAATACTAGCATTTACTTATTTACTTTGAACTTAGATATACATATAACTTTTTGTGAACTTCTTTTTAGACTTATAGTGGGGACGGAATGACCCTTGTTGTACAAAAGCAGTTTCGCTGATATCGAGCCTATTGGCATGCCTATTTCTCTTACATTGAAATGTCTTATATGTTTACCATGTTCATTTCAATAGTTTTGTCCCTAATGGACTAGTTTCTATTATGAAGAGATCTACAAGTTTGATATTACTTTGAGATGTGAAAACAAATGCCTTGTGATATTACCTTTACCACATTCATATTTTTTGATTCTTTTGTTTGCACATTTCTCCTTTATACATCTCCTTCCCCTAACGTGAAGATGGATGAAAGAAGTTCCGCTGATATCCAAAAGCCTCTTCCTCGTACATTGAATGTCTTACATGTTTAGCATATTCCCTTCAATATCCTTTAGAGTAGGTGGACTACAGCAATGGCCTGAAAGCTAACGCCTTGTGGGAGGAGGCAGCCTTTATTTCTGCATTTCTGTAGTTAAATGAGTTCAAAAGTTCACAAGGCTTCAGTGAAATCCTTACCAATACCCTAATATTCTGAAACAGTTGAGACGAGAAACTGGAAGACCAAGTGAAGAATGAGGAAAGATAAGTTTGGATGGTGAAGTACCAGTGGTAGATCAAGACACTCTATATGTAGAGGATATTGGAGAGGCTAAGCACATATGTATAGTGATTTTTTCATAATAAGTCAAGCTTACAACCAATACAACTAATATCCCCTTGACCTTTATAGTAGGGAGGGAATGACCCTTGTTGTACAAAACAATTTCCGTTGATATCGAGCCACTATAAAGTGTTTATGAAGTGGCTTATTTTCATCTCTTTTGGTTGAGTTGGCTTATGTAGCTGGTGTTCTATGGTTTGAGCTTATACTGAAAATCACTGGTTGTAGCTGGTTCCAGATATTGCTTTTGAACTTGATTGGATGTTGTCTTTAGCTGCTAGTCTGTCCTGACCCTCGCTATCGCTTCTTTACGGGTCATTCGTTGCTGCTGCTGAGTACACATGTTCTTTTGTTCTCACCTTTGCTTTCTACACCTCTGTTGTGCAGGTTCTGAGCCCGGTACTAATGGTAGGTGATCCTCGCTTTGAGTTGGCAATTTATCGAAGTTCCTGGATGTAGTTGCTTGGCTGTTCCACAACATCTGGACGTCCCTATCTTGTTTATTTCCTGTCATTATCCTTTGGACAGTTGTGTAAATTTCGGATTCTTACTCATGTTATCATGGAGACAAAGCTTTGCACTCATGTCACTGAATTTTTGGGGTTGTAACTGTATTCTTTCGTATTTCTGTGTTGATTTATTAAAGTATGACTTTATGAGACTTTACTTCTGCTACTCATCTACTTTTATCGCGCGTTTGCTTACCTATCGCTGATAGGCTATGGATTGGTTAGGACAGGTGCCATCATGACCTTGTTTTTTTGGGCCTTGACAGTTGTGTTCATGATGTATTGCTTTGGTGGAAAGTTAACTCATCTTGATTCCCCTTTCTTTCTGAGATGGCTCGAGATGTGTTAGCTATTCCTATTTCAAGTGTGGCATCAAATTGTGCTTTTAGTACTGGAGGGTGCATTCTTGATTCGTTTAGGAGTTCATTAACTCTTAAATTGGTACAAGCTCTAGTGTGCCTTCAAGATTGACTTTGGAATATTCTAGTCTCTAGATGATTGCTATTTTCAGCATTAAATGTTTTAAATATCTACTACTTTCTCTGTTAATTAGATTTAATTATGCCAAAAGCTCGATCACCCGTTTGGAATCACTATGAAAGGCATTATTTGGATACCATGGAGCAGAATCGTCTACTTGATTAAGTAGTTATTATTTTGTTGACTTGAATATGCACTATTAGTACTATATTTGGAGTTAATTTTCAGGTTGTGCGACTGCTAATTTTCTGTTTGTGCTAGACAATTTTCAACTTGTGTGACATAATGGCAGCTTAATATTCAAATTGTGATGCTGATTTTTTATGTAATTATTTTGATATGATATTTGTGTTGAACAGTTTCTTTGATTGCAGTTGTGTTATTACTGTTGTAGCTGCTAATTAGCCTGATTGAATGGCTATATCATATGAGCTGCTGCTATGTTGTAGCTGCTATATTTGATTGCTATTTATCTGTGATGAGGGTTGAGCAATTATTGCCTGTGAGTGTGAGATCATGAGATAAGTAAAACCAATAACTTTCCGAATCGAATTGAACCGACCGATATGCAGACCTAGTGTCAAGTCCTTTGATTTAGCTTATATATATGCATTTTTGTCCTTCTCACTATCATCATCTGTTGCTGTTACTTTGGTTCAGAACAATGTTTTATAATGGACAGAGTTTTGAAAGAATTGAAGATGAGTTTCAAGTTTGAAAAAAAAAGTGGTTTTGACCAATTATCAGGTGAATTTTTTCTACTCACAAAACTTCTGTTTCTTTTCAAGTTAAATGATCATCCAAACACAACTTCCAAATACCTTGTTCAACCTTTTTTTTTCTCTTTACTTTGTTAAATGATTAAGCTGAAAAGGAAATTGAGTACCCTATACCCTGCCAATAAGTGGTTAATCAAAAAATTTCAAATTTATCAATCCTTAATCCGATACTAATAAGTTTATTTTGCGATTGGATTATCTGTTATGATACGGTTTTGAACAATCCTAATTAAGACAAAATGTAATGAAGGTATTCAATAATATTCGGCCCATGAAATTTTTACCATAATCTTTTTATTCTAACTAGGAGTATCACATGGGCAGGTTGTGTTGAAATTAGAGATATTAAAAGGAAAAATTACCTATCTACACACCTTTATTTACCATAATTTATATTATTCTCTACCATTCCAAAATATTACCAAAATCCCTTATTTTACTCCCAAAACCCCAACCTCCGGATACATAACTTCACACTCCCAATACTCACGTTTCTCTTCCTTAATTCACACTATCAATCTCTCCCTATTTTCACTCCCACAATCCTATCAGTTAATTTCTTCCTTACAATTTAAAATTCAAAATCGTTCTCTCTCCAGTCAAATCGAATTCAACATTGAAATACGTACATTCTTCATCTTCTCCAACTTACAGTTCATCCTTTTTTTTAAAAAAAATTTCATCATCAATTTTCCTATACATATGGATGATGCTCCTTCCTTTAGTGTTGAGATTACCCAATTAAACTCTTTTAACATTGATCGTGTTTATGATTCTAACAACGATGATTGGGATGAAAACAGATCCAAACGTTTGCACGATCCATTATCAATGAAGAATCAAAATATTGAGAAGGCGAAGTTGAAGAAGGATGTACCTTCATCTTCTAAAGCGGTTGTGGAATCCCCTCCCCCCCCCCCCCCCCCCCCCCCCCCCCTCTAAAAAAAATGATTGATAGATTTTCTATCGATTTACCTTATTTTAATGTTTAATATTGCCTTTTATTAGTTGTTTAAAAAATCTGATACATTTTACTGATAAAGTGGTGTTCTCATGATTTAAATGTTCTATGTTGATATATAAACCCTAAATTTGTTCTATTATTGAATAGTTGTTATAAATGTATCAAGTTATAAAGTCCATTGTGTACAATGTGCTGTAATATGCAGAATTTTATATCATATACAACATAGTTTGTTCAAGGCATCATTCAACAAGGAAACGACAACCTATAAGTATTGTATCACTATTTTTTGAATTATATGTTTAATTCAATTTTATAATGTATCTTCTGCTTTTTGAACGGACTGCGGGTTTGTAGCTGCTTTTGCTGAGTTCCTTAGCGACGAATTTTTGATATCATTTGACAGTTTCCGATCTGATTATCGTCGTTCAAGATATGGAGCACTATTATGGAAATATGATTGCGAAAAGACAAAGACAGGATATGTTAGTGAAAAAGACGATCCATCAAAGCCTAAGAGTAACTTCACACCACCAACACAAGATAATTTGGTTAACGTAGAATAGAGATTATGTATCAATGCATAGACACCTTTTAATATTTTGTTGTTTTTAAGATAATTTTACTTAAGTTTTAGAGTGTTACTCTAAAAACTTTTTCCTATTATTTCTAAATTTGAATATATTTTGTTATTAATTCTAGTATGTAATTTCTTATGTTTTTTTTTGTAATTACAGTGCTCATGATACACAACACATCATATGATACTTAAAAATTTCTCATGATACATTTATGTGTCATAAAGTTAGGTATCAGATTCATAACTGACTTTTCTCAAATGTCATTATATAGAGTTCCTTAGTTCGATCAGTTAAGTATCAGATTCATAACAATATCTTGTTGGTATATATATGATACACTAGTTATGAATCACAACAATCTAAATATTAAACACTAGGTATCACGTACATATCATCTCTTTATTGTATTGTGATACATTAATTCTGACATTCTTTGATAATTAATTTTGTATCTGCTACGTCTCTATCTTGTTTATTTCTTCTCATCATCCTTCGGACAGTTGTATAAATTTCGGATTCTTACTCATGTTGTCATAGAGGCTTTGCAGTCATGTCACTAGATTTTTGGGGTTGTAACTGTATTCTTTCGAAAGTCTCTGTTGATTTATGAAAGTATAACTTTAAGACTTTACTTCAGCTACTTATCTACTTCTATTCTGCATTTGCTTACCTATGGGTGGGTTAGGATAGGTGCCATCATGACTCGTGACAGTTCTATTCATGCTGATTATGATTTCTCATACTATACAACCGTGCGACTGACAGAGATGAGCCTCTATTTCGTCCCATCGCCCAGACACCCACCTATACAATATGTGACATCATTGTCAGTCTCCATTCATTTGATTTGAAGACCCAAATTATTAATGTATGTAGTGAAAAAGAGAAGAATACTAAATTGAAATAAAAAAGGAAATAACATGACAAGTAAATAAAGCTTAGCATTGAAGTGGCGTCTCGTGAAGGTTTAAAAATATTGAAATTTGGAGTGGCAGTTCAACTTTGTCATTTTCCCATACAGCGTTTGATATTTCAAGTCTGACTAATCAGAAATGGAATTCGTGCCGGTATTGCTCGGAACTTGAACTGAGACCTCCGATTAAGATGGAATTCGAGTTCATATTTGTTGGGATAGTAGTTGCAAGCAAGGCATTAGAATGAAACGGTGTCAATGCAAATTGTTTATTTGTGAGGAAATCATAATCAATATATTGAATCGTTTGCCTTTAAAATCGCTAGCAAAGCTTCCATGCATATCGAAGAACTGGTAGAAGTACATTGTTGAAATTTATCGTGGTCGTCTTCGGTGTTCTGAACCTTATCTAATCGGTTTCTTTTGCATAGAGAAACATTCGCAAAGCTGTTTCTTCTTCTCATCGAAAGAGTCACCACTGTTAATTGGTACTAGTTTGGATAAATCAATCAATTTCATCGGCGAGAGTGTGTATATTGTTGCTTCTTCCAATGGTTTTTTACTATGCAATAAGCTTAGAAGCAGGCAGAGAGTTTATCATGTTTATAATTATGCCACAAGGCATCGTTTGGATCTCCCTAAAACTCCAATCTCTATGAATGATCCATAAGTTGGATTTACTTGTAAGGTAGATGAAGACAACTCTGTCCAGTGTAACAATTGAAAGTTTCTCTTCAGAGACCAATGTGTGGACTGCTAATAAGCTAATTGAGGATGTTCCTTTTCCATTGTACCCTTCTAGGGATGAGATTTCATCATCCTCGACTTGTGTCGTTGATGGAGTATTCTGTTGGCTTGATAATTTGGGACAGAAGATAACTTTTTACGATAGTGTTAAAGAGTGCTTTCGGGCTTTGGAATGGCCTGAACACATGCAGGTCAATCCCGGTCATAGTTTTGTTGGATTATCAGGTGGGGAACTCTGTTTTGCATTGAATGGTTGGACAACCATCACTGTTTGGCGACTCAGCAATTTTCCTAGTCGAGATTCTATATGGGTTAGGAAGTATGCCATAGATGTTGCTACTATAGTTCAGAAATGTCAAGAGGAATTTGGACTTGGAGGAGGCAGTGGTCTTGGTTTGGAGATTCGGAACATGATTTTTCATCCTGCTCTTCCGCACCTCTTGTATTTGCAAATAAGAGGCAAGGTTGTTTCATATGACGTGAGAATGCGTAGTGCATAACTTGTATATGATTTTGGAGAAACCTGACGGAAGACAAAACACTACAAGTTGTTTTCCTATGAATGGCCTCAATGGCCGCGTCTTCTGTAGCAGGTAATACTAACATTTACTACTTATTTAGTATTCTATCTACTTTGAAGTTAAATACAGATAAAGGACTAATTTGAATTGTTAATGAGAAGTACACAAGTTTTATATTGCTGCCTTTAGTTTGGATGGCGGAGGAAATACCAGCTGTGGTTGAGAAGTAAGACAAAGAAATTGAAACGGAGGGAGTACTAAATATGAACAACGTAAATGCTGAACTAGAGGTCTTGTTGCAAGGATTAAGGCTCGAACACAGTCATGGCTTCACTCCCCTTGACATATCTCTAGATGCACAGGAAGTCATTAACATGTTAGTCGATGACAACTTACGCTATGCTAATATCATTCGTGATTGTAGGTACAAAACATGTTGGCAGATCGTTTGGCTAAGTATAGATGCAGCATCATGGATGGAAGTAACATCATGGTTTTTAACAGTTGCCCCTTGTTTTTGCATTATCTGTTTTAAGCAGACGAACTGTCTGTTTATTCGCGACCTTTTTGTAATGCCTAAGTAGTAGGACAAAGTTTTTGTTCTGTTCGTTCTGATTATGATTTCTCAAACAGTATATCTGTGTGACTAGTGCGATGGAATCATGTTCCCTATAACGATATTTCATAGTTATGCTGAAATCAATGCAAATTGTTTGTTTGTGAGGAACTCATAATCAACATACTAAATCATTTGCCTTTAAAATCACTAGCAAAGTTTAAATGTATATCAAAGAACTGGCGTAAGTACATTGCTGAAGTTTACTGTTGTTGTCACCAATGGCATGAACCCTATTTAATTGGTTTCTTTTGCGTAGAGAAACGTTTGCAAAGTCGTTTCTTTTCATCGAAAGTGTTAATCGGTACTAGTTTGGATGAATTGGTCAATTTTATAAGTGAGAGAATGTATGTTGTTGCTTCTTCCAATGGATTTGCAGAGGAGAAAACCACTGGAATAAGCAACAACATATACTCCCTCACCGATAAAATTGACTGATTTGTCCAAACTAGTATCGATTAACAATGATGAGTCCTTGGACGAGAAGAAGAAACGACTTTGCAAACATTTCTCTATGCAAAAGAAACCGTTTAGGTAGGGTTCAGGCTACCAGAGACGACAACGGTAGATTTCAGCAATGTACTTTTGTCAATTCTTTGATATGCATTTCAACCTTGCTAGCGATTTCAAAGGCAAACGATCCAGTATATTGATTATGATTTCCTCAGAAATAAACAATTTTTCTTGACGACATTTGCAAGTTGCAACTACTATTCCAACAATGAAAATAGTGTGCAACTTTGAAGTTCATGATCAGGGATCTAAGAATAGATGATAGCAACAATTTGTGTAAATTGGACTCTAAAAAAGTTGGGAATGAGAAAGTACATGAGAAAACCTTTATTTTATATACTAACTTTCATAAATACTAGCATTAAATAAGCATAAATTGACTAGATTATATATATATTGACTGAAACTATATATTGACTAGATTAATTACATAATCTACAAAGTTAATGAGAAATCCTTTGAATGACAGTTTTTCTATAAATCAGTAAATGAAATCTGATCTGTTATACTTTTGCCTTTAATAAAGTACGACTAAAATGATTTGTTCGTATTTCAGTTATCGAACCAAAATTAGTTTGGTTCGGTGCAGTATGGGCCTGATATAACTGCGTAGCCCCTTATTTTTCTCCTTGTTTGAGTTCATATCTAAAATTTGAATTGTTTAGAGGAAGATTTCGTAGGACCTCAACTTAACATCTATATTTTTCCAAAGAAAAGGGGTGCGGGATGGATGAAATAGAGGTTCACCTACGTAGTCCTGAATAACAATGAACTGGAAAATGTAGCAGGGAATTAGTAACAATGTTGAAGAATACCAACTATTAATAATCTATAGGTTTCAAATAAGTCACCACAACTAGAATTGTTGTATTTTTGGTTCCGAAAGAAAGTAATTACATTAACTATGAAATATCGTTATAGGGAACATGATTTCATCGCGCCAGCCACACAGATATACTGTTTGAGAAATCATAATCAACATGAAAAATGGCGCGAACAAAAAGACAGTCCCTATTTCTTCTGCATCTGTACTTGGCCAAACGATCTGCCAACATGTTTCGTTCCCTGTAAGCATTCCTGATTATGGGGCCAACCAACTGGTTAATCAAGTATCTGCAATCACGAATGATATTAGCATAATGTAAGAAGTTGTCATCGACTAACATGTTAATGGCTTCCTATGCATCTAGAAAATATATCAAGGGGAGTGAAGTCATGGTTGTGCGCGAGCCTCAATCCTTACAACGAGACCTCTAGTTCAACATTGATTTTGTTCATAATTGGCAAGTGTTCGGATAATCTGAACATCCAATCAACTTTGGAGCTACAGTAAACACCACCAATGCCTCCATGTCCCATATTACCAATAGCAGTAACAGCCTTGCCGCGGGGATTTATTACTGTTCTCGTCTAGTTTCTCCTCTTAACTGTTTAAAACTAAAAGGATTTTATTACTATTGTCTTCTAGTCTCATCACAACTGAAACTAGTCCTTTAGAGACAAACAATTGAAAGGAATGTTGTAAAACATATAAGAGGAAGAGACATGCCATAAGGCCCGATATCAACGGAACTTCTTTTGTACAACAAGGTTCATTCCCTTCCTACTGTAAGTCTAAAAAGAAGTCCACAAGAAGTTATCTATATCTAAGTTCAAAGTAAAGAAGCAAGAACAGTACGGTTCATAGGTTCTTGCTTCGTATCACCCCAGTAATAACATGTTGAAACTATAGAAGGCCAGATGTGGAAAGAAGTATGGTAAGCATCTATCTCTACATACAGAATACGCGAAAAAATCAGGCCAACCAAGGCAGAACAGGAGCTGGTGATGTAGTTAGGAACAAAAATGGACAAATGCTGATGGAATTACTCAGAGAAACAAGCTGCACCACATGGAATTATTTGGTGTTGTCAACAAAATTTCGAGAAACTCACGATTGAACTCAATTCATTATTCATGGTAAATATGATTCTGGGAAACTGCAGAGACTTGAAGAAACTATCTCACAAATTCAAGCTCATAGTAAACAACAACAACAACATACTCAGTGAAATCCCAGCAAATCCAGATTCAAAGAAGAAGGAAACAGTGAAGCAAATATAGTAAGTCACAAGTAAACGGTGCAAAGTCTCAACAACAACAACAAAATAGTGCGATAATTGATAGGGGTCAAGTCAAACCCCGCACCACGTATTTTGGGTGGATGGAATTAAACATTTTAAAAAAAGTTCAAATATGTAATACCTGTGGATGGTCTACTGAAGACGCGGCCATTGAGGCCACACATAGGAAAACAATTTGTAGTGTTTTGTCTTCCGCCAAGCTTCTCCGAAATCATACACAAGTTCTACATTACTCGTTTTCACGTCATAAGAAATAAACTTGCCTTTTATTTGCAAGTACAAGATGTCCGGAAAAACAGGATGAAAAACTATGTTCTGAACCACAAAAGGAAGAACAATGCCTCCTCCAAGTCCAAAATCCTCTCGACATTTCTCAATTATAGTAACAACATCTACATTATACTTCCAAACCCATTCTGCATCTTGACTAGGAAAATTGTTGAGTCGCCAACAAGGGATGGTCCAACCATTCGATGCAAAACAGAGTTCCTCACCTGATAAACCAAGAAAATGATAACCGGGATGAATCATACACCCTGCTTGAGGGTATCTCAAACGCCATAAACACTTTTTTACACTATCATAAGCAGTCATCCCTTGTCCAAAATTATCAAGCCAATAGAATACTCCATCGACTACACAACGCGAATTCTCATCCCTAGAAGGGAACAATCGATAACGTGAATCATTAATGAAATTATTAGCAATCCACACATTAGTCTCCGAAGAGTAACTTTCAATTGTTATACTGGACTGATACTTTTCCCTAATTACATAACGAACTATAGTAAACGAGACAGTGTTATGTTCATCTACCTTACAAGTAAATCCTACGTATGGATCATCCATACGAATTGGAGTTTTAGGGACATCCAAACGCTGCCTTGTGGCAGGATTATAAACATAATAAATCCTATGCCTACTTTTAAGCTTATTGCATAGTAGAAAACCATTGGAAGAACCAACAACATACACTCTCTCACCGATGAAATCGACTGATTCATCCAAACTAGTACCGATTAAAAGTGGTGATTCCTTCGATGAGAAGATGAAACGATTTTGCAAACGTTTCTCTACACAAAAGAAACCGATTAAGTAAGGTTCAGGCCTACCAAGACGACAACCGTAAATTTCAGCGATGTACTTTTGCCAATTCTCAGATATACATTTAAACCTAGCTAGCGATTTCAAAGACAAACGATTCAGTATGTTGATTATGATTTCCTCATGAATAAACAATTTGCATTGATGAGGACGTTTCATTCTAATATTTTTAATTGTAATGAAATTAGTCCAGATGTGTGCAAGCCTAACAAAGGTTAGTGTGAAATGATAAGTATTGTATTTTATTTAGGTTTTGTGTTTGGCGCTAATTGGAATATTATGGGCCCTAATATTCCATAATCTGTAACTATAATAGTAATTGAATAGCATAATCAATAATATATACTAGGTAAATAAATAAATGAGAAAACTTGTTGAGTTTTGAATATGAAAGTTGTCTATAAATAAGGAAATTAAATCTGGCCAGTCATATTTTAACTTTAATAAATTACGAGTAAATATTAGGAATATTTAATAAATCAATTAATCGCTATGAATTCTAATTCTAGTGATTAAGTACTACCTATTAATAAGGAAGCACTATTGAGTATATCTAATACTACATTTTATATTGGCTTAAGTCATCGACAACCTCTTAAAGTTGTTTGCATAATTCACTTAGACACCTTAACTAGGGATAATACCTATTGGACACCTCTACCAATTCGAATTAATCCATTTGAGCACTTTTTTGATAATCAACTAAAATTATGAAATGTGTGTAATACACTTGCGGTGACATGACAAATTGATGAATTGAGGACATGCATGTGGAATTTTGAGGAATGACATGGAAAATTAATAAATTATAACAACATATATGTGAATTCTGTGGGGAAAAAAAAAAGAAATTTGAAGCTGCCGTCCCCCAGTTTCACCACTATCTCGTCTTCAACTTCAATAGATTCACAACTTCGATCGTAATCAATGGAGTATAGACAAATTTGTAATCGATTGATGAATTAACAACACATGTGAATTTCGAGGGGGAAAAAATTATTTTGAAGCCGTCGTCCCTCAATTTCACTATAGTGTCTCGTCTTCAACTTCAGCAGGTTCACAACTTCGATAATCAATGGAGTATTAACAGATTTATAATCAATTGATCTTTGAGCAAGTTCACAACTTCATGAAGGTCAAGTAGTGAAAAAGGGGCAACTCCTTTATTTAAAATGTCGTTGTCCACCCACCGTCGCCGTCGTTACTCTCAGTCCAGCGATTTATTTTTACAGATCTAATTTTTTTCCGATGAATGAGATGTTATTGGCTATCAAATTTAGAAAATGGAGGAGGGAGATGGTAATTGTGTTTTCCTTATTAAAATGACTGGTAAGGGAGACTAGGAAAGGGAGAGGTGGCTGAAGAAAAAGAGGGAGAAGAGGGGTTGATGATAGTCGGGACGATGACATTGGCTATGATGACAGTGGCAACGACGAAAATGGAGGTGGTGGAAGAAGTTATGGTTGAGAAAGAAGTAGAAAGAGATTAAAAATATATATTTAAAAAAAGCTAAAAATACCCCTTTCACGCGCTCAATATGTGTACTGCACTTTTCTTGCCATGTCAGCGAAAAGTGTCTAATAGATACTCATTTTGAATACTAAAAGTGTTCAATAGGTACTACCTCTAGTTAAGGTGTTTAAATGATTGACCAAGGGTCAAAAATACCCCTCAACTTTGTTTTATTGGTTGACTAAGCACCCGCCGTTAAAATTAAGTTATTCTTACCCCTACCATTTCTAATTTCATCATTTGTGCCCCTATGTTGACAGAAATCCCCAAATCAACTTAAATTAACCCGAATCTTAAAAAACTACCCGGTCCCTATTTAAAACACATGCCCGGATTGCTGGTTATCCCTGCTTCCTATCCAAGTTTCTCATCCTCACTTCCAATTTCTGATTTGTGCCCCTATGTCAGCCTAGAACCCATTCATTCATTCATGTAAACAAACCCAATCCAGTTTCTGATTTGAACTTGAACTCTTCTCTCTCAATTTCTAAGCAAATTAACAATTTTTTTGTTTTATAAATTTATCATCTCCTTTAAAGGGGAACAACTTTTTGTCCCGGAAAATCTGCTCAAAGATGGCATCGCTCAACTCGACCCACTAAACGAAATGAATGCAAACCAAATTAAATCCCCAAATCCATCTCGTTGAATTCTGAAGAACTACCGGCGAGATACAAACGATTCCGATCATCGGAAAATGGCCGGAAGATTGAGTAATGTAGCTACTAGCATAATGGGCGGAAACAATATTGTTACCCGCTCCATCGCATCCTCTCATCGAACACGCGCCGACATGGGCCTTTCCGTCGGCAAACATATTGTATCCGATAAGCCGCTTCAAGTGAATGATGAATTTATATGGGACAACGGTACTCCTTTTCCCAAGCCTTGTATCAATCGGATAGTTGATACCTTTGGAAAGTATGAAGCATTGGCTCGGTTGTGCAGTGGGTTGAGTTGTTTTGTGGGGATTAGACTCTTGGCTGTTTGGAATGATAAAGCCTCCAAAATCCCATTTACTCCAAAGGTCTATCCATATGACAACTTAAGAGTGGAGCTTGGAGGAGAACCTTGAGCTTGAATCTAGTTGCAGTTGAATCTACAAATGTGTTTCTTGCTTTTCTTCTAACGTATAATCAACTCTAAAGCTGTGGAGCGGCGAGAGAAAGAGCGGTGGACGGAGCTGTGTAGGTGGCAAGGTGTGGTGTGGGCGGTGAGAGGCAGAGATGTGGTGATTTTGTGAGAAATTGAAATTGATTTAGGGATTTTGGGTTTTGGAAATAATTATTAAAAAAGAAAATAGAAAAAAATGTTATTAATCAAGGTAAAAGAAATGGGTTATATGATTAAGTGGGTCGGATCGGGTTTAAATTGGGTAATTTTAGTTGATTTGGAGCTTTCCATCCAATTGAAGGGCACAAGTGATGAAATTCGTAAGGCATGGGTAAGAATAACTTAATTTTAACTGCGGGGGCTTAGTCAACCAATAAAACAAAGTTGAGGGGTATTTTTGACCCTTTTCCCTTAAATGAATTATGCGAACAACTTTAAGTGTCTGTGGATGACTTAAGCCTTTTATATTTAAAAGCATTTTGTATTAATGTATTGCATGAAATATATAATATATCAATGGACATATTTTTAACTTAAATCTGCATTGGCTTTTAGCTTTTAGCTTTTGTCAAGGGACATCACGACTACCCTCCACACACACGAAAAAAAAAGTGCGATATGATAAAATTTGTACTGGGATTCTTGTGGTATAGGGTTAAATTAAAAGATTTGCATGAAATTGTTTTTTGTGACAACAAGGCATGGCGTGGAAATGGAATCTTTATGTAATAAAGTACAATTATTTTGGGAAATAAAAGCCTACATCCATCATAGTTTGGACCCCATGGAATAATCCAATAGCTCATGTGCTTTGGGTCCCATTACCCTAAATGTTCCAACCGCGAGGCGAGGGAGTAACTTGTCTGATCTTGTGGTGCACTCATTCGTGCTACGGGAATGGAATGAAGTCCACCACCATCACACACGCCAAAAAGAAAAAATATGTACACACATTGTAGCGGAGTTAGAAGTTTATAGAATTTATCATCGTTTGCTTCTCAAGATTCGATATACATATTGATATGAAAAGAATTACAAAATAGTATTTTTTGTACAATTTTCAATTATCTAAATTTTAATAGTAAGATATTAAATTAATCTAATCTAATTTAATTACTAATTTTTAGAAAGCAAAATGTGACGTCTAAATGTATCCTAGAAATTAGTATTTAATAGAGAAACAAAATAGAAAATGAAAAAAATAAAAAATTCTTAGCGTGGAGCATTTTTCCTCTCTAATGAGTCTTGTATTGCATCCAAACAAATTAGTCAAATTTCAGAATAAATATTGAACTTAGTAGAAAATCAAAAAATTATATATTAAATATATACTATTTAATTAAGAGTAACTTAGTGAAAATAACTTGTGAATTTCTTAAGATCGTTATAAGAATTTATGTACGTCAAATTTTGAATTTATTTTGAAATCCACAATTGCAATAATATAACAAATTCAACATACTCCTTCCTTCCAAAATAATTGTCATAATTTTCTTTTTGAGAGTCAAACAATATAAACTTTGATCAATATTTTAAGATGTATTTTTTCATCGTATTACTAAGTGAAAATTGCAATATATAATATTTTAGCTAATCTAACTTAGTTTTGAAAGTTAATCAAACTGACTCTCAAGAAACAAAACGTAACAACTATTTGAGAACAAAGGGAGTATATATTTAAATATTAAACTCATTCAATTTAAATCATAATCTATTTTCGAGAAAGTGGAAACTGATATCTCACTAAATCACAATTCGCGCATTACAATATCCATTTCTGGGTGACAACAGGGGCGGAGCTATGGTGATATCACGATATTCAGCGAGACAGTCGAAAAATTATATACTCTATATAGGTCAAACTTACTTTATATTGGTATATATAGTATTTTGAACTCTTTCAAAATCAATGGAAATCTGAAGCATAGTGGCAAGGGTATGCATGAAACTTAGATGGTTCCCAGGTTCAATTCCTTATGTCCACATTTCCGACCACACCCGACGACGTCTCGTTAAGAACAAAAATATCTCAATCATCCGACCACACCCCACGACGTTAAAGAAATACTATGAGATAAGTACCTAACTGATATAAACTGTTCCTTTTGTGCCCACTCCATTTAAATAAAGAAAATGAAAGGTCCATTATATCTGCTTTTAATGCTTTACCTTCCTCTCTATCTTTTCTCTTCTTTTAATTTTTCGTTCCTTCTCTATCAAAAGAATCCAAATTCAAGAAAAAAATTCCCTCTTCTCTTTCAAGAAAAAGAAAATGGCATCATCCAATTTAAACCATCAAGCAAACAATGGACTCCCAATTTGTCTTGCAGGGATCACACGTCCTCTTCCTCTCTCCAAAGAGTAATTTTTCTCGTCTTACTGAGTCGGATTCAAAATTTAAATTTTATGAGTTTTGAATCGTAGGATAGCGATATCAAGTGCTAGTAATTGCGTTGTTAAATGTACCTTTTTGTGAATATTTAGTGTAGTTTTTTTTTTGTTAAATGTGTAGGTTTTGTGAACATTTAGTTGTTTATCTATATATTTCTGGCTCCTACAGTGAAATGTTATTATAGAAAACATATAATATAACATGAAACAAAAATTAGTTCCAAGAAACTTGACATATAATGAAATGTTATTGTAAATTATGGTTTAGAGAGATCTAATTGTATTTTTTATATGTCTAGACTCTAGATAGTTTATTTGAACCAAAATCAAAGACAAATTCAGGATTTAAACTTGATGAGTTCGATTATTAAAGTTTTCAGCATTTTACTTATTGTACTTTTGGAATTATGACTTTATAACACGATATTTATTATAATTTTAGTAATTTTTTTGTTATGGGATTCAGTTGAACATCCATAGAACCTGTCCTAGATTCACGTCTGATTATAAAATTATTTTCTTCTATTCAATTTGCAGGATGACGGATCATATTGGAAGAAGGGAGGCCATGAAAAAGCTAAGAGTTCAAATGGGAGGAAAATGGAAAACTGATCAAGTGAGAAACAATGGAAGAGATTTTAGAGAGAAAATAAGTGAAACTGATTCAGATCTTATTGTTGCTCTACTTGGTGATCTTTGTTTGCCTTGTACAGCAAAGGCTGCTTGATTCTAACTTAGATAAAAAAGTATTTAAGTTGGTTTTCTTTTAGTTTTTGTTTATGTACTTTTTGGGAACTTTGTGATATATTTGGCTTAGATTTGTGTAAGAACCTCCTAATATTCGGTATTCGTATTGACATTCGATCAAATTTGAAGTGTTCATGGTATGAGTTTTGCAATTACTCATATTAACGATTATTTTAGCTCAAAAAAATTGTCCCAAAATAACTGTTACTTTAGAAATTCAAGATTAAAATTAGAATTGTTTTCAATTATATCCTTGGCATTAAAGTACTTCTCTTCTTTTTTTAAAAAATATTTCTCAATTCTCCAAAAAAGAAAAACATGTAAGAAATAGGATAATTCAAAATAATTATACCTTATATTTATTCATATTTTCTTGATGGACGTAAAAGGAATTAAAACGACAATTAAAAGGAGACCGAAAGAGTACTATTTTGATAGTTTTAAAATAGCTAAAGCTTGTTGGGATATAGAAAGACGAACAAAATGTGGATAAAATTGATGCACGCTTTCTGTATGAAGAACCAAACAGTAGAGATGGCAATGGGCGGTGCGGATTGAGCTTAACCAGCAAAAATTTATAATCTGCTCCACCCCACATAACAATTTTTTTCATTTTTAACCCGTCCTACCCCGCATCCCCCGCCCCTACAAAAACAGTTTAAGCAGGTGAAAAAATCCCACCAACAGGCTGAGTTGTATAAATCAATGAAAGAAACAATTTCTCAAAATTGTCATGTAAATTGAAGCATATTGGCTAAGAAATTGAATTGTCAAAGTATATTGAACTAGGGAGAAAGGTTCTGGAATTATAAATTGCTGTTGATATTTTGTTTGTTCCAAAAACAAGAGAAACATTTAAGAAATTCAATTGAAGACAATTCTAACTTAAGACTTCACACTCTTTTAACAAGTATGTCCACATTTTGAAACTGTAATTTGTCTTCGAGGGTAGACTCAGTAACCTCAGCACACTAACAAAACTAACATACAAAAGGCTAAGGTATATATTAAAGATCAAACACTAAGCCATGAAGCGACATTAGATCCAACGATCATTGTTTTACATGGGAAAGACGAATTCAAAAATACCAAGTTCCACACATATGAGACAGGCAAAAGATATAGGACAAACAGTTCACTTGTCATCTTCTTCACTTGAGAAATGCAAAAAGAACCAAAAGCATCACTACTCAGCCTCAAATGTTTCAAAATAAACTGTAAATAAGACTGAAAACCCACTAAGAATAATTGCAAGGTTTAAAATATAGAAAGGCAGTTCAGCGATGGCAAATCTAAAACAATGACCAAGTTAAATTCTACCAGGAGCGATAATCATAGCAGAACAATAAAGGAAATACGGAAGTGAATGCAGGAGAAAAGATATCTTAAAAGCATAACTTATTAAAACCGTCTCAGCAACTCATCTTGGAATTTGCTATAAAAACCAGACAGCAGAAAGGCATCCAAAGGAGCTACTGTCACTGCCCATCAAGCAACTTGGATCAAACCAAATTGCTCAATAACTCTACTATCCTCAAAAGAGGCTTGAGAACCATGACAAAAGCTTCTGGAGCCGTGTCCATGACTGGTAAAATGTTCAAAACAAAATTGAAAATAGCTAATGCAATTAAACAAAACTAGTTCATAAATGCAGAATCTCATCAAAAACACATCACTTCTTCTTAGCGGCAGCCTTGGTGATTTTGGCACCAGTAGGGTCTTTCTTGTCAACGTTCTTGACAACACCAACAGCAACAGTTTGACGCATGTCCCTCACAGCAAAACGTCCCAATGGTGGGTACTCAGCAAAGGTCTCAACAACCATGGGCTTGGTGGGAACCATCTTAACCATACCGGCATCACCATTCTTCAAGAACTTGGGCTCCTTCTCAAGTTCCTTACCAGAACGTCTGTCAATCTTGGTCATGATCTCAGCAAACTTGACAGCAATGTGGGAGGTGTGGCAGTCAAGCACTGGGGCATATCCGTTTCCAATCTGACCAGGGTGGTTCATGATGATAACTTGGGCAGTGAAGCTGGCAGCCCCCTTTGCTGGGTCATCTTTGGAGTTGGAGGCAACATAACCTCTCTTAAGATCCTTAACTGCAACGTTCTTGACATTGAACCCAACATTGTCACCAGGAAGTGCCTCCTGAAGAGCCTCGTGGTGCATCTCAACAGATTTAACCTCAGTGGTCAGACCAGTTGGACCAAAAGTGACAACCATACCAGGCTTAATGACACCAGTTTCAACACGACCGACGGGCACAGTACCAATACCACCAATCTTGTAGACATCCTGAAGTGGAAGACGAAGGGGCTTGTCTGAGGGCCTCTTGGGCTCATTAATCTGGTCAAGAGCATCAAGTAGGGTTGGGCCCTTGTACCAGTCGAGGTTGGTTGATCGCTCAATCATGTTGTCTCCTTCAAAACCAGAGATGGGGACAAAGGGGATTTTGTCAGGGTTGTATCCTACCTTCTTGAGGTAGGAAGAAACTTCCTTGACGATTTCATCGTACCTAGACTTGGAGTACTTAGGGGTGGTAGCATCCATCTGCAGAAGGCATACAACAGAATTAGCAACACTTGAAACATCACTTTATAATTAACATAACAAATAAAAAATAAAACAGACCTTGTTACAGCAGCAAATCATTTGCTTGACACCAAGGGTGAAAGCAAGCAATGCGTGCTCGCGGGTCTGTCCATCTTTGGAAATACCAGCTTCAAAACCACCAGTTGTGGAGTCAATGATGAGGACAGCACAGTCAGCCTGAGAGGTACCAGTAATCATGTTCTTGATGAAATCCCTGTGTCCAGGGGCATCAATCACAGTACAGTAGTACTTTGTGGTCTCAAACTTCCACAAGGCAATATCAATAGTAATACCACGTTCACGCTCAGCCTTAAGCTTGTCAAGCACCCACGCATACTTGAAGGACCTCTTGTTCATCTCAGCTGCTTCTTTCTCAAACCTCTCGATGACACGCTTGTCAATACCACCAAGCTTGTAGATCAAGTGACCAGTAGTGGTCGACTTTCCAGAGTCGACATGTCCAATGACAACAATGCTGATATGAATCTTCTCTTTACCCATGATGTCTAAAAACTGAACAAAGCACCAGAGTCATGATATGAAATACATGGGTTATTCAATTCAAATGTCAGATTTTCTCAAATAAACATCTGCTAGTACCCAATAGATTAACACAAGGGCGGAGCTACCTTACGGTTAGGCCGAACCCTATTCGATGGAAAATTATATTATTTTTACATGGTTAAAATAATTTTTTATGTATATATAGTAGATGTCGAAACCCTTCGACTAGTTCGTGCGTCTACTTATTCAGAATTTGAACCCCCTTAGTGAAGACCCTGGCTCCACCACTGGATTAACAGATGTACTATTCAATGCAAACTAAAGAAATCAACAATTCTGTTACTCTAATACATAGATTCAAATGAAAGATTGTAAGAACCAGTCACTATTAATAAGAAATTGCCTACTTTGTCAAGCAAATTGCTTACACTCGATGAAAGATTCTATAAAACCTTGTCATTCTTAATTAATAGATCCACTATTCAACCGCTATTAACCTACTAAATAAAGTACAATTCTTTTTTTTTTTAAATCAACAGATCTGAAATACACCGGCATAGATAAATCAAAATTCAACAAGTATCAAGCATCAACGTCATACTACAAACAAAACAGGATTTTTACTCTAACAGAAGGTAAAAAAAGCTATAGATTGAATCCACACTCATCTATACAAATATACAAGACACAAACCATGGAGATTCGATCTCAGAATGAAAGCAACATAACTTATAAAGCCAATAAAGAGTGAAACTAAGCTGAGAAACTCATAAATATTAAGATCATACATATTCAACAAAAATAAACAAATCTCAGAGAAATACACTCATTCTCCCTAACTTAAAACTGAAAATTCCATAAATATATTCAAATCACATATCTTCAACGTAAGATGGACAAATCTCGGAGAAACACTGACGATTATGTCATATCTTAAACTGAAAATTCCATAAATATTCAAATCATTTATATTCAACATAACAAATACAAATCTCAGAGAAACACAAACAATTTAACCATAACTTAAACTGAAAATCACATGAATATTCAAATCTCATATCATTAACATATGATGAACAAATCTAAGAAAAATAGATACTAATTTTCACATATTACTAACAAAACACAAATCTATTACCAGATTTTTGCATCAATATCATACAATCTGAAACAAAATACAACAAATGAAGAGCAAATGCAATAGATCTAACCTTTCAAAAACGGAAAATGAGAGAGAGAACTTAGCTAAAACCCTGGCCGCGTATGAAGATTAACAACGCAAACCACAAGTAGGGTTTCAAGTAAGGTGTGAGAGGACATTTTATAGTGGTGACGGCATATCAGCTAGGGCTTTCTGTGCGGCACTTTGTGGATGTGTATTTACATAAATGTCCCTATTGTTTGTATATAATTTCCATAGGTAAGTGCTTGATACGTGGTATAAATATAATAGTCGTCCGTCCATAATTATTATTTTTTGGGTTTTCCACCCGGTGTTCGGAGCTCACATGATAGCCCCGACTAAATTTGGAATTGCGCACTGCAGGCTCCTTTGGGAGTGGCGTTCCTAATAGAATTTTCTCTATATCCAGGGCTTGAATCTTGAAATCTCTGATTAAGGGTGAAGCAGTCTCATCACTGCACTTCAATCAATTTTGGTTTCCGTCCATAATTAATAGTCAGCTAGAATTTTATGATATTTTATTTTGTACTCAAATGGTGGTGGGATGATTATTATCTTATTATATAAAAAGAAGGGATGATTGATATTGTTCTTATATAAAAGGTGAGATAAAATAATTTCATGATTAGGGTATATCTCATGAAACCATAAAATATAGTTCTTTTGTTCATTTTTATGTATTATCGTTGGACTTGACACATTCATTAAGGAAAAATAATAATTGACATGATTATTTTACAATACTATTCTTATTAATTAATGTTAATTAGTATTATATCTTCAAAAATGATTTGATAATTAATTGATTAATGTTGAGGGTAAAATATGAAAAAATTTCTTTTCTTGATATATTAAAAATGAAAATCTATTTTTAAAATAGTTGACAAAGAAAAATAGATTAAAAAAAAGTATTTATTTATTATATCTCATATATCAAAAAATTGTATTATAAGTATACTGATACACGAGTAACCCAATTCAAACCCATTAGATGGAAATGAAACAAGTCTTGGATACTTGAAACACATAAAATAAATTATTTAAAAAAAAAAAAAAAACTCTCTTTGCATTATAATAAATATCTCTCTATTATTAAGAAATATAATGATGCAATTTAAATCATCGAAAGGAAATTCACAATTAGGCGTGTTTAAAATTATTAGTGGAGAAATAGTATTTTGGAAATTATCCAAATAGATATTTATATCGTTTTTTTCTACAATGGTGTTTGACTAAATAAATTTATACAAAGCTGATGAAAATGTTGAGTGACTTCAAAACAAATTTAAAAACATTGCAATTTGGTCTATCAAGCAATAATAGGAAGAATTCAAAATGTTATGTATTATAGAAAATTTTATTATCATCAACGAAATTATAATACTGTAGATAATTAGTTTTTAATGAAATTGCTATATTAATTAAGTGAAATAAAAAAATATCATGTCAGATCAATTTATAAAAAGCATCGCTAGAGAGACAATTGCAATATCATCAAGGAATATGAATATGATAAAGGAAAAGTTATGTTTACCAAAAAAAAAAAGATAAAGAAAAAGTTATCATGAAGATAATTCTATATATGAGACTGAAGATTTCCAAATTTAAATTTCATAAAAAAATAAATAAATTCATGACTGATTAATCAATGTTGTCAAATAACTTTGTTCATTTTTGTAATAAGACAATATTGGATAACAAGATAAAACGTTAAGACTTTTAAATGGTTCATAAGTTTAATATAACATAGTAAAATATTAATGTATCTACTCGTTATACTTTCAAAATTCACTTATGTTAAGTGTTAGCAACTTTAAGGAGAACAATTGTAAGACCAAAAATTCTCTACACACTCATAATATCAAACAATGTTTATGAATAAAACCAACACAACAATGAGAATCAAAGATGATGTTAATTATGTGAGTTATATATGTTTTCTAGATACAATAAAGTTTAACGATTAAGAATTTCATATTATCAATTAACCAAGTATACCTTATATATGTTCACTCTATAAAATTTCTCGAAAAATCTACTTATCCAATGGTAAATAATTCTTTCTGTTGAATAACACACCCCAAAAAAATAAAATTACATATTTTTTAAACATGTCATCATATACCCTATTCAGGGAGGGAATTGTTGAATCTTTTATTGTGTGTAAACTAAGTTTGATTCCATGAACTTTGGATTAAGTTGTGAATAAAAAATAAAAAGAATTTTGTCCCATATAGAAGAAAATAACATAAATTTGTTTGGATGTAGACAGAAAGACATTTCTACTGTCTCTTAAAAAGAGTTGAGAACTTGATAATATGTCTAATTGATTATTAATTGACTGTGAATTAATAAAGATTATTTTATTTAATATTTTTTTGCTTTTAAAAAAGTTATATCAAAACGATTTTCCACTTGCACTTGCATTAGTCACCAAGAAAAGTTGAACAATAAACTTCACTCCTTTTTTAAAAAAAATTTCAACCGGTGTTCGATATCCATATTGGACCCAACTAAATCTGAATCTTATTTCATTAGCTATAAATACTATAAGAAATTTTCTATCCTTTATATTATATTTCAAAAATTTATACTCTCTTATCTGCGTTTTTTTTTCAAACAAGTAGGGGGTGTTCAAATCAAATGAAAAAATTGATCAAATCAAGTCAATAAAAAAAAATCCAACAAAACTTAATTTGGAATTTAGTAAAAAAAAAAAAAGAAGAATTGAATCAAATCGATAAATATTTTTCTATATTTTCAAAAAAAATTATATAAAATTTTCTTCAAAAAATACATATCAAGAAATATATATGATTCTTTTATTGAATGTTTAATAGAACTATATAATGCATCACATTTATATATTTTAAGTAGTGCTTTATTTATTATTAAGTGTTATTGAATTGTGTCAATTTATTTGATAAGTAATGTAAAGAATGATATTTTGAGCTATTTCTAATAAATTATAAAGATATTTTTACTTTTTAAAATAAGCAAATTTTGAAAGGCCAGCAAAATAAGCAAAACAAAAGTGACAACTTTGTTTTTGTCCAAAACTCAGGCAGTTTGAAGTAAGAAAAATCAGAAAAAAACCACCACCAAATTCTTCAAAACTAGGTAGAAATACAATTAATTACACATGCCATTGGTGTTTATTCCAATACAAATTGGAAAATTGGGGTTAGCTAGTTTTCATTTTTATTTTTATAACTAGTGTGCGGATCAACTTGCTAACATGTTCTTAATTCCAACCAACAAATAAACTGTCTAATTTTGTCTATTGAAGCATAGAAAGATAGATATAAATTGGTCGTTTTTTACTCATGATTCTCAACTCATTTTATTGACTATTAGGCCGCACTCTCCTATAGCCGGGGCTGTTATGATTGGTTGTTGTGTTGTTTCTCAGACTTTTGGAGCTTCCTTGAGGATATTTTACAAAGTTGATTCAGACAGCAATAGCAACATTGTTAAATGAAGTTATTGGAATTGTAGGTAATACAGTTAAGTGTGGAGCAAATTGAGCTTTTCAATGGTTTTGAGTAGGATTTACACATTTACTTTCAATGTCCTTATAATGCTACATTTGAATGGTAGCTTCATACGGAAGTGTATGACAAAATTGATTCATACTGGTGAAGTGTGTGACTATCTCATCTAAAAGCTTAAACTGTTAGACTTTTATTACTTAATTATATTCTCAACACATATGAAGAGCAACAGTGTCAGAGCCTGAATTTTCACTAAGGGGTTCAAAATATGAAAAAGTTAACAGGTGAAGATGCTACACAAAAAATAACTTTAACCATGTATAAACAATGTAGTTTTCTGCAGAAGGGAGGACCCCCTTGGCCCTACCTGGCTCCGCCCCTGAAGATCAATATTGTTTAATGAAGTTGGAATGGTAGGTAATATGGTTAACTGTTGAAGAAATTGAGCTTTAATGGTTTGAATAGGATCTGCACATTTAGCTTTAATGTCAAATGCTATATCTGATAGATAGATTCTTAAGGAAAGTGAATGCGACTATATGTAGTGTCCGAGGCTGAAGTTCTTTGTAAGGCTGATAGCAAGCTAGAGAGGAACAGATTTTTTTCTTTCAAGAAGTAAAATAAGTAGTTATACATTACTGTTTTTGTCTTTCTATACCATACATTGTTCTTCCTGTTTGATGGTTGATTGATTTAGTTCTTTTATTACTTGTCTGTTTAATTGTATAAGTATCGAAAATGCAAAATGTTTCTTACTTCAAGGGATAGATTCTTAAGATGCTTTATGATTAATATTGATTGTTGTGTAGCGTTTGGAGGCTCAATGTGAAGTAACAAAGTGGCCTCATTTCTTTCTTTCCCCTTTGGTCATAAATATTTCGTCCTCGAGAGCTTTCCTCTTGGTAAAAAAACAAATTTTATCACCAAAGATATGTTTGTACAATCAGATGCATTTGGCCTTGACTAAAAAATGCTGAGCAAAAGGAAACTAATACCAACTATTACGTCCAAGAAGTTGTTGGGTATTATTTGCCCTGACTTTCTTACCATAAATAGGTTTTCCTTTTCGTAAAAGTAAAACATAAAGTCTCCATATTTGCTAGTTATTTTTCTTGTAAGGAAAAGGTTTAGGACTCTATAAATAGAGGGTTTGTTACTTCTAACTTAATCAGCATTCACAATGTAGTCCAGAGGTTTTGAGAGTTTTTTGTTAGGGGAGAATTTGTGGGATACAAGTGATACGTTATTACTTGTGTGAACCTCCCGAGTGAATTGGTTGAGATTATTTCTCTCTATATTTTGTACTCTCGTGTTTATATAGTGAATTGCTCATCTCCTTTGTGGATGTAGGTCAGTTGACCGAATCACGTTAAATCTTTGTCTCGTTTGGTATATTTCTCGTTTGTCTTCTTACTCACGGTCTTCTGAGATTTGCTTTGCTAGCTTCCGTATGATACCTAATTATTTCGGTCTTGACATTTGTGGAGCCTATTCCGTTGGGATCCTCTATGAACAACCTCGTTGATAATCCTCCTTATCGATTGATCTGTGGTGTGAGGACGTGGATCATCTTCTTCTACATTGCATTGCTAACCATGAAATTATGGTGGGATATGTTTAGTAGAGAAAAGGTATTTCTTTAACTCAAGCTCAAGATTTGAGAAAGTAGTTTTTTCTTTTTATTTCACTTAACAGAACGAAGAGGTTATATTTCAACCAGAGTTTTTGATAAATATTAGCAGTCTGTATAATAGCAAGCACTTTACTGCACTAAGCAGCCACTTCTTATTGCATCGACCAAGATTATTTTGTGATATTGTATACTGGATTTAGATCGAAATAGTAAGTTAACTCACTTGTATGACTGACTTTGTTTTGGTTTCGACTTTTATCAGTGCTTGAAAAGCTGCAACTGCTATATCTGGTGACATCTGCTAGTTGTTTTGGTATTCTAGTTTATCTCTATTCCATTCTTTTCCGTCAATCAAACAGCAGGCGGGGCTCCATATCTCGTTCTAGCTAAAGCAGAATAGCTTGTAGCTTGGAGTTTGTTGCCCGTCTTTATGTGCGAAACCTCATGGTGGTATGCCATATTCTTTTTTATGTGTTCACTTATTTGATTCATAGCTCAACTGACAAAGTTCGTAGCTGAGCATTGTTTAACAATTTGCTCGTCACTTCTCGTGTTGGATGGTGTACAACACCGATCCTAGTATGGCTACTCTGTCAGGGATTCACAGTAATAAAACTGATTTAGCATGCTCTACATTCTTTTCCAGAATGTGCTTCAATTGGTTAGTCATGTTGCTCTATATTATGATTTTACTTATTAAATAGATCATTGTCTTCAGCATTGGAATAATTACACTATACACTTGATATATAGTTCATATGGTCTCTCCACTTAGCTGCTCTAGGTTCTAGTCTAGATTCTACTTACGTATGATGTTTGTTTGAAAAACTGTCCGCGTTGTCAAAAGTGCGCTTAAAGCAAAACATGTTGAGCACTTTGACTCGCTTAATGAACGCTTTAGTGTCGTCATCAAGGTTCTAAGACATACTTTTCCTTGGCTAGTCTTGGACTAAACATATATATTTGTATTTTTTCTCCCTTTGCGTCTTTTTTCATTAAAGCCCACGCTTTCTTAAAGCCCCCAATGAATCTTATAGCTTTTTTGTGCTTTTTACTTTTGATAACATTGCAAACTGTATTCATCTTCTATGCAGTAATTTACATTCTTAGGAGAAGCACTTCTGGTTTCTGCTGGCCTTGTTACCTACTTTGGAGACATGTTTGCCTGCATTTTCGACATATTTTTACTTCTTCGTTGGTGGTTGTTATAGTTTACCTTAGTAAAAAAATGTTTCTGCGTACAGACTCTCGGGTACTTTACAGCATCTAAGATAGTCTCTGCACCATACAGAATCCAAAGAAATGAGATCAGTATTGTTATTCAGGTATACTAAAAGTTGTTTATTAAGGTTTGATATCCATTTTGTTCTATGCCTCTCTTGCTTTTGCCTTAGTTATGACAATTCCATCATGGATGCAGTTTGTTCACAATTTTCGATACGTATGGTAATCCTTATCTCTCTATTTTCTATCAGATTATGGACTTATTATGCTGTATCAGGCTGCATTATGTGGATGAAGAAGGTTTTAGTAGGGGTGAACTGAAAAAAGTTTTATTGGTTTATTGCTATTGGGTTAATGGTTTTTAATATTGGGTTAACCGATAACCCATTACGACTAGGAATTTACTACTTTTACCTATACATAAATATTAAATATCAATCTCAATACCTTACTAGTTACTGTCTTTGTCCTTAGCCTTCATTTCACACTTCATTGTGACTTTGAGTTCATAACTTCACATTATACAAAATGTTAAAACCTAAAGTAAGAATTCTATTCCTCTCAATTTCTCTTTGTGTTACACTTGTATAGCTATTTTCATGTTTGTTATTATTGTTTCTATTTTATGAGCATTTATAAAGTTACATTATTGTCTTGTCGAGTCAAATTTATTAGAGAAGTCATATATTTGTTTTATAAGCATTTCTTCTTATTGGTTAAACCGAAAACCAAACCGTTAAGGACCAAAACCGATAAACCGAAAATCGATAAAAAAAATATCTTATTGGTTTGGTTATTGGTTTAATATATTTAAAAATCGAAAATCGATAAACCGAATCGATAATACGTAAAACCGAACCGAACCGACCGATGCACACCCTAGGTTTTAGTGGTATGTAGGCTGATTTATTTGATGCTGGAAGAATAGGCTGTTACGCGTTTCATTAGACCTACTTGACTCCCTTTTGAAGGCTCGAATTTATTCTACTTCTTTGGGGAGTCTAGGCCGTTTTCTCTACGTGGGCAGGGGGCTCTGAGGGATAAACCAGAACAGTACCATAAAAGTAGAAACACAAGCTTAAAATGGGAACTGCTACAAGATGTTGGCATGACATTATGTGCTTGTTTGGTCATCTGATGCATTCAAATAGTCGATTCATGCTGACATATTGAAGTAAAATGAGAATAAAAGTCTAATACTATAAAATAATACGGAAACTTATAATCAACTTAAATATACTCCAAAACCTGGTTGTCATATGCACAAGCATCTAATGTATTACAATAGATTTGAAAGAAAATACAAGTCTCAAATGATGTTGTCTCTAAAGTAGAACAAGATCATGAATAGGAGTAACAAGGTCCGCTGAGATGACAAACAGCTACCTCACAAATCACCACAAGAAGCCTCAGAAAAGAAGAGAATAAAAAGTATCACGAAGATCCGGGCTCGTAACCTACAAAAAAATTGTAGAAGCAAGGGATGAGTACCAAACCACACGGTACTCAGCAAGCAAACCTCTAAACACAAGCTAAGGGTATGGAATACGGGTACTCCTTACACCCCAACCGAACCTCCACAATTACAACCTGCATAAAAACCACCCCAACCTAATAGTTCACAATTTACACAGCACATAGCTCAACCACATCACTTCAACAATTACAGATCAGCAACACGCAAGATCAAGTTCACAAATCACAAGTTTCACAGAAAAGTACTCATAAGTTCACAAATGATAAAGATGCACAATGCAATGAAATGCAATGTCAAATATAGTGATGCATGTCTGACCTAACGATACACACCCGCTGTCTCTCAGTCCAGGACCCATGGGGGACATATCTGTCCATGCATCCGTCGCGGCGTGCGACACGACCCTCGATAATAAAATTCGTCGAGGCGTGCCACACGTCCCTCGATAATAGAATTCGTCGCGGCGTGCGACACGTCCCTCTAATGATAATATCTGTCGCGGCGCACGACACGTCCCTCGAAATGGTACATCCTCTTTAATTTCTTATTCTTTCTCAATTCACATAACACTTGTCACAACCATGTCTCAGAATCCAATGCAAATAACATGTTCACACAAATAATGAGGAGATGACCATTTTCGTAACAATGCACACTTCACAACAACACAATCTTGATACAACATCACCAATGAATCAATAAGCCTTTCAAATCATTCTCAACACATCACACACCAATGATTAATCACATTGCCTTTTATTACCCCTTTTTCATCATTAAAATTATTCAATATGGAAAAGTCAACTCATTACTCCCCAACACATACCACAAGGAAATACACGAATTCTATACACTTAACAAGGGTTGAGAAATCCACTTGCCTCAAACAATCGAACAATTACTCTGGGACTTGAGCCTTCCCCTTTCGTTGAGCTTCCAAATCAACGCAATCTATTCACATACATAATCACAATAAGATCCTGAAACTAACAATACCCATTTTACTATATGTCTAACTTAGACCCAAAAACTCACCCAAATTTATGATCAAGTTCCTAAATCTTGATGCCAACCAATAAGTCAAATCTCATATTTCCTAAGTTTCAAGCTTAAGGTTAAGTCATAATTTTTCCAAACACTACAACCCTAATAGTTTTCATATAATATAATACACCCAATATTTAATTACATATCTCAATATAGAAAGACATGAACTATAATGTGATAATAATAAAAGAATTAGCCAATCACTAACCATTACTAAAAACCAAAATCTTAAAACTTCCAGAATACATATGCACCATGCATATTCTGTAACTTCAACACTAAAAGAATGAAACAAAAACAAGTATTCAATATGAGAAGTCAACCACATGCATGGAATCACTATTTACCATAAATTCAATCACTATAACTACTTAACCCATCAAAATATATCAACTCACGTTGCACAGAGTAATTTTCCAATTCTAGTCTCTTTTTCAACCCACCACTAAATTTATAATTTGTTATCAATCCACCAAGCACTAATTATACATCCATCAAGAGGCAATTATATGTAAACGAAATTGGAAGCATAGATTAGGTTTACCTGACTTCTGGTGGTCGACGCCGAAGCAGTTTAGTGCGAAGACTCAAAATAAAAGAAAGTAATTTTATATCCCTTTAAGCTCTAATTTATTGTTCTCCCTATACTAAGTCTAAAAGGATATTAAATAAATTATAGACTTGGCCCATTAACCATCAATAAATAAAAATTAATTATTTAATAAATACCCATCAATTAAAAATCGTAATTAAACGGCTAGTTCAGAATTCTCAAACCAACTTCACCGGCTGATCAAGAAATGACTCGGGGCAACTACTAGGAGGAGTTATCCGGAAAATGGAGAGACCCTGCTCGAGGTCATCTAGTCACAAGTCTTAACTAAACTATTGGAGCTTTAGCTGAGTTATATTTAGCATCACACTCTAGCCCAATTTGGCAGTTGAGCTGGGTTCATTCTTCTTCGATAATATTACCAATTCATCGCTGTTTCAATGTTTCTTCAGGCTCTTATTTTTCAGGTGATTTGTGATGTAAGTTTCCGCTGTTACTGGATGTGTACTTCCTATGGTTGTCTTCTGGTTTCAACGACCGATCACTAGCTCCTTTTGCTGGGATGTTGAGCCTTGGAATTGGAGATACAATGGTAAGGTTGAACCAATTTGATGCATATTTGAACCATGAAATTTGAATGCACATATAGTGATTAATTTCTCATTGTCTAGATAAGCACAACAACAACATAACTAATGTAATCTCACAATGGAGCCTGTAAGGAGGTGGTCAGGTATACGCAGACTTTATCCCTATCTTGTGAAGGTAGAGAGGTTGTCTCCGATATTTAAGTAAGCAAATTAAATGTTGTACCTCAATACTTCTTCTACGTGTATTATTGTTTCCCAGCCTCCCTACACGCATGCACAAAAGTCTATCCTCCTGGATCCACAGTAATAAAAAGTGGACCAATTGGCTAGTACTATACATGTAAACATGTGGAAAATGAAATTGTATATGCTTGTACTTCTATACAATTTGCTTACTTTGATTAAACAATAATATACTTAGCGTAATTTATAAGTGGCATTTGGGAAACGTAGTGTGTATGCAAACTTGTGAAGGTAGAGAGATTGTTTCCGAGAGACCTTCGGCTTAAGTAAAGCATATAAACAATAAGTACTAAAAGGAAATATAATAGTAGTGAAGAAGTCATGCTAAAAATAAAGTGGAAGAGAACAATATATAGAAATAACAAATAATATGGTAACTGAAGCAAAGGAAACAACATGTAATAATAAGACCGAAGAATTTAATAGTTCTAATAAGAAAACTAGTCAATGCTCGACTACCTATTAACCTTCTATCATAATCCTCGACATTCATACCCTCTTATCTAAGGTCATGTCTTTGATAAGCTGTAAATGAGCCATCTCCTATTTCAGATATTTTTTTTAGCTATAATTTTTGCCTTACATAGTCCCAGCTTCTACAACAGTTCAATATAGAGAAATAGAGTCGTCACTAAAAATATGCAGGCATTCGAGAAAAAAAAAATTGTGAAGGTTAGTCTAGTTATCTATTACTGTATTGAATTGTAATGAGCAATTGTTCATGACTGAAATTAGAGTTGTCAAAATGAGCTCAAATATAGGTAATTCGTCCTAAATTTTATTGGTTGGGTTTCAAGATAATTTGAATTGGGTCAATCTCAACTCATTTAAGTTTTAACTCATTTTTAAATGATCTTCAATTGAGCCAAATTTAATCTCTCATTCAATCCATTTTAAGACTCGTTATTTGTATTGGTGTAATGTATATTTCCATGTTGAATGTATGAATTATTATCTACTTTATATCTTCAAATATTTATCTATCCATTATTTCCATTTGTAAATGAAACTTTTGCTTTTCTAGAATCAAACTAACCGAAAGAAATTAAATGACATTTTTTTTCTTAAAATACATGTTGAGTGAATCATCTTAAATATCTATTTATTTGGTTGGTATAATGTTTGGTGACTTTCCACTTCAAAATCAATAACTTATTTTTTTATTTTCTTGAATTGGAATTCCTATTGTGGTTACAAAATCTAAATAACAATATGTTAAAATTCTTGAGATTAAGTGTGTCAAATTAGGCAGGTCATGCCCAAATCTGATTTTTAGCTCATTTGAGCTAGCTCAAAGTAAATTTGGATGGGTCAAGACCCAACCCGATTTCTAATTCTACCTATTTTAATCTCTCTAATTTCAGCTCAATCGGCCCATTTAACACCCCTAATTGAAATATATTCTTTTCCTTCAAACTATTTAGTTTCATTAGAATTGGCAGCATTGCGTATTTTGAAATTACATGGTTGCAAGAGTGTAGAGCACCTAAGGGTGTGTCCTAATGATTAATGAAGTGAATTGAGAATCGCGTTATCTCAGGTTCGTAGAGGCTAAACATCAAGTGTTTGTCCCAGCTTTGGTGGATAGAGTTGTTGATATATGTGCCGGTGGGAGGCAGATATCTAATAAAATTAGTCGAGGTGCTTGTAAGTTGGTTCGGACACCACGGCCATATAAATAAGTTGAATTGTTAAGATTGAGGCCATAAGTAATGTGTACAATAAGTCCAAACCTAAATGATCCTTCGACAATATGAATGTAATTAAAATAATGCAATAACAAAATAGCAGTAAATAATTGGATCGAAATAACATAGTGAAAAAGATGTAGAGAGTCTTGTTAATTATTCTTATTCATGTCCATTTTGATGAAGAACAATAATAAACGATGATGAATAATGATTTTGACATGAAATTAGTAAATTAATCAAATACATCTAATTATGGGTATTTGAAAGAATTTATAAGATAAGTTAATCGATAATGGACAGCTATTGACTCCCTCTTGATAACTAACTTATGTTACAAAGTAAATATTATAAATTTATATGTAATAATCTTAATTTTGTACCAATAAGTAAATAGCAAAATAATTTCATACATTTAGGCTAATTCAAATCTATTTTGAAATTAAAAATTTCAACTAATCTCCTCTTTATAGGAAATATTCAACTGTTATATTAATTATATGTTTATTATAAGATTCGGGTAATTTATTCGAATAATCTATCAAATTCATAAAAAGAAAAGGAGAATATAAAATTCAGTAAAATATTGTTTATTACTTCCTTCATATTACTGTTTGGGAATCAAACAATTTTTTTGGTTTTTTTAATAATAAAAGTGTTTAATCATTAGCCATATTGATTTGTTGTACATGTCATGAGTGTTTAAAATATTATCCTTTTATGAAAACCTTAAAAAAATTGTACCTCAATTTAAAAATTAACTTGAAATATTTTAAATAATATATTTAAGCTCTTTTACATAAATTAGTTCAAAAAATATAATGTAATTATTTTATAATATATAAAAAATATATAACATAAAATCACGGGGCCTTAAATTTGGGGGGGCCTAAAGCAAAAACTTTAGTGGATTCCCCGACCATGGAGTCGGCCTTGTCTGTGTTATTCACGTGTCAAATCAAATAGTTTTTTGCTTCAATGTATTTTTGCTAATATAGTACTCAATCTCTTTAACGTGAAATATTTTAAATTATGTATTTAAGCTCTTTCACATAAATTAGTTCAAAGAATATACTATAGTTATTTTATAATATATAACATAAAATGGGGCCTTAAATTTGGGGGGCCTAAAGCAAAAACTTTAGTAGCTTCCCCGGCCCTGGAGCTGGCCTTGTATGTGCTATTCAAGTGTCAAATCAAATAGTTTTTGCTTCGATGTATTTTCGTTAATACAATGCTCAATCTCTTTAACATGAAATATTTTAAATCATATATTTAAGCTCTTTCACATAAATTAGTTCAAAGAATATAGTATAATTATTTTATAATATATAAAAAAATATATAATATAAAATAATGGGGCCTTAAATTTGGGGGGCCTAAAGCAAAAATTTTAGTGTCTTCCCCGGCCCTGGAACCGGCCTTGCCTGTGCTATTCACGTGTCGAATCAAATAGTCTTTTGCTTCGATGTATTTTCTTTAATACACTTCTCAATCTCTTTAATGTGAAATATTTTAAATCTTGTATTTAAGCTCTTTCACATAAATTAATTCAAAGAATATACTGTAATTATTTTATAATATATAAAAAAATATATAACATAAAATAATGGGGCCTTAAATTTGGGGGGCCTAAAGCAAAAACTTTAGTGTCTTCCCCGGCCCTGGAACCGGCCTTGTCTGTGCTATTCACGTGTCGAATCAAATAGTCTTTTGCTTCGATGTATTTTCGTTAATACACTGCTCAATCTCTTTAATGTGAAATATTTTAAATCTTGCATTTAAGCTCTTTCACATAAATTAATTCAAAGAATATACTGTACTTATTTTATAATATATAAAAAAATAATATAATATAAAATAATGGGGTCTTAAATTTTGGGGACCTAAAGCAAAAACTTTAGTGGCTTCCCCGGCCCTGGAGCCGGCCTTGTCTGTGCTATTCATGTGTCGGATCAAATAGTCTTTTGTTTTGATATATTTTTGCTAATACAGTGCTCAATCTCATATTCCTAACTCGAAATTTGGTATATAAGTTAAATATACAATGAAAATCTAGCTGGAAATAAGAAATAAATATTGACTTAAATAACAGACAAATAAACGAACAATATCATTTTTATATTTATTTCTGTTCCAATTATTGGATGATTGAATTATTTGGGACAAAAGTGAACTGGCAACAATGACACAAAATTAATTACATTTTTGAAAAGTCAGTTTCTCTGATAATATTATTGCTATATCTACTATGTTTTTTTCTCCAGTACAATGCTTAGTACACATAACATATGGTCTTTATTTTGCTACTTAATCAACTTACAATAAGGGTCCATGTATAATAATAGTTAAATTCAACAGTTGTATATTTCTAATTCTATCTATATTTGTTTTTCGAACATATACGTAGATCTGACTATAAAGCAATAAGTTTTGTTGAATCTGCAAAACCCATGGTTGAATTTGCCATTGTTGATATTATTTATGAAGGATAAAGATCGAGCTATAACTCATTTCTATTGTTTTGGTTCGATTTATATATAGAGAAAATATTGATACAACACAAACAATTATGTATGCATGGTCAAAACATCTTTACGAGAGTCATCCTCATGTTATGTTAATGTTTAATTTGTTGTAACAATAAAAAATTATCTGAATAAGCGATGATTGTTATAAAAAAAATTTACTATATATTTTGTATCGGTTGTCAATGGCTAGTTATGAGCATGCAATGACATTTCATGCTAATATGTTTGAATTCGAGACCTCTAATTCAGAATGGAAGAATTCTAACCATTCCACCATAGTTAACGTCGATAAAATTGTCCTTTTGTTGATATAATATTGTAGGGTCTTTATCCTTGCCCTTTTCCAGAAATGATGACCCAAAAAAGTTACAAATAGCTGTCCCACCCCTCCAATGAATATAATATTACTATTAGAGAATAATACCTAGAGACCATTTAAATCTTTTTATAAATCCATATACAATCGATCGATATTGTGTCTCATGATAAAAGTTATTTCATTTATTTTCAAAAACATTGAAGACTCAATTGTCCTTTTTTGATATATGTAGGGTATCTTTTATCAAATAATAATGACAAAAAATGTTCATATTTAGCTACCCTTCCTTTTGAGTCAGTAGAATATTATTAAAGAATGTTACATTTATCCTTCATCCATCGTATCGTATACGGGTTTTTCAAGAAATTTAAATAAACATGAGGTAAAATATTTTACCTATTACCTTAAAGTTTCAAGTCTAAGTACTTGATGCTCAAATTCTTTCACATATATACCATAACAAATAAAGGATTTAGCGTTAATAATATTGCTGATATACAGTAATAATAAATATAGGTATTTATAATTAACACTTTATATAAATGCTACTAAAGACTTTATCGACTTTGAATGCAATGACGTTAATTCAATTACCGCTATATATTTTCACGACAATACTAAACCAGAACTCCATTGGCACTAAATGTCTTTTTTTGTTAATATGACAAGAAGTCTCCTACCAAGTTGCAAGAAGAAACAAAGACCACATTTATCACAAGTAAAAGGGAAAAAAAACAAGCATGAAATAATGTTAAATATTGCTTTATTTTGAAAAGACATATATGTATAAAAAAAACAAGTCTAAAACGAAAAAGTTCCTAAATGATGTTAACAACTTAATTCCTCAGGTTAGAAAAAATATTGAACTTCTATATTCAAAATAGCTGTAAGAGACCCCAACACCAAATTGGAGAAAATGAAAACACTAAAAAGTGCCCTTATATATGTGTCAACCATGTTATTTTGTTACCCTCAAAACAGACTATATAGATTGCTATTCCTCAAGTTATAATACTGTGGACCAACTCATTTAGTTCACAATAATACAACAATAACACTAATTATAACATATTTAGCATATTACTATATCTTATTAGTGGGATCTAGAGAAGGCTAGGGGTATGCCGGCCTTACTTCTATCTATGTAGTAGAGAAGTTGTTTTCGATAAAACCCTCAGTTCAAGAAAATCATTTTTTAGAAGAAAAAAAAATAGTCAGTTTGGTGCGCTAATTTCTCGCTATGCGCGTGGTTTGGAAAGGGACGGACCATAAGATTCTATTTTACGCATGTAGTTTTATCATGCATTTCTGCAAGAGGTTATTTTCACATTCTGGATTCGTGATCTCTCTCCTTTTCATTTTTGAGAAAATAATTTAATGATGAAAATATTAAAGAAAGAAAATTACTTACAGTACTATTTAGTTCACATTAGTATGTATTACTCAATATGATTATATTTCATCAAAAAATATCTTAGAAACATAAAGTGATGAGAAAAAGAACACCTTGAGCATCAATCATTTGACTATTGATCTTTTGTACTTTTGGCCACATAAGTCATTGTTTAGTCACTTCATAATTCTTCTAAAAGCTTTTATTTTCTATGTATACATATATATTGCATAATTAAATTGAATAAAGAAGATAACTAGCTAGCAAGTGAACGGCTATGAAAATCTTATCGAAAAAGAAGGAAAAAGCGTATACTTGACTCCAACAGTTTAAGTTGTTGTAGGATCATGTGCTCAAATATATGAGTTATAAATGTGTCCCCTTAGACAAGACTATTCATCGAGAAAAGTCGAATTTCCAATTAAAAGCAAAAAAAAATAAAAAGAGAAAATAAAATGTAAGTTTTGTTTGCCAAGAGGCAAAAAAGAAATCAAATACTTCATTCATTTTAATTTTGTATCTTATTTCTTTTATAAACAAAAATCACTTTTTATATTTAGCAACTTTTTAATTAATTTCAACATTTCAATAATCTGTTTAAGATTATAAGATTTCAACGACTAAAATTTAGAAGTTTCTTTAAAAAAAGTAAAAGTAATATCTATCAAATTAATACACATAAAACAAAATAAAATGAATAGTTTCTTTCATCCTAATTAATACACGTGTAGAGTCGGGATATCTGAAAAAGTCAAAAATATCTTTTTCTTGTGGAGATCTTGAATGGATAAGTCATCAAGAATAGAGGATATAGTTTATTTGATAATATTTAATCAAAATATGAATTATAAGAATTTAATTTGACTCATGTATAATAAATGAAAAAAATGTTAAGATAATTGAAAAAAATTACAACAAAAAAATAATCACATCAAGAGTATGGGTATTATATATGTCTACTTCTTTGTTTAGCTTATGATTTTATGTGTAAGTCAACTATACCTATAATAATGTGCTGAGCTTCATGTCTTGCTATAGTACAATAGCTAAGATACTTTTATAGCCAAAGACCGATTTAATGTGTAGTTTACATGTTCAATTAAATTCAATATTGTTAATATGAAGTGTATATATATATATATATATATGAGATAAATTAAGACGTTAATAATTGAATTCTAAATTTAATATGTGTACATATTTGATGAGTTTTTTAAACAATCAAATCGTGTTAGACTGATTTGGAAAAGAAGATGATAAGCGAAAAATAATTTAGGTTGCCTTAGACAATAATCTATCTCTCTTGGTTCATATATTTATAAAATAAAATAAAAATTTTGAGGTTGGTAACTTAATTTTTTGTTTGACTTTAATATTTTTATATTATTTAAACATTCTTATTTATATTATCATCATAACACTGTGTATCATAAATTTCTATGATAATTATAGAGTATCTAGTTTTCTCTATCTTTCATTTTCTTCATTATTATTAATTGAAAAAATTATATAAATACACAACTTTAAATATTATAATTTCTAAAATTCTCTATCATTTAAAAGAATTACAAAAATTTCCTCTCGAATACATCTATATTCTCTCTCGAATACATCTATATTCCCTCTCGCCTCTTGGATACATTCCTCCCCTCTCGGATACATCTATATCCCCTCTCGGATACATCTCTCTCCCTCGGATATATTCCTCCAATTAAGTAATACATCATTCGCAATCCGTGAGTTATGTATCCGCAGGTTTCCTGATGTATCTGAGATCCTTTAATTTTAAGGAATTTTTGTAATTTGGAAAAAATTTGTGATATGATGTAATTAACTCTTAACACTATGAGATTTATGTAATTTTTACTTGATAATTAGTAGAGATTCATTATCTTATCAAGATTAATAAGAAAAAACCTAACCCACCAACACCCCACCACCCACCCCACCGTCCTTGCTTTACTTACTCTATTGAGATTATTCTTTTTCCTATTAATAATTAAAAAAATTATATATTTATGAACATTACTTAAACAATAATTACGTACTGAATTTCGTCGACCCAATATGTCTCAAAATTTATACAACAAAAAAACCACTATTTGACCATATCGAGTTTTGCAGACCCAATATATTCGAACTTCTATCTCCGCCCTTATCTTAATTTGGCCATATATACCAAAGTCCCAAGAATTATAATTTCTATGTTAGTGGGGCCAATTATGGTTCATGAGATGATATAACATGTATTGCTTTGTGTGGTGGTAGTTTATTGTTTCGTACAATGAACAATATATGTGGTACCAAATAATCTCTGCATCAAGAATTTACTAATGCATTCATGCTCAATAATTTTTGGGCAAATTTTATATTTTTGTGTATTATTTTTTCTATTTATATTTTATTGACATATTTTCTAAGAAATAGTAAATAAAATGTTGATTTTACTATATTACTTCAGTTTTATTAGTATAAGTTATTCAAATGTTAAAAAATAAATACTAATATTTAAAATTCAAGATAAAACAGATATTAAATAATAGCTCTTAATAAATTAAAACTAAACAAATAAGAGTGAAAATATATTTCTAATATAGCGGATAAGTAAAAATGAACAAAGCGAATAAAAATATATTTATAAATATTTGATTGTGAATTCACTTTTTTTAGGTTTCAAGGTCATGAAAAAAAGATTCAAAATTATGTAAGTTTTCCGTATGTATTAGTCCATAAATTTGTCGTGATATGAGTTATTAATTTAGTTCAAACCCAAATATTGTGGGGTTCATTTGAAACGACCTAATACTTATTATCTTTTGGACTGTTGTCGCAGTTTTCGGAGCTTCGGGGGTCTCAAAATAGAAATTTAGAATTATCTCAACTTTTCGTGATCATGAATTTTTGGAATATGACTGATCAACTCTGTTTGATCTCAAATTTTATGGGTCCATTTGAAACGACCAAATGAACGATACTCATTGTTTCTCAAGGACCGACGTCTCTTTTTTAAAAGCTCTCGGATCAAAAAGTAAGTATTCAAGATTATCTCAGTTTCTGAATGTATTAGTTCATGATTTTCTTTAGAATATGACTGATCGACTCTATTTGACTCAAAATTTAGTGGGTCCATTTGTGACGACCTATTGAATTGCCTCTACAAAATCGACTTCACATTTTTGGGCTTTTAGAGTCATGAAACAGGTATTTAGGATTATGTTAGTTTTTCGTGAGTACTTGTCATTAAATTTTTGGAATATAATTGATAGAATCTATTTAATCCCAAATTTTGTGGGTTAGTCGTGACGACATATAGTGATTATTACTCATTACCTCTACAGGACTGATGCCATTTTATAAGAGTTTCAGTGTCACAAAATAGATATTTTCGAATTATCTAAGTGTTTTGCATGTATTAGTTGATGAATTTTTTGAAATATGGCTAGGCGATTCCGTTTGACCCCAAATTGTGGATCCATTTATGCAATCTAGTTAAGGATACTCATGATCTCTACAGGACCAATGTCACTTCTTTTGGAGTTTCAAAGTCATGAAATAGAAATTCATGAGTTTTTAAGTTTTTCATGTGTTAAGTCCATGAATTTTCTAAAATTTGATTGACCTACTTCATTCAAACCTAAATTTTATGGGTACATTGTAACGACCTTGTGAATGATACTCATTATCTAATTCGGACCGATGTCACTTTTTTTAGATTTTTGGGGTCACAAAACAGGAATTCAAGTTTGTCTCTATTGTTCGTGTATATTAATCTATAAATTTTATGAAATATGACAGACTGACATTGTTTGGCCACAAATTTTGTGCGTCCATTCAAAACGATACTCATTGATTAATACGACTTTATTGTTCATTTTGCATAGTTTAAGAATATTTTTGACCTTTTTCCCAATTAATAATAATGCAAGTTGATGCTCCTGATATAAAAGTGAAAGCGGATGATAGCTTGTTAAAGTAGATCTACGCCAAGTGTCTTTGATGATGAAGTAGTATTTAAGAAAATGAACCAATTAAGTAACAAAAAAAGATTTCGTAGTGAAGTGGAAAAAGACTTAATAAGGAAAAATAGAGAAAAAAAAATAGTTTCAATATATAATTGGAACTATATGTATAATATATATAGGGCCTACATATATTTTCAAATTTGTATTGTGCTCACTGGTTTAAAAGGGACGTTTCATAAGTGAAATGAAAATTCATTCACATGCTTTGGTCTCCCAATATTTACACCAAAAGTCCGTCCAACTATGTACACTTTTTGGACCTTATCTCTCAACTATGCCTTCTTTTGAACGTGGTGTTTAGATGAGCATATACGTTATTTATTAATATAGGTATCAAATTTAATTATATTCATCATGACTAGGACGAATGAAAAAATATCACATGTTATTTTTTCTTCAGTTGGAATTTGAACTTAAAATCTTATGATTCTGATCAGCACACTCGATTAACCAATAGGTTATTGGGTGTGTGAGAGCGAACAATTAATTATCACATAGAAAGTATAAAAAGAGTTCTTTGATATGGTTTACTTGAATCAGGATCTTTCGAAAATATGCATCTCTACCTGATTCTTTGAGGTAGGAGTAAGGTCTGAATATTATCTATCCTTTCAGATCCCATGTGTGGGATTTCACAGAGTATATGTTATTATTGTTGATGGAAAGTAGAAAGGGAAAAGAGACTACTTATAAAATGTTGAATAATCTTAGTCGTTTGAGGCTTAAAGGGAAAATCGTACATACTTGACCTAAAAACGAACAATATTAATCACATTATGTTAAGAATATATTTGGATGGTTATAACTAGCCCAACAAAAGCCACACACTTAGATGTTATCTCTAAACTATGACTTCTCACTCAAACACTATATAAGCTAGGTATAACATACCTAAAAAAGCACACCAAAGTTAGAAAACCCTACTTAAAAAAAGACCAAGAAAACAAAACCCCTAGTGTCAAAAGACAATTTTATTGTTTTATCACACAATGGCAAAATTAGCTAAAACCAATGGGAAGAAAAAGATGAAGAAGATAGTGAATTTGAAAATTGTGGTGGAGAAATTACAAAGGAGCCTTTCAATGGTGAGGAGATTGGCAGCCGAATTCGATAGTCAGCATCAGCATACCCAACCAGATCAAAATGACTCCTCGAATAACGTGCCTGAGGACGTTAAAGAAGGTCATTTTGCTGTTATTGCTGTCGATGAGGACGAATTGAAGAGATTTGTTGTGCCATTGAAATGTTTAACACATCCTTCATTCTTAAAACTATTGGAACAAGCTGCTGAGGAGTATGGCTTTGATCATCATGGTGCACTTACAGTGCCATGCAGGCCAAGTGAATTTGAAAGAATTTTGAGACATGAACAATCAAAGTATGTTGAAAAGTTGTTAAACATAATGTAGCAACAAAAAAAAAAAACAAAGCAATTTTAGCTTAATTTGCTTTCCATCTATTGAAACCTCGATTATATATTCCCATCGACGCTGGTTTTATCATCTTATCCCTAAATTATATATTCTAAAGCTTAGCTAAGTCATGTTGTAGCAGATGGTAAGAATTCCTGATTAGGGCGTATTACGGTTTTCCACTTGAGAAGTGGAGTGAAGTGAAGTGATTGCAGTGAAGAATTGACCAGAGACGAAGTACTAATGAAACATGAATCAAATGGTTCTTCTTGAGTTGCTCTATTTCTTATTTTTGACCGTTAGACGAGGATCAGGATAGAGGGATAATTGATCATCCTTTAGGATGGTAGCTTCTATTTCTTGATTATCCCGCCAAGTTACAACTTGAGTTAATTAATGATATATAGTTACTTTTTTTCTTCACCATGGTTGAGTTGTTACATGCATTACATGTACATTTTTTTTTAATATATGTTGTTATACTATTTGAGTATATAATGAAGATTTACTTTATTTTACTGAGTGATTTACTTCATCTTACTTTTACTCTTCCTTTTTTTTAATTTAATTTACTCTTGTTTTTGCATAAGTGTGTAGTGGAAAATTGGTATTTACCAAGAAAAGGAGATAGAATAAGAACTCTCTTATTTATGTAAATGCATATTTGATTAGGGTCAAGTTTAGGAATGAAGAAAGTAATTAACTATAAAAGAGAAAAGACTAAAATATGTCATTCATTAATAGTCGATTCTGAATATGCCTCGATCATTACCATTTTAGACCATATGTGTCATTATCCACTAGCAGAATCTTACCTTATCTAATTAGAATTAGACTTTGCTACGTGACATTATTTAAACCCTACATTGCATATTAACCCTCTTCTCTCAATCTCTCTCATTGCTTTTACGAATAATATATATGAACCATTTTATTAGATTCAACGACATATTTGAGTTTTTTCTCAAGCCACCATGGATCACGTCAATAATTAAAACACAATGAAGACACTTAAACACTTCTAAGAAGATATGTCTGAAGTTAGGCTTTAAGACCTAAAAGGCTGAAGTTTGAAGCTTGAAATTTTCAACTTTAGTCCCAATACTCTGAAGTTTGAAGCTTGAAATTTTCAAACTTTAGGGGTCTAAAAATAGTTATTTGTGCTCTTCCCCAATGGGGAAATTCCTTATAAGGAGAGCTTTCTTGAACGAATGGTAGTGCAAATTCAGATTAATTGAATTAGTAAATTTTGGATAATAGATGATCATTAAATCTATTTAGTTGGATCAATAAATTTCAAATGCCAAGTGATTAAACAAAAAAGACGTTCACATGGAATATTGCATTTGATGTGAATAATTAAAGGAAAATGTATATTTTTATGTGATATATTTTCTACTTAATGGACGTTTATAAACACACAAAAATAACATTTTCAAAATATGAATCATAAGTGTCTAATAAAAATATTTAATAATATATTAAGGTATTTAATCGAAATAAATTGCAATTCAAATGTTTAAATAAAATTTACTTTAAATTTAAAAGATTACCAATGAATAATATTGAAGAATGCTAAAGGTACAAACACCGTAATGTGTGAGGATCCACTTAGTTTTTAGGCCCCCCTTTTACTTGTGAAGTCTATTTTGATTAGATAGGCCACTTGTCTATCAATTATAAAATGACTTAATTTCATCACATGTTGTCTTGTTCCAACTTGCAAATAATTACTTGTGTGTGGAGATGTTTCAAAGTATTTTATAATGGTAATGTGAGAATAGGTGAAATTAGAATTTTTAATTTTTGAGTTCTTGATAAATAAATAAATAAAAGTAACTCTATGATAAATATTTATATAGATTAAGTAATTTTCTTCACATAAATATAAGGTCTGAATTAAAATTATTGATTCTGCTAATTTTTAAGCGAAATTGTGCCCTTCGCCTTACGTACACACACCTGATTATCCTACTAGGTATTTGTTACTTCCCTACTTATGCGCTTGACCAAGTAGTGACAAAGTGGCTTCCACCTAACAATGGTTCCTCTAGGGTGGTTCTGCCCCTACACCACTTCTATGTTGCCTAACTCTGACCATTAAGATTTAGATGAGTAGGAAGAAATCATTTGATATTTTTAATTTTTTTGAGATTTGGACTTACGGCCTCGTGATTCTCCTCCCATTTTATTGACCATCAATCACACCCTTGGAGCTTCTTTCTTCCTTTTTTGTTCAGGAAGTAACTTCCAATAACTTTGGAAGTGGACAGTCATAAACTTTTGACCTTGGTTATAGGCAAACATTCAAGGTCAAAAGTCACAATTTATTAAACTATAAGTAGGGGTGTATAAAATCGAACTGAAAATCGAGTCAAATCAAAAAAAAAACCCGACTAATGGTTTGGTTTGACTTGTTTTGGTATTGGAAAAAAAAATCCGACTATACTTGGGTTGGTTTGATTTTAACTAAAAAAAGTCAACCCGAGACCAAACCAACCCGACATTATATATATAATTTTTTAAAAAAATTTATACATAAAATTATTTACTTTGATGTAATTTCTAAATATTACCTGTACGTTTTAATATATTTTTTCAAGTTTTTTGAGACTTAAAATTTTGAATGGTCGAATAAAGGTTATAGCCCATAGATATTAGTAACTCTAATAAAGCTTAATTCAAAATCAAATCAATAATAATGCTAACTAAATAACTTAATTCAACACTACGAATGACAATAATGTTGAATATTTGTTCTTTAGTTTTACATTGATTTAGACATTTAAAATACATAACCTAATTTTAATTTTTCTTTAATGTTTAATCATGTAATTAATACTTATTAGACTTATTTAGCATGATTTAGTACTTTTAAATTATGATCATTTTCATTAGAACTTATCAATTTGCAATATTTATTTTATACGATTTCATTATTATTTTTTATCGAATATTTTAGAGTCATCACTCATCTCATATTTTGTATTATTTTCTTAAGAAACACCTTAAATAGTTATATTTGGTTGGACTAAAGAAATATTTGGAGCACAAGTTAATTATATGTTTGTATGAATACTTTACCGAAAAAATCTAAAAACCTGAAAAAAAATTCAAGGTTTATTAATTTGGTTTGATTTTAAACTTTAAAAAATCGACACAAATGATTTGGTTTGGTATTTGAAAACCCGAACCAACCCGAAAAAATCCGAGGTTGAAAAACCCGAGTTTTATTAGTTTGATTTGATTTATAAATTTAAAAATTTGACACAAATAATTTGGTTTGATATTTGAAAAACCCGAACCAACCACCCGATCATGTACACCCCTAACTATAAGGTTTGTCAATAGACTAAAAGCAACATCAAAAGTTCAAGACCAGTCTCCTCCAAAATCATTCTAGTAAATCACCCCTTTCATTTGCGGATATTTGTTAACCATGCTATGCAGGCCAGGAAGGCTCAAATTGAAATGAGTGCGCAAAAAGCCCTATATGAAAATAAGAAGGTGGCCTGCACATTTAGTTAAGAGTCGATTGCTCTCTCATATAGGGCTTTTTGCGAAAATTAAAGTGATCCTTACGTATGAACTACAAGATCACCCCAAGTACGCCTTCGACATACAAAGTGGGGTGGTTCTAGTTATAATCCCGAAATGATTCGTGTATATATTTCACTGTGAACTAGATAATGGCGTAAAAACCTGCTAATTTTTTTTTACTTACCGACCCTTCATGCTGAAGATAAAATAGAAAAGAAACAGCTATACTGAAGTGAAAAAGAAAATTAAAAAATCCATAATAGCTTTCAGAATCCCAAAATCTGAAGTACATCATAGCAACAATATAGAATAGAAATAAGATGAGTAATAAGCTGTAATGTATTCTCTCCAAAACCTAGGGTAATATGTAATTAAGAGTAAAATGGACGACAAAAATAGTGGACTAAGCCCGAACAATAACCAGAGTTCAAACAGTCAGTGACCACGGTTCGATCACTTACTCTCTCAAGCACCAGGCGTGGTCTTACCTAACATTACTGATGTTTCACCATTACGCCTTGGCACTGAACTACCAAGAGGAAACAGTGATACCATCACACTTCCTAATATAGCACATAGTTTCTTTACTTTAATCACCCAATCCAGCCCTCTTCTTCAAGTGTTTCTTGAAGTCCATGATGCCACCTTCCCACCGTGTCACAGCCTGATTTTCACATACCCATATCTCATGGGCCACCTGGTTTATGAGCCTGAAGTCGTGACTCACAAGAACCATCCCACCATCCCATGCGTTCAAGGCCTCTGCAAGTGAGTCAATGGTCTCGATATCAAGATGGTTGGTTGGCTCATCCAACAGCAGCATGTGGGGTTGCCTAAAAGCCAACCATGCAAAAATCACCCGACTACGTTGACCATCTGACAAGTTCTTCATAGCCATTACTTGAGCTTTACCTGTGAGTCCAAACCTCCCAATTGCTGCCCTCATCTTCTCCTCCTCATTCCCAGGGTACTCTCTCATCATGTACAAAAGAGCTGATAAGTCCATGTCTAGCTTCTCAGCCAAGTGCTGGTGGTACTGTGCAATTTTTAGGTGATTATGCCGCTTAACCATGCCATCAGTGGGAAATAAATCCCCTATCATCAGCTTAAGCAGTGTGCTCTTTCCAGCTCCATTAGGCCCCACAAGTGCTATCCTGGAGTCAAGATCTACACCAAAATCAAGGTTCTTGTAGATGAGGTTATCAGGTGTGTAGCCAAAAGCAACTTCCGAAAACTGTAGAACTGGAGGAGGAAGTTTGCCAACATCAGTAAACCGGAAAACCAGGACGCTGTCCCTCCCCACCTTCTCAGTAAGCCCACCACGCTCCATCTTAGCCAATGTCTTCTCTTTACTCTGTGCTTGACGGGCTAGTTTAGCTGAACCGTGCCCAAAACGAGCAATGTATTCCTTCATTGCAGAAATCTGCTCCTGCTCCCACTTGTACTGTTTCATCTGGTTCTCTTCCAGCTCTGAACGGGTTTGCACATATTGGTCGTAGTTACCTGAATAGAGTTTCAACTTCTTGTTTTGCATGTGGATGATATTGGTACACACACCATTGAGAAAATCCTGTGAGTGTGAAATAACAACCAGAATGCGCTCGAAGTTCTTCAAGGACTCTTCTAACCAAACACAGGCCTCTAGGTCTGCATTCAAGAAGAATTACACAGGTCAACTCTAAAAGACCCATGGATGAAGAATGTTGAAGAATTCAGGGGATGAATTAATATTTTCCATCAGTCCAAAAGTAAGAGTTCTCCTTTTCAATTAAGAAATTTTTTATAATAAATTAACATTAAAATGAAATATAAAAACAGCCAGGAGAGCTGCTGAAATGGGACTGCATCATAGAGGGGTGTACTGCGAAAGAAACTGAGTATGTAACCCAAAATAGCATGTTATTATATTCACCACCCCCCACCCCCCAAAAAACACACAAATGTAACCCGATTATGTGGTTCACACTTCGGACATTATGTGTGTGAGGATGGAGTGGTGAAAGAATAGTTCTGAATGGTTGTGATGCTATGTGAAAAATCTACGCATTAAACTAAAACAGACAATGGTGTAGCAACTCAAGACCTTTATGAACCACTTGGATGCCCTATATATGCAATTTAGGAGACTATATAACTGATAACTCAATGTGTACACATCGTTGATATAAATCTAGCACGGGCAAACCCTAGTAGTTTCTGAAAGATCTATTCTACTAGAACTAGAAAATGGAAAGAGAAGATTACCAAGATGGTTTGTCGGCTCATCAAGCAACAAAATTGTTGGATTCATAAAGAGGGCACGCGCAAGAGCAATCCTCATTCTCCAGCCACCAGAAAAATCACGTGTTTTCTTTGCTTGCATTTTCTTATCAAATCCAAGCCCAAACAAGATCTCAGCAGCACGTTTCTCAGCAGTGGCTGCATCCATAGCTTCTAAACGCTCATAGATCCGTTCAAGTTGCTCTCCACCACCATCGTCCTACAATAGAGATGAAAATAATCATATTATCCAAAGGAAAACCAAGACCAAGGAACATTAATTTAATATTAACATCATCATACCTGTCCAGCCAAAGCTTCAGCTTCTTTCTCCAATTGCAACCTCTCTTCATCACAATTAATGACGGCCTCAAGAGAGGTCATGTCAGAGGCTTCAATCTCCCGTGAAAGGTGAAAAATATCCATGTGGTCTGGAATGGGAAGTTCCCTCAAGCCTATAGCAGTAAGAAGAGTAGACTTCCCGCAGCCATTCAATCCCAACAAACCATAACGTCTGCGAAAATATGATGTCAGAAGTTAAACATCAATTAAGCCAAGGTACACAGCAATACATGAAAATAACAAGTCTTACCTGCCATAGTTGAGCTCCAGTTCAGAATCAACTATGAGATCATGTCCGTGGAAAGTGACTGATAAAGATTCTATCTGTATCACAAAGGGCACCAAATCAAAACAATGATATTCCAAATAAAGGTAGAATCCAAAGGTTCTGCATCCTAATATTCAGCTTTTTTTATGACTTAATACTCTTTATTACAAGTAAATTACTATTATAAATATGCACTCCTCTTGCAGTAACATGCACCTTCTTTAATAAAACAAGGTTGAAACCTAAGAAATATCACAATTTCTGTAACCACATATAATGAAAAATTTGAGACGACAAAAAGACAAAAGCCATAATAACCCTTGCATTCACCTATGCATAGGCAAGCTGACACAATTCAATATTAATTAGTATATGCATAGTATCTTATTCTCCTAAGTTTCACTATTAAACGTTCTTTCATTTCTTTTCCTTATCTTGTTATATTTTGCAAGTCGGATTTTTCTTTAAATCATGCTTTGATTACATTTATTTTGAGTTGAGAATTTATCGGAAACATATGCGTACATCCCACCCTAACAGACCGCACAAGTGGTATGTTGTTGTTGTGTAGCTAAATTAGTCCAGTTACAGAATGAAATGTGCCAAATAGAGCAAAATGGATACTGTACAATCATATAGCCAACCCCAACTACTTATAGTTTGATGTGTAGTTGTTATTGTCATGTGGAGTATAAAATATCATAAAACATCTATGCCTTCTTTTTAAGTTTTAGCATTTCTCTCAAGAAAGATATCTCAAATCTAATCAATCAAAAGGAGTACATATCAAGAAAAAAACTATATACAATAACGAATCTACAACCATTAATACATAGAAAAATCAGATCTAAAACACAAAAACTGACCCGAATATCCCTCGATAGCGGATGTGAACACAAAACACCCGTACAAGTCCGATCAGATATCTGCAGATCCCCTACTCCATTCGTCAAATTATCAACCCCGTTAGTTTCCGCCGCCGATTTAGACGCCGTCGCCGCCGATTTAGACGATGCAGCACCTTTTCCTCCTCTCCTAGCAGCTGCTGCCGCCTTCTTCTGTGCATCTCTCTTCTTCGCCGCATCCGACACCATCTAACACGAATTATAACTCAAAAAAATCAGAAAAAAATTCAAAAAATAGGAAATCGAAAGAGAATCAACAATACAATACCTTTGAAATCGTAAGATCTACGGATTTGGAGAAATTGTGTCAGAGGTTATAGAAGAGAGGAACGAGGGTTTTTTTAAAAAGAGGGGTTGTGAAAATGGTGGAGGTAAAATATATATAGTATGTGAGGGTGCACGTTGACGGTTCAATGGAGGTGCAAAGATAGATATGGACGGTGATCCTTTGTTCAAGTTTGGCAACAAAAGTGAAAATCTAGTGTTGATTTTTTAGTGGACGGTGGGTTTTGGTTTTGGGCTGACCTAATTTTACTTTGTTTTTTGGGCCTTGAGCCCATTACTGGCCCATAAGAAACTCTTAAACAAAAGTAACAATTAGAAAAGCAAATGATACTAATAAGGGGAAACCACTAAATTAGTGGTGTTGATAGAATAGGATATAGGGAAAAGGGTTAAATATATCCTTATATTTTGATTTAATGTTTAATTTTGTTCTCTATTATGTTATCAGGCTAAAACTTATTGATTTCAATCAAAATTATTTATTTCAAACTGATTCATGATTAAATTGACATGCGTGATGTGGTCCAACTTGATCCACCCATTATAACATGAGCAAAATTTTGAGCGATCAAAAATTCGCATGTCGAGAAGATGGAAGTAGTAGAAATGATCATGTTGAGATGGATGTGTAGGCACATGAGAAAGCATAGGATTATGAATGATAATATTAAGCACAAGATAGGACTGGCCTCTATGGTGGACAAGTTGAGAAAATCGTTGCTCGGATGGTTCAAGCATATGAAAAGGAGGTGCACATATGCTCTAAAGGAGGTGCACATGTGCTCTAAAGGAGGTGTGAGAGGTTGGCAATGGAGGACCTGAAGAGAGGTAGAAGTTGATCGAAGAAGTATTTAATAGAGGTGATTAGACAAGACACGACGCAACTCTAACTTATCGAGGAAATAAGCTTAAATAGAAGAATTTAGACGTGGAGAATTATGGTAGAAGCTAAGGTTAGTAGGTATTCAATTGGTGTTTAGTTTCCTTGCTACTATTATTATTATTTTTCTTCTACTATTTTATTCTTTAATTATTTTATTACCTATTGTTACATTTTCCCTAGTTATCCTATTGTTTATTGTTGATATTGTTCCTTTCTTCTTATTTTCAAAATGGTTTATTCACTAGTCTGTTTTCTTTCCAAACCCACTTTGATATATTTTACTTTAGTCGAGAATATTTCGAAAACAACATCTCTATCTTTACAAGATAGGAATTAGGTCTACTAGTATTCAGCTTCCACACTAAAACCTACTCATAAGATTACATTATAATAATTCGTCCATTTATTAATTCAAGATATTTTTAAATTCAATTTAACTTGGTCATTTGACACGACTAATTTTAAAAGAAGTTCTATTGCTTTAAAATTATAGAAAGACGACGAGAGTAATATTTTATTTGAATATTTTTTGATGATTTTTTAAAAATATCAATACATGTCTAGCATTGAAGAAAGAGATATAGAAATTTTGTTTACTTCTATTATAGTTTAACTTTCGTATTTATCTATTTCCATATCATATAAATTCGTGTGGTATGAGTATAAATATGATATATACGTTGTAAATATTCTTGAAAAAAAGAAAAACACTATGTAGAAAAAACAGGCCCAAATCCCAATGGATTTCAAAAACAAAGCCCAAATACTATTACCAGGTTATATGGACCAAAATACCCAGTGATATCAGCCCCAATTTATAATTGCGGGAGTCTGCTTCGGCGCGTTCAGCCCACGCTCCGTCGGCCGGCGAACTTCCTTCTCTCCGTCTCTTTCTCCGGCAAATCAAGTGGTAAGTTCCTCCTTTGTCTCTTACTTTCTATATTTTCCTCACGAGGCAAAAGCCCCAATCCCTTTTTATTTGATGATAAGCTCCTATTTGTAAATTGAATTGCAGTATTCCTCAGTCATCTCCTTGCGTAGTGAAAGCTAAACTTCAATTTGTATGGTTCTTTGTAGTTTAATTTCTCCAATTATGCATTTTTAGTTTGGGTGAGTGGTTTCCCACATGGCTTATCGCACCGGGCTAGCCTAGTGGATTTTACATCTCTAATATGGTTTGCGAGCTATTGCACATGAGCGGTTTAACCAGTGTGCACCATCGAGCTATTCCTGAAAACGTCGATCGTACTTCAGTGAAAAAGATATAAGCTCTTATATCAATTTGCATTTGAGTATTTTTGTTAGTAATCAATTCTTATGTGATGTCATATAATGTTATTGCGTCGTAAAGGTTTGGGAGAAAAATAAGAGTCTTAATCCTCAGATTGTGAGTTTTCAGCACTTATTTTGGGAAATAGTTCTATGTTTCAATTAATGTACCAAATCCTTTCATTTATTAGAACAACCATTTGGATGGCGTATTGGGCAACCCCGCTCTTGTGCAATAGCTCCCAAACTAACACGAGATGTGGAGCTTAATAACTTACTCCTAGCAGTTACAGAATCTTTTGATAATCCGTCGATAATTCGTCATTTAGTGGCAGATTTTGTTGTTTAACTATAGAATTGATCCGTCAAGTTTTTATTTTTTAGTAGTATCGAGTCGATCATTATTGCAAGGTGGAGCTTAGTTTTATCATCCTAATTACCATTGAGAATGTGGGAAGCAACAAGATTTTAAAGGACTTTGGTCCAATATTAGGAAGAAACTCAATAGTTTTTAGGTTCTTCATAGTCTTAACTTATTGGACATATTTGACTACGGTGAAGACCTTTCGTGTATTCTCTAATTTTTGCAAAAGATTGAACTTTAGTTTTTAGAAGGAAAACAAGGGTCTTTTGCCTGTTTGCTATAGATGCTAAATTTATGCTCTTGCTAACAGAACTACCTTTTCAACATATTGGATTTTTGCAATATGACATTGCTAAAGAGGTATGTATTAAGATTGTTCATATCGTTGAAGTACATCACTGCAAATGTGGTAGACAGAAACAACGGACAAATAGTAGCAACATCATCAACGGTTGAACATTCAGTGAAACAGTCACTGGAGTGCGGTAGAACTTGCAACGCAAAGGCAGCAGCAATCGTAGGAGAAGTGTTGGCAATGCGTCTCAAAGTGGAGGGTCTTGATCAGGGGCAAGGAAACGGGATCCATGTCAATGTAAATAAAGAGGTTGAGAAGAAAGGTTTCAAGAATCGTACAAAAGTTTGGGCTATAGTTAACGGCCTTAAGAGCAATGGAGTGAAACTTATTTTGGATGACAACGAAAATGATACTTCTCGCCCTAACTTCCACTAACATTGTGCGTTTATCCTCCTAGCGCATGCCCACAAGGTACAAAAAGTGAATTGTATCTCATCTCAGTAAATTAATTGTACTCAATATGTAGTTGACTCTTAAAATTATATCATGCTTTATTTTTTTTCCAGATCCATTAAATTCCAAAGTGAGTCCAATGTACGGACACATTGCCATAAATTTTGTATAGTAGATAAATGTTTTTTCTTGTATGGAGGAGAATTTGGCACTAGCTTCAATCTCAGTCATTTGTTTTAAATCCTTTTTGGAAGCACTGTCTTCACGTCATCTTTGATTCTATTGAAACGTTATAAGTTAGAAGCTAGAAGAGCATAGTCATATTTCAGCTCTTATACATGTTATTATGGTAGCGTTGTGAATTTTTCTCGTAGCACAACTTCTTTAAAGAGGAAGTCTAAGAAATGTTCATTATCAAAAAGTAATATTTGTGATGTATTGGATAGTATAATCTGCATATTTTGCATTCTTAAATCCCTTCGAAGCCAGTATCCCTCGCGCAACTAAAAAACCAATATGTTCTATTCGTCTGTCATCAATACTTTTATTTTATGTATGATGAACTTTTCACTAGATTCCTTTGTTTTGCTCTTCTGCTCAGGTCTCACTACAAGAGTAGAAGAAGGTGGATTCATAATTGAGCCTGATTGCAGAAGCTAGTGACTTGGGGCAACAGAGATGGGATTGAATGAGATCAATATTCAAACAAAGACGGAATCAGGATTTGAAGTGTAGCGGCTCCACAACGTCCTCAAGTTAATATACAATGATAACTGAGTTCACAGTCGAATAGTTAAATACATTTAGTAGATTTCTTAGTAGATATATAAGAACTGGGCTTAAACTAAAGGGTTCACGTGAACACATAGATGACACTCTACATCCGCCTCCGTTATTCAAAATGGTTAGCTTCAAATGGATTTGAGGCTGCACTTATCTTTCTCTTTTTCTTCATACTATTTAGACCAATTTTTTCACCATCTATCTAAAGTTCCAGTTTAACAGAGCTCAAACAGACAAATTGTTGTATATCCAGTTTTAGATTTTGTGTTGTAGATTTGTAATGTTTATTTCAATCAATAAAATTTGATGAATTCATGCATGGATGGTTATTTATGTGTAATTGATCAAGATCTTATGCATGATTCTGGGCTGATATATATAGTACAGATTAATTCATGAGAAATTTTGTTTAAATATTTTAAGAAGACGTTTTTTTTTTTTTTGATATGTAATATATAGTTATAATATAAAATAAATAAAAAAACAAAGGAAGAATTCTGCTCCAGATTCATTAGGATTTGAGGCTAAAATTTTCACGATCACCATAACTTGTTGTCGAGGCAAGTCTTGTCCAATGGTTAATGTTGCATCGTTTTTTTTAAACAATGCCAAAATTTAAATGATAGCAACCGAAGATCCTATTTATGCAAATCACCAAAGTGTTTTTCCTTTTTATTGAATTCTACACGATGTGAATCTAAAACATAATGAGTAGAAAATATCAAACATCGGAACGTGTTTTATGAAAGTACATTCATTCTAAGTCCTCTTTGATGGCTAACTATTGTATTCCACTAAGTCAATTGAATGGAAACTCCACATACCCTACATGGCTACATCAACTTTTGTGTAGTACCCCATTTTCAATAATGGAAGTTGTAAATATGGTGGAAACTACATATTTTCAACTTTGATGTGAACTATATAGATCATGTGAGATTGATTAAAATGTTAATTAAGTCGATTGATATCAATTTTGTCTTCTTCTATCTATTATACTTAGTACATCTTTTTGGAAACTTTTTCAATCGAATTTTAAATGCTCAAGTTGTCAACTATTTGATTTCATCATCAAGCATGACATAACAAGCTAGTAATCCAATAACATAGTGGGGGTAATTACCCCCCACCCCCACCCACACACATAAATATTTCTTGAGGCTAAATAAAATAGGCGTTCGAATAATATTTTTTTAAAAGAAAAAGTATTTAAAATATATTGTATCTTGTCATGTGTCTATGGTTCCTCATAAGTTAAAAATAGAAATGCTAATGGGTTTATAAATTTAGTGGACTCTCTTATCTACCAGACTAGTATTCTAAACTTGGAAAAAAATATGTGAAAAGTTTAAGAGTTATGTGTGAGAAGTAACAATATTTCTTACATTAAGCTAGTGTGTATTGTTATTTTATATTTGATAGTGTCGAAAACACACATTTCAATTAATTTCATATTAAATATGCTTTGTCAAATGTTATAAGAACCAAAATGAGAATTTACAAATAATTGAAAAATCAAAAATACTATATCTCTATCTTATTTTCAAGATCACAAATCTCATAGTGTAAAAACAATATCTTTAAATATCATTTACTTAATTTGATAATGAAAAGAATTCTTTATACTATATATATTTTACTATACTAATAATTTAAAAAAAAAGTTACACTCTTTTACTAATGACCTACTTTCTCCCTTATGAACCTTTTTCTTTTCTTCCTTCTTTTCCTTTTTCTTCTCTTTTTACAAAGTTTGGCATGGGAACTTTAGGATAATTGAGAGGCTCATAATTTTTCATGTCTTATATTCAAATATTCATTATTCAATCTCCTTCCAAATCTTGAACACACATGGGCATGGCCTCAAGTAATCATCACATCTAAAAATGCATAGAAGTCCCACATGCCTATGGAATCTAATCAAAGTAATCTTTGAGTTGAAATTTCCAAGTATTAAATATGTATTTCTTACATAAAAATGTGATATTTAAATTATTTTTTTTAAAAGTTAAAATTTCGTGGATTTATTTTTTTTAAAAATATTTTTTTCAAACTTGAAATTTACATTTTTTAAAAAAGTAAAAATAAATCAAAAGTCGGATTTAATATATAACCAAACATTATTTTGAATTATTCATTAATAGTTTTTGGGAAAGGAAAAAAAAAACATGTCCAAACGGGTGCTTGATTTTATAGTTTTCGTATATTTGACTTGTTAAGATGTTTTGCAAAATACTTTTTCTTAGAAAAATGACTTATCTCGAGTAGAGATAATGAATTTCATAAGTGATAATTCATATTAATTAACATATGTTTTCCAATCTCAACACACTCCAACCCATCATAAGTATATATATATATATTGGTTATTTATCAAATACCAAATAATAAGTTTAAAAAAATATATTTATTTTTCAGAAAACAATTCTCTCATACCAAACATACCTAAATGGAGTACTTCTTTAAAAAAATCAATTAAAACCACACCCCTTTCATTACTATATTTTTCTAGTCATATTTATTTAGAAAGTGATTGGATTTGGAGATGTTCATGAAGATTTTTTTTATTTATTTATTAGCTTGGAGTACCAACCAAGTCATGAAGTCATTTTGAGTTAGTAGAATATTAATTGCAGTTGTTCTTATTCAACCAACTCATCATAAGACATATATTAATGGGTAAGTTACATAAATCACATAGTGTAAAAATAAAATTACTATCTATTCCTACTTTTTTTCTAATTATAATAATCCCTTAAAATTAACCCAATCCGAATACATTAATACATTAATACGGATACATTATTAAAATAAAAACTAACTCAATCCGGATACATTATTAAAATAAAAATTAACCCAATCCGGATACATTAATGAAAGCGCGGATACATGAATACATTAATACAGATACATTATTAAAACAAGGAATTTTAGTTATTTTTAAAGGATATAGAAACAAATGGAAAATAATATACTTAAAGGTGTGTACTTTAGTAATTTTTCCCATATTAAATCCAAAAAAAACATGAATTTATAATGCCCTAGTATAAGTTCCTTCACAGTTTATCAAAAGTTTCATATTTTAGAATTCTAATAATGGGGTCCTCTAAAAGTGTTTAAACCTTTATAATACACTTTCAATAATGTGAATCTGAATGAAAAGAATTAAAAAGTTTCCAATACCTAAGGATTGAGAAATTCAAGTTTTTCAATCAAATCAATAAAGGTCGGAACGGAGAGATAAATATCCTTTTATTCATAATTAGAAATTTAAAGTCTTAAGTATCAAGTCATCTTTATTAGAGAATATTTATCGTTAATTTGACACTTTTTAGCATAACTTTAAAATAAATCGAACCTCAATACAAATATCAATCATAAACCAAATTGGAAACAAAAACAATTTCTCAACAAAACTCTTCAATTTATATTTTTATGGACAAATAGGACTAAAATCAGAATTGTTGCTTTATCTCTCTTTTGTAAAAAAAAACTGTAATTTCATTTGGTATTCAATACACATATTAAAGCGCAACTCATTCAAATTCACATCGCGTTAGACTCATTCGATAGAAGCGCTTCCTATATTAAAAAAATCATGCTACAACTTGAAATTAAAATTTCTGATCAAGGAAGAGACATTCTTCTTTTATTCACTCCACCATTTTTTTTTTCTTTTTAAGTGATTCGAACTCACAATCTAATATTAAAAGTAAGGAATACTTACCTTCCGAAAAATTTTACATGACATTGAAATTTGTATCAAGTGTATGATGATGATCATATAATGTCATGTGACACATCATGAATGATATGTGTTTCCTACTAGGCTACTACTATTACGTTAATTATTATGGTACTTCATACAACATGGGACAATGGGCTCTTCGAGAATTGCCTTAGTAGACAAGTAGTGGTTCATCATTCTCATCATCACAAAAAATAAAAATAAAAATAAATGCTCCTCCGTCCTATTGTTTTAATTTATATGATATTATTTTAAAATATGTGAAAAGATCAAAAATTAAAATTTAAAAATAAAGAAATTTTAAATTTGTTATCTATAACAAGTTATAGATGTTTGTGTGATTTATAAATCATATCATTAAGGGTAAAATAGATATTTTAAAATCAAATTGTTATTGAATATAAAAATGTATCATTCTTTTTTAAGATAGATTAAAAAAAATGTGTGTCGCATAAATTGAGACAAACATAGTACATATATAATTTAATTAACTTCGTTTGAAATAACAATTCAACACTCAAATTTTGAGGATTTACATCTGAAACACCCTAATTCGTTTCCACTGTTGTTGCAGTTGAACATTCCAACTTAATTACAAATTGATCATCTAAGCACTTTCAAAATTATGAGTCACGTGTGTATCGGGTGTTCACGAGACACATGGGAGATGAGTTATGCATTTTAAAGTTTGGAGTGTTTAGTTGAAAGTTGAAATCAAATTAAGGTGTCTAAATGTACATTTTCGAAGTTGGAATGTGTGTGTTCTGAGACGTCGATTAGATAGCTAAGTTAATCACGTAAAATATATCATCTCCTTTGATTATACACATCAACTTCAATGAGAAAAAGTTTTTTTATTTTATAACTTATTGAGGTCAATGTATATAATTAAAGGAAGAGATATATTATAAAATATAAATAATTAATTTATCACATGTAAGTTCATATTAGAAGTTTTTTTAAAATCAAATAGAAAATATAATATAAATATTTTATTATATGCTAATATATTAAGTTAACACAATCAATAATTTAAGTGTATAATTAAAATTTAATTATAAATTTATAAAATCACAAAATAATTACTCGTTTTGTAGGTGTTAAAATATATTTCTTAAAACTTAATTTAACTTCTAATTCTGCAAAAAATTAATTATTATTTTCAAAATAAAAAGGAAATAACTAGCGTTCCAAAAATATATTAGGACATAAATATCTTATTTTTAATATTATAATAAAAAGGCTTTGTTTTTTTCCTAGGCCGACATAATTATACTCCTCTTCTTTTCTAGGCTGACCAAATTTTAATTAATTTACCGTCAATGCTATAATTACTATACAGAAATTTCAATTATTAACGTAACTGACGGTTACTTCTGTCTTAAATTATTTATTGTGTATTTTATCAAAAAAATATCAATTATTAATTTTTATAATTATTTTATTTTTATTTTAAGATATTATTTTTATTAAATATTTATTTTATTGATGTGTTTGTAATTTTCAAAAATAATTATTACTTAGGAAAAAAATAAAATAATTATTTTAAACTTCTAAAGTAACAAATAATTGAGATAACTATTTTAAAAAAAATTACAGATAATTTGAGACAAGTTAGTACTTTCATCATCTTATATGATACTCCCTCTGTTCCTTTTTATATGTCATTTCCTTTTATAAATAGTTGATTCATAATACTTGTTATTTTATAAAATTAATGCATAAATTATCATATTCTTCCTATTATACCCTTGATAGAATAGTTAATTTGTCTTGAAAATATATACTTTGACCAACCTAGGAAAACATTAAATAAGGGTAAAATGATAAAATTACTCAATTTCTTAATGGAAGTGCAATCTAAAAAGGTGACATATAAAAAGGAACTGAAGGAGTAATATCTTGTTTTTTGTGTTTCTAGTTTCAGCTTTGTTAGGTTTTTTGAGAACAGTAAAATTAAATGATGAGATCCCACTCATGAAATAACACGAAATATGATATTGTTATTGTTGGTAAAATTAAATTTTTAATAGGATGATAACAAATAACGAAAGTTGAACTAATATATGAATATAACAGGTTATATGTCATCTCAATATTTGTGATTTTAATTAAGTTTAACTAGTTTGAACAGAAAATAATTTCTTCGGGGGTCGTTTGGTAGCTGGTTAAAGCTACCTCTAATACATGAATAACAAAATGATTTTAATTAAGTTTAACTAGTTTGAACGGAAAACAATTCCTCAGTTTTTATTCAAATGTGAGACCATGTCAAAGTAACATGCAAGCACAGTCAAATTTCTTTATAATGACATTGTTATAGAAAATATTTATGTAATCTTTCGTTATTGTAAATGTGACACAAGCAATAGTTATTGGAAGAGTTGATGCAACATAATCGTAAGTATAAGCGTTCCTGATTAGTTTAGAAATTTAAAAATAAGGCTAAGCTTATCGAGGAATTGAGATGATTACACTTAGTTATTGATAAATCTATAGTGATGTGTCTATTTTCTAGCCGTGGAGCTATTTTTTTTTATTCTATCTACCCCGATTGTCTTAATGTTATCGAATATGTCTTAAAGATAACATTCGAATAAGATTATGAAAATATGAAATCTTCGTTAAAAAGTTTGTCTAAAACATTTCAAATAAGTCAATTTTCAACCAATCTCCGATGGATTCCGTTGGAAATTCGCATTTTTGGTAAGTATACCTAATATATTTGGACCCAAAAAATAAAATGTTGCAAGTACCATTTGAAATAAAATTGTTCAGTCCGAATTTAAATCATTGTACTACTTTATTTATTTATCAAATAGTACAACACGATAATAATATATAGTAGTAATTGATTGAAGACAAAAGAGTAAATGCAGAAGTATTTTTTTCAATTGAAATCATTAAGAACAAGTCCTTTTAGTGGAGTCTGTTGTACGGCGATGAGTTGTTTAAAATTAATAAGAAGAGGTACCCTTAGCCTTAGGGCCGGGTCGATACATCGATAGTTTTTTAAATTTGTTAATAAATTTTATTTAGACACTTGAATTATGACTTATTTCGATATGATAAAGTGTTTTTATTAGATATTTTCAGTTCAAGTTTTGGAAAAGGTTTCAAAATTGTTCATTACGTAGATAAATTAACCACTTAAAATATGTCACTTCTTTTAATTATACACATTAATTGTAATAAATCATAAAAATGTAAAGTCACTCAGAATCGCTTTAAGATTGTTTATTGACTATAGCAATGCAATATTCAGACGTATTTCAATTGAGACTGATGTGTATCATTAAGAGAGATATACAAATATGTCATTTAATTTAGTCTCAACTGATATTTACGTTTTTTTAACTTTGGATGTGTACACAATACAAGTACATCACTTAAATTTTTATAAAATTGAACAAATAGACACATATATTTTATGTGGTGTAATACAAATTAGTTCAAATGTATCTCACATGAATTATCATCTAGGATGCATATGTCTACTTATTTAACTTTACATAAATTTAATTTTCTATTTATACACATTTAAATTTAAAGAAAATAAATATTAGTTGAAGACCAAATTAAATAACATGTCTATATATTATGTGATTACTAGAAGTACAAGAGGAAAGTGGGTGACATATAGCCCTATAGACTGCAACTTACAGAGTGTCAATTGCCTACAAAACTTTACCTAATGAATGTTTTCAGCCTGGGGCCATGTCCATTTCTTTGTCTACTTGGCCACTTATTTTTTATGTTCGTCGTGATCAGGTCAATTTTCACGTACATTGATTAATTTTATAAGATATATGTTATATTATATATTAAGTACAAATTAAAAGTATTAACTAATTTTTTTTATCTACATTAATTTTGAACTTCAAATCTCAAAATTCTCAACCATTTAATTGATCACTAGGCCACATCATTGGGCGCAAACTACTTTGCCGCTTATTCTTTATTGTTTCACTCTTTTTGCGCCGTAGGCAATGGGGCAAAATCCAATACTTGATTTTCTTAATTACTTACCTCATTACTCCATATGGTTAATACTTAAATGACCTTTTATTATTAATAATTAATGGTAAATTTTGTTTAAATATTTGAATTATGAATTATTATTTTGATTAAATATTTGAACACATGATAATTTATTTTATTAATTTTTGACAATTTTAGTGTGTTCTTAACCATTTGTTATGTGGATAAGTTAATTATTTGAAATATATCAATTTAATTATACACAACTACTTTAACAAATTGTAAAACGTCAAACAATACATTGATGTGTATAATTAAAAGAGGAAGCAGAATTTATGTGAACAACTCATTTACGTAATAAATTCTTAAAAACACACGTCAAGACTCTTTCAAAATATGAATCGAAAATATCTATTATATTCAATTAAGATAAATTATAATTTGATATCCCATGAATATATTCAAATCTATTTGAATAATTGGTTGCCCAATCAAAACATATTTAGTGAGTATAAGAAAATTAGGTGCCATATACCTAAGTACATGTCTCTATCTATTTGTCCACATACTCTTTGTTATTGCACCTTCTTTTTTGTTTTTGCGCCGTATTCATTGGGGCAAAAATGCATACTTGATTTTCTTAATTATTTACTACTCGATTTTTGGTCAATTAAAGAATCCCATTAAATAACCAATTTATTTATTTTATCACTCTAAAATAATGCGGCAGCTGTTATTATTAGACCTATGTCCTTGTCATTATGAGCAGTGAAGTAAATGAAAACAGAATTCACCCATATCTTAGGGGTGTATTTTAAGATCATAAGTGAAGATTAATATTCCCTCGGTTCAATAATAGTTCTTCACTATACTAAAAATAATTATCCAACAATACTTATTCAATTTAGAAAATCAAGACATAATTTACCTTTTGTGTCTATTTTATTCTTGCTACTAAATACTATTTATCATCTAACCCAATTCTCAAAGTATTAAATTTAATAAAGTCAAAAAATAATATAGTAAAATTACCCCTATTATTTATTGTTTCTTAACGGGTGTGCCAAGTCAATAGTGGACAACTATTGTTAGAAGAGTAGTAAAAGCTAATTTTCAGAAATAAATTATTAAAGAATAACTTAAAATAAATCAAAAGTAACTTAAAATAAGTTAAAAGTTAAAACTACGGTGCCCCTACTTATTTTTTTTAACTTATAAATCATTCTACTTTGACCAATTATATTACTTTTTCACCCTTAATTTTTTTTGTAATGTTAACAACTTTAAGAGTATTTCAAACATTTTGATAAAAAAAAGTGACTTTCAATATTTTTTTGCCAAACACATCAAAAACACATAACTACTCATTTTTAAAATGACTTTAAAGTTACTTTTTAAAAATTACTTATTTTAAGCCAATCGGGCTCTAACTTTAGTCATCTCACTTGTGTAGTAATAATTGAATCACATCTTAAGATTTCATTAACCCTACACATTTCATACAAGAATATTCTGAGTAAACCATGAGTGCCTTACTTTTTTCAATTGCATCATTATTCACAAAGTGATAAAAGTATATGTAGTACTAGTTCTGACAATTTTGCCTTTTTACCACCCCCAACGACAACACACTCAGTATAATCTAAACAGTATAATCTAAAGAGGATGGCGTATACACACCTTACCGTTACTCAGTGTAATCTAAAGAGGATGGCGTATACACACCTTACTGTTACTTGCGTAGGTAAAAAGTTTGTTTTCGATGAAACCTCGTCTCCAGTAGTCCGTGAAATATATAGAGTGCACCAACTTCAAATTCAAGAAAAATGGCTTCAAATTCACTAAATTAACATACAAAAATTTGAACAACAAAAGAAATTCTACAAGTTCAGAACTAAGCCATAACTAGTAGTGGAAAGGACAAGTTCAGAGCTAAGCCATAACTAGTAGTGGAAAGGCCATCTTAAAAGAGCTACTACTAATAATCATTATCTAGTTTTAGAACATTTTGACCCATTTTTAGAACCTAATTACATACATATTTATGATTAATACCAGGCCCTCTCCTCTTTATCTACAAGTTTTTAGCTTTGATTTCTCTAAAATTATCATAATTAACCTTCTGGCAAAAAGAGTGCTGATTATTTTTTTCCAATCTCATGATCATCATCACATAATACTGCAGGCATTTGGGTTCTCATCACTAAAGAGCTGAGGGGCATGAACTGATACCGGGTACGGGTTCTGAAACTGGTCAGCTGGATAAACCGGCCCGTACATATACGGGTATGGATACCCGAATTGAACTTGCTGCTGCATCATCTGCATACCATTACCAATATTACTATTCATTATCATCTCTCCACCACCAAAGCCGCCATCGCCACCACCTACCTCATTCTTCACCTTCCCCTTTCCTTCGCCATTGCCTTCCCCACCCTTTCCCTTCCCTTTGCCACCGCCACCACCACCTTTTCCGTTTTCACCACCACCGTCACCACCTTTCTCTTTCTTATCTCCACCTTCCTTCTTTGGTGGCACAATTTCAACTTCCTTCTTCAAATGTTTCTTCAACATCTCCACCAACTCTTTCATGTTCATAGACCCAGTCACAGTCACCAAATCCTTCTGCTTGTCTATTTTCATTTCCTGGTATCCTGCACAATCACCGCTACATATCAATTTTCCATCATAACATTCACGAAAAACACAGTCCAAATCAATCCAACGAAAGAAGTAACGAGACTCGTTAGTACAAGAAAAAACAACGAATTTCACAAGGAAAAAACAGAGTCAGGAATTTCGATGTTTCAAATCTGACCTTTGCATTTGGTGACAATTTTGGAGATCTTCTGTACACATCCTTGACAATGGAGATGCAACTTCAGCACCGCCGTGGTGATCGGTGGCTGTTAAACCAATAGCGAAACTAATCAGAAATTTAAAAAATGCTTAAGAACGAATTAAATGAATAATAAATATCAGAATATTCAGTAATCGTCAGTTTTGACTAATCATCGCCGTAACTGATAAACGTAAGAATCACGTAATTATTTGAAAATTCAAAATTTTACAGATTTTGAATTATGAACAGTTAACTGATGCGCCAATACAGGGAACAAACCGCTAAAATACGCATGTGATATTTTGGCGCACATGATTTTACCGTTTATTCCGGAGACAAATGAATCAGAAGAAAATTCTATTGAATATACGGGGAATTGAAAAGAACAATTGAATGATGAATGAGACACCAGAAAACGCTAAAATGCGCCAGATGCGTAAATAAGGACAAAAAGGGATCAGAATAACAATGGAAGTAACGGAGCAGAAGAAAACGACGAGCAAAATGTGTCAGTAATATTTGCAGTACCTCTTTCTCTTTGGTCTTTTTGTCTTCTCCTCCTTTGTTCTCCTTTGAATCCTTTTCCTTGTTCTGCTTCTTCTTCTCTTCTCCGGCACCGCCGGCGGAGTCTCCGCCGCCTCCTCCTTTTCCTTTGCCGTCCTTTTTTGGTACCGGCGAGACAAGTTCAACATTTTTGTGTGTTTTCTGTTCAACTTTCTCTTTTAACATCACCGGATCAACTTTTCCGATTACCGTCAACTTTTTTGAATCGGCATCGCACGTAACTTTCTCCACACCTTTATTGAATTTCAACACACAGTAAGTAAAATTATGTATCATAGAACTTGGAAAAAGCAAAAACGCAAGAGGATGCTCTTTTGCCTTTAACTTTTGACTCAGAGAGTACAGAGTGCACTTCAACACACTCTAAAGAAGAACAAGCATTTAATATTCACAACTGTCAATTTTTTGTTCAATTAAAGCAAAATGCAGAAACATTGAAAACACAGCACTGCCAAACAGAAGAAGAACAACAATAATATGCCAAATTTTGTTCAATTAAAGCAAAATGCAGAGACATTAAAACAAAGCACTACCAAAAAGAAGAAGAAAAACAACAATAACACATCAATTTTTGTACAATTAAAGCAAAATGCAGAAACATTGAAACAAAGCACTACCTAATAGAAGAAGAATAACAACAGTGTCATGTCAAATTTTCATTCAATTCAAGCAAAATGCAGAAACATTGAAACACAACACTACCAAAGAAGTACAACAATAGCATATCATTAATATTCATTCTTGGTTCAATTTAAAGCAAAACGCAGAAATGATGAAACAAAGCACTACCAAATAGAAGAACAACAACAATAGCACGACAAATTTTAATTCAATTTAAGCAAAAATACAGAAACATTGAAAAAAAGAAAAAAAGCACTACCAAACAGAACAACAACAACAATAAGTTAACTATATTTTCATGATAATTAAAAGGAATAAGCCATTGTAGTATACCTTCAACGCTTTTTATCGCTTTAACAACTTTAGTAACACAGCCTTCACAATGAAAATCCGATTTCAAAACCACAGTTAAGTTTCCATCGTTCTTCTTCTTCTCTCCTCCTTCCTTCTTCTGCACTACTTCTCCACTGTTATTCTTCTTCTCTCCTCCTTCGTTCTTCTTACTCTTCTTCTGCAAATCAAACAAAAAATCAGTCACCGGAAAACAAAAACAAAAACGCCATTAAATTCACCATTTTTTTCCCTTACCTCTCCCATTATGGATGATGATATTCTAGGAAGTCTCTAGAAAGTAGAAAATGAAATATGAGAACAGAGTAGAAAATGTGAGGGGTAGTGAGAATATTTATATAGAAGTGGGTTGGGGGTGGGGGGACGGGTAGGAAGAAGGGTAGTTGTGTATATGTGTATGTGCGAGAGAAGTGGAGAGTGGACCGTATGGTATAGTGAGCTGTCATGGGAATGTGTGAGATGTCATCATGTCGTAAGTATACATGCATGTTATGTTATGATTATACTACTTTATGCATGGAGGAAAAATAGGCTTTATACAAGTTCATAATTTCAATTTTTTTCTAAAAAAAAAAAGAATTGGAATTTTAAATCATTGTTTCAATTTCTTTTTAAATGTAAAATTTGACAAATAATTTTATAGAAAAAGACTCACGATCATATGAAAATATTACAGGTATTTACATGTGAAAATATTATTTTTTTTAATTATGTCATCCTGTTTCATGGTAATATAGAGATTTTCAAGTAGGATTTGAAATTACGTACATTGACCATGATTTTTTTTTAAAAAATTAAAGTATATTAATATGATTTAATTTGAGATCGAAAATTAATTATTATTTTTACATGTATTATTCTTATAGTTAAATTTTCTTATTATATTATTTCCTTTAATTATGTCATCCTGTTTCATGGTAATATAGAGATTTTCAAGTAGGATTTGAAATTATGTACATTGACCATGATTTTTTTTTAAAATTTAAATTATATTAATGTAATTTAATTTATGATAGAAAATTAATTATTATTTTTACATGTATTATTCTTATAGTTAAATTTTCTTATAATTTCCATATAAACAATCCAACATAGTTTAGGTGAAATTGTCAAATATAAGTTTTTAAAAATATCAATTTATTAGGAAATAGTGTAATTTTCCCTATAAATAATATAGACAAAAATGAAAGTTTATGTGCTTTTAGGACAATTGGGCTTTGGGTAACAGGTAGGAAACTTCGGGTCTGGTAAGGGAAGTAAGTTTACTTTCTGTGGGCCGGTGAGATTAGTCTTTTCTGGCCTTTTGGGCCTTTTTAGGGTTCATCACTTTTTGTACTTTTGTGTATATGTATAGCTGTAAAGTAATGGCCTACCAAAGTCATTTCTTAAAAGGCCACCTTTAAAGTTGTAACATTAATTAAAAACTTGTTACATTTTCAATAGTTTAAGCTTACCCGAAAAAATGACTGAGTTGGTGTCGCAGAAGAATCTCAAAAGGGAGATCAGAGATCGAATCTCATTCGGTGGTTATACCTCACCTAATATCTTCTCATTTGAATTCCTCGTATGGAGTTTGTCTAATGTGATTTATATTTTTATGTGGAGACTAATGACTAGGGATCGAATTCCACTCAAGTCCCTTCTCCAGAAAATATATTGGTGTAGCAAGTGTAGTATCCCAAGGGGATGCCAGAGTGTATACTCCATCTGATCCCTTTTCAATTGAGCTCGTTGTATAAGACTCGCCTAATACAATATACATCTCTTTGTAGTTTGAAACTATTGCATGAAAATGTTTATCCAATGCATAGTATACAAGAGGTTTCTTTGTTTTTAATAACAGTAAATAAAAAACTCAATATTTCAAGATTTTTGTTTCCGTTTAATTAGTCGATTTCACATTCTAGAAGACTTATATCAATATGCTACTAGCAAAGTCTTAACTTTAAGTCTACGTTTGCATACTTTCATGATTATTTGAGGGGGCATTTGCCCAAGATAAACTACCAATCTTGCAATGTCACACCTAGTTTTAGGTAGAAGAATTTTCTTTGTTCTTTATTTTATTTTTATTTTGGGTGCTTCGTTATTCTTTCTTCGTCTTTCAAAAGGAATTACAAAGTCTTTTTCTTAATGCATTGACTTAGTTCCACAGCATCTGTGTGTGTCGAAAGGAAATTAAAGGGAAAGAGAGAATGCTAGCTATAAAGTGAACAATGTTTTTCTTTTTCTTTTTGTGCTAATAGCTTCTTTGATCTCTCAATAATTGGTAAATGTCAATTCTATTATTCTTGATATTCGATTAAATATATTTAACTTTCAAATGTTCATAAACACATCATAACTATTATTCATTCCGCATAAACTAAATTTGTGATGTTACTTCATATATACATTTTTGTTACATACCACTCCATATTTGTTGATAATGTTATGGTAAACATTATACAAATAGTACATACTTCATTCATAAATGACTAAAATTACATATGTCAACTAATTTAATTAACACAAAATATGTCAAGGACCAAAATCAATTAATAATTGAGTTGGAAGATGTGTCTGTAATTTTACTTAGAACAAGAAGCCCAAGGAAAGAGACAAGGAGAAGCATCAAGGAAAATTATTATTTTTAAAAAAGTGAATAAAACAAAAAAGACAGTTTCCTACGAAATATATTGTTTTTCTTCTCATATGAAAGTGTGTGTCTCGTTATTTTTAGGAGCCGTTTGGTACGTTATAAATTATTTATTTATTCTTGTATGCATAAAATTTAATATTATGTATGGGATAGGAGGTGGATAAGAATTTAGAGATTAGTATCTGTGAATTATAATGTTAAAATGATCAAAACTAACTCTTAAAATAGTTGTATTTTTTGGATTAAATATTTTAAATTATACACTATGCACTAAAATGTTATATATCAAGCTAAACATTCAATAAAAAGTATCTTTATATCGTTAATGAGAATAAGAAAGATAAGGAAGCAAACAAGGAGAAGCACAAAGGGGATGAATAAATAACGTGAAAAGACAAAAAAGAGACTTTCCTGTTATTTTCTTTGAAAAGCATTTTGGAATCCAAGGGGGCCTTACGTGTGTGTTAAGAAAATTTTCCAATATAAACCCTTAGATTTGTTAGTAAATTCCACTTAAACATTTAAATTATGACATGTTTCGATTAAGCATTTGAACACACATTGTAAAATGTTTCTGTTAAATATTTTTGGCTGAAATTTTGAAAAAGTTTTTAAGCGTATTTTCAAATGCTTATTACGTAAATAAGTAGTCATATTCTTTAATTACACATCAATAGTCTCAATAAGCCATAAAATATCATGTTTGTTCCAATTGATACTAATAGTTATAATTAAAGGAAGTGTCATATTTTATGTGACTACGTAATAAACAATTGAGAATACATAGAAAAGTATTTTTCAAATTTGAATCAGAAGTGTTTTAGAGAAACACTTTATTGTAATGTTCAATTAAAACAAATCATAGTTTGAATATCCAAACGAAATTTGCTACAAATTCAAGTTCTCAATTAAAACAAGCGATTGGACAAAACCAATTTGTAATCCAACGAAAAGTATTTGGAAGTTGAAATGTAAATAAGATTCATAGAAGTTCAATACTTGCAATTTCATAGAAATGTGAATAAGTCATTTGAGTTGAGTTGAATATGTTTTTTTTTCGAGGTTAACTTCATGAATGGTTACATAACTTTAACTTTGTTCCTCTAAGACTCTAAGCCATCATACTTTTTTTTGGTAATAGAAAGTTATTTAGCTTTATCAAATATCATGGAAATCACTAAACTAATTTATCTAATATATAGTATTTTAACTTTTACAAAATATCACAAAATCACGATGCAAAAAAAAATCAAAATACGACTTTATTTGGAAAGGGGAATACTAGCAGAAATAAGCACAAAAAATTATTATTGGGCCGCTACAAGATGTGGTTCATATTGTTGTTTTGGGCTTTTCGAAGAAATTGTTCGGTAGGGAAATTTTTTTAAAAAAACTTGAAATCCCACAATTTCAGTTTTAATATTTGAGGAACTTTCAAAAATAGCCACTCAAAATATTTTAATTATGCTCCATAGCTATAGTTTGATAATTACAATTCATAGCTACATGTTATAAGGAGGAGGGTGGCGAACGAGACTGGGAGAGAGAGGAGAGAAGTGAGTGAGAGAGGGCAGAGAGTGGAGAGAGGCGAACTGTATATGTATATCTGTCAAAATAATGTATAAATGTAACTGATATACATATGTATTTGTATATCTGGTGAGCGAGACTGGGAGAGGGAGGAGAGAGGCGAGCGAGACTGGGAGAGAGTGGAGAGAGGCGAATTGTATATGTATATATGTCGAATTATACATATGTATATATGTCAAAATAATTGTATATATGTATATGTATCAAGTACTGTATTTGTATATCTACATATAATTTGAATTTGTATACAATTGAATCGAGTTAAAACATTTGTATTGTATATCCAATCTCTCTCGCTTTATACAAACACAAACTATACATTTGTGTTTGTATAAAGCGAGAGAGATAGATAGACAAAAGAGAACTGGGCAGGACAAAATCCAATCTCTCTCGCTTTATACAAACACAAATTATACATTTGTGTTTATATAAAGCGATAGAGAGAGAAAGACAAAAGAGAACTGGGCAGGGGAAGATTTGTATATGTATAATTATAAGTGTATAGGGCGGAGAGATATGTATATGTATTTGTATATCCCGTCTCTTGCTTTATACAAACACAAATTATACATTGTGTTTGTATAAAGTGAGAGAGAGATTGGCAGAAGAGAAGCGAGAGAGAGAGACTGGGCAGGGAGAGGAGAGTGGCGAGCGAGAATTCCAGAGAGATGGGGGAGAGGCGCGAGAGAGAGAGGAAGAGAGGAGAGAGGCCAGAGAGAGAATGAAACTATACCTTAAAGTTAGTTTCGAATTGTAATTAATGCAAACTATAGCTATGGTATATAATTAAGTAGTATAAATTTGCTTAGCTACGTAATTTTCCCTTAATATTTCGTGTTCATTTTTGCAATATATAACGAGATTCCCCCCTCTCCCCCTCCCCCCCCCCCCTCTACCAACGTACTAGTATTTTCCTTTCAAAACATGGTAAAATATACTGTATCCACACACAATATCTTATCCTAACATAAATTGCGGGAATACAACATTTAATTTTATTATATATGTATGTATGTGTTTTCAAAACAGAGGTTGGATCATGGATGTATGTATAAGTATATGTTAGGATATCAATTGTAAGTGTGAACAATTGAATCCAAATGTATATGTTTTTAAATTGTATGTGAAGAATATGTTAAATATATATTGTATGTATATATGAAGAACCAACACCTACAAATATATATTGTATTTATGTTATACGTATATGTCGGATAGTTATTGTTGTCTGTATTCAATGAGTGTTCATTGCGAGAATTTTTAGATATACAGATATGTATATCTGTTACATATGTTGTTATGTGTTATAAATTTTTTGAAAATACTACTCTAAAGAGTAACGTGGGGTCGAAACCGCTAATTTTCCTGGACAACAAATTAATCTTTATGTTAGAGATGGACCAAATGTGTAGTATATATCTCTTCTCTTATTATATATTCTGGACTCAAAATTTATCTTTCTTTTGGTTAGGAAAGAATTGATAGATGATCATGGGCTTTCTCCCCTATTACAACAGCAACAACAAACAACAAACAACATATAGCCTGTTTGAATGGGTATATTTTTGGGCTTATAAGTCAAGACATAAGAAGGATTTTTAATTTATGAATTTTAACTTATTTTTGATATTCTAGTTTTAAAACAAGTTCTTAAAAATAATTTCTTATTTTTAGTCAAATACTGCAAATTATTTAAAAATTATTTTGACTTAAAACACATGAAAATAAATCAGTTCAAATAGACTCTTAGAATATTTCGATATAGAGGAAAGTATTTTCCATGGAAAAAATTTACCTAGAAAATGTTTTGTTGGAAAATAAGTGAGTTTCTTATTTATCTTCTAGAGTTTGATAGTAAGCAAAAAACATTATGTAAAGATCATTTGTATGTAATCTAGCATAATACTATTTGAACCGGATGAAGTGAGAAGTGGTGGTTCGGGGGTTGGGATGGTCAAGGGAGGGTGGTGGGTGGTGGATGGGTTGAGAAGAGATAATAAACGTGTAATATTACTTATGTAATTTGTTTTTCCTATTTTTGATTAAAGAAGTCATTTTCCTTTCAAAATTTTTAAATAAATTGTTTTCTTAGAGAAAATATTTTTCAAAACACTTTGACCACCCAAACATGAAAAAATTGAAAAATATTCTTCGTACCAAATACTAACAAAAATCCCACATTACTTCTAAGCATATAAGTGCATTAATTTTGCTAATCAAAGTAATTAATCATTTGAGCATTTGCAATTATACCAGTACTACTAGAAGTTTCTACACACTTACCAAAATTGTTCACAGAACAGTGCAAGCATTTGGATTTTCATCAGTGAACACTTCCGTTGCGGGATAGAAATAATCTCCAGTCACCGATCTGCATCTAGTTGATCGCCGGTTGACGCATTCAAAGTCCGGCGAGTAAATGCCTCCTCCTCCGCCATTCACCGTCAAAATTTCAACGTCTTTCCTCAGGTAATATCTCAGAGATTCGGCCAAGGATTTCACATCAATTGTCCCAGTTACCGTCACCAAATTCTTTTCCCAATCCATTTTCACATTCCTGCATCCTGCATTAGAGCCATTTTTATCATCAAATCTCTGATTGAATCTTCAACTTCTACAACATACATGATAAGCACGTTTAGCTAACTGAATTTCGTTAATGTTACCTCTTGTTCGGGTGATAATTTTGTGAATCTTCTCGTTGCATGCGTCGCAATTCAGAGGAAGTTTAAACACTGCAGTAGTCTGCTCGGAAATTGAGAAAATGAGGAAAATATGAACAAATTGAGAATCGATCAACAATGTATACAATTGAGATAGTACAAAATAAGCTCCGATTCAATTCACTAGAGAAACAGATATAATGCTTTCAACATTTGACTATAATGCGGCGGAAACAGGGTGCTAGTAACTGAAGCCTGTTCAGAAATTTGAGCAAGTGAGGAAATATGAAGAAACTGAGAATCAATCGACATTATTAACAGTTACGATAGTTCAAAACAAGCTTCAAATGGATTCAATTCACGAGCGAAACCGATGTAATGCTGCATGGTGTAAAATTTCGCCGGAAAACAGAGTAGATATTTCAGTTCCGGTGTATAGCGTATTATTACCTCATTGCATTTATACTTCTGTTCGATCTCCGTTTCCTCATTATCCATCTTAGGTGAAATGAGTTTCACCGTCCTCTTCAATTTCCTCTCCATTTTCTGCCGGAGTTTCGACGGATCGAATTTCCCCGCCATCGTTACCTTGTATACCGCTCCATTCTCCTCTATCTTCATCCACAAATTCAGATCTTCTCGCCAGAAATTTCAAAAAGCAAAATCAAATCAAAACAGAAGCAAAAATTCATCAATTCGAAAATTCTCAGATTCGTTACCATGCAAATCGTGAACGCATTTGAGAACTCTTTCAGAGCAACCTTCACAAGAACAATGCATGTCAATCTGGAGAATTGCAGTGACATTTTTGCCGCCTTTTTCATCTTCTACTTCCATTTCGTGGAGAAACTTTTTTTTTTCTTCTTCCACTAAGTGATTTGGTTCAATTCTCGTTGTACTTTATAAACTTTCTGTTTGGGTTTTTGGCGGGAGTTTATTTGTATGCAAACTGCCCATTCGTGGACGAACTATATTTAAAATTTGTATAATATTATTTTGAATTTGGGGTTAATTGATTGTAGTTAAATTTGTTAGTCATAGTTTGCTTATAAATCGGTGAACCGTCCATTTTGGTATACAGTCTTAGAAAAGATTGCTTTTGGTCTATAGCGTTCAGAGAAAATGTCTGTTTTGAGATCAGGCTCATACGTGTGTATTGATATAACGGAATCATTAATGTCCTAATACGTAAAATTATTTTCTAGAATACTTGATTTCCCTCGGTACTAAACACAGCTTGTGCGACTCCGCTTTTGTGAAATATGTCAAAATTATACACGATTCGATTCCCTTCGGCAAAACACACCTTGAGCGAAAGTTGTATATATAACTTTACATAACGAGGATGATGTGTACGCAATTTTATCTTTAAGATAGAAATATTGCTTTCAATAGACCCCCGCTTAAGTAAAACATATCAAAATTAAATATGAAAAAGAAATACAACAACAATATCAAATAATACGATAACCAAAAGAAACAATAATATAGTAGGAAACAAATATACATTTCTTATTATATAATCAAATTCTTCTATAAGATAACATTAATAAATCCCATAAAGAGTAAAGGTCTATTGAGTTTTCAATATTCTATAAACAAAGACAAATTAAACCTAAATTAAATCCCAAATCATTATATATTTTTTCCTCTTTTTTTTTTTTTACTCTTCTTAAACCCCAACAATTATCTCACATAATTCTGCAGTACTCAACTTCATGATGAACAAATTGATCACTTTCTGGCCAATAATTATAATAATTTGGAAACCAAATTGGCTTCAAATCATCTTCATATTTCTCTTGCTTCACAATTTTGACTGATTTTTTCAGCTTCTTTTTCAATTTTCTCACCAAATATTCAGTATCAATTGATCCACTCACTATCACCAAGTTCTTTGCCCTATCAATGAATATTCCTTGAAACCCTTTTAATATCATAAGAAAAAAAAACTAAGTCTATTAGAAAAATTCAATCAAAGAAATTAAATTAAAAGGGGGGATTTAAATAGGAGAGGCGTTTCGACATAAATTGAGTGATATTTGAAAAAAGAAGAAATAGTATTTAAAGTTAAGTTGAAAAAAGATATTGGTATTCAGAATCAGTTTGAACATTTATTTTATTTTAATAAAATATTGAAATTAGAGTGAAAAGTTTAACACTTAAAAAAATGTTTATTAGAAAAATTCTACCAAAGAAATTAAATGGAAAAAGGGGAAATTTATAAACATAAGAGTATTTTAGACTATGTAAATTTGTAAAAAAGAATATTTTACCTTTAGTTTTGGTCACAATGTTTTGCATTTTTTCCACACATTTATCACATCCCAAATTAATTTCGAGTGTTGTTTTTTTGGGAATATCTTTCCCTTTGTTTTCTTTTGATTTTGGAGAAATTATTTCCACTTTCTTCTTCAATTTCTTCTCAAATTTCTGTTGAAGTTTCATTGGTTCCACTTTGCTACTCACTGTTACTTTGTATTTCACTCCATTATTTTCTATTTCCATAGACTTTATACCTTTTCACAATGTAACAAACCAACAAAAAAAATGTATGAGTAGGCGTTTAGACATTAAAAAAAAAATACAATATCATTAAAATAATAGTATTTGAGAAAACATATTTTGAAACTTGAGAAAACATAAAAGTTTAGTGAGTGAAAAAAAAATCACTTGAAAAACTAATCAAAATCAAAAATTTCAAACTCGGAACTCATCTTCAAAGGAAATTTTAAAAAATCAGTTCAACGACTTACGATATTTGATTTTTTCTATAAAAAAAGAAATCATATCCAAACGAGCTCAAATATATCAAGTAATGAGTAAAAGTACTAGATGAGGAAATTTAAAGATTGTATGTGTTGATATCTTCCAAATTTTGTGATAAAAAACTGATTAAACTCAAAATTTTCAAACTCGAAACTCATCTTTAAAAAGATTTTTCACAAAAATTAGTTTAATGATATAACGAAACGATAATTTGATTTATTTTAAAAGAATAAAAAAGAAATCATGTCCAAACGAGCCCTAAACATATAAAGAAATGAGTAGAAATATTAGATGAATAAATTCAAAGATTATACCTTCCAAATTTTGAGTGCATTTGGCAATTTTTTTGAAACAATTCTTGCAAACACAATTCATGTCTATAAGAAAAATAACTTTAACATTTTCTTCTTCTTTCTTCCTTTTTCCCTGCTCTGAACCCATTTTTTTTAAAAAAAATACAAAAAAAATAAGCAAAGAAAAATTTGTAGTTTGTTGGAAAATTGGTTTTAAAATCCCCATATATATATATATATATTGTGTGTTGTGTTTAGGTTGAATTTTTTTCTATATAAAAGCAAATCTTTACTCAGAGGTAATAATAATTGTGGGTAAAAGTGGAAGTGCATGATTTGGTGCTTTTAATAGAAAAAAAATTATTTTCCCCTTGTATTAGGAAAACCTTTATATAGAAGTTTTGATGATAAGAGCATATTAGGTGGGATTTTTTTTTCAATTTATATATATGAAGGTAGTGACATTTTATAGATAGCCACTTTGTGGTCTTTTATTTTTATTTAGAAGTTAGACCTTATTTTTAAATAATCGATATGCGATTTGAAGTTCAAAAGTGATTATTTGGTACAAAATTTAATATTTGTAATTAGGAAGTAATCATTATTTAATTCAAAAATAAAATTTGAACAAAAATATCTATAGCTAAAACACAAAAAGAATTCTAGTACACAGTATCGAAGTTCAAAGCTTTGACAAGTGAACAATTCATAAAGTACTAACTTTCATAATCTAAGTGTGAACTTTTCCTGGAGTTTTCGAACTCCATAAACGATTTATGAGGTTCAAACTTTATCACTGAAAACTTTAGGAACGATTCATAATTAAAACAAATTAATGTTCCTCGAATTTTTCCGGTAAAAAGTGCCTTCCTCAGTTCAGGCCCACTAAATAAAGGCCCATATAGGTATGGACTGGAGTTTACATTCATTTTGTTCCTGGGCTAGGCCCATATTTATGGAATCTTTTGCACTTTTGTCCCTATTTTGTGACGGTCTTTAATTTATATACCTCGCAACAAATATTTTTTTTTTGTATGCATGAACTTATATTTTCTTATCATAATATTTCACTAAGTTGTGATCATGCATAATTTCAGTTTCTAAAATATTTATGTGTCGATTGTTAAAGGATAATAATTAAAAATCTCCCATTTTTGGAGCGATTTTTTTTTTTTTTTACTATAGCTCATTTAAAAGACAAAACGTGCGACATTGTGAATCTTATCTCAAGAAACAATAAACACAAAAATCTTCAAGTATCGCTATCTTTACTGAACAAAAGAAAAAAGAAAAGTGCAAACATCACTATCTAATTATAGCTTTCTAAATGCCTCTATAATTTTCACCTCCAAAAAGACATTACTCTATCTAGGTATTGTATTTATTTTTTCCTTTCGATTGGTAAAATATTTTCTATAAAAAAAAAGTTTCTTAAAATTAATTTGTTAATGAAAATAGGGAAATACGTTTTACAAGTGATATTCTGTTTTGATTATGCCCTCTAACTTCAACACACCTAATCTTCTTTCCTACCTCCGTCCCCGGAGCCTCCATTCCCACCATTCCAACTTCTGCTCTCGCTTTCATAAAATATGTTTAAATTATATATAAATATTTTTCCTATGTATCGAGTACAAGTAAATAGATAAATAAATCACCACTTATTTTTCTGAAAATAATTTTCTCCATACCGAACATACTCTAAACATGGAATATAATAATTTATTCTTCAATTATAATCCTTTATTCCACTAATCAAACGATTCCTAAAATAATGGAAAGTAAGTTGTCCCACATTGGTGCTGAAAGGCCACTTTAGGAATATTTTTAACGCATATTCTTTTCTCTTTTTATGTATTTAGTTTAGTATTACGAGTTGAGTATATATATAATTATTTGAATTCTATAATATATAATGGTAGTCAATTTTTATCTGAATTTAAAATTAAAATTTGAATTCTGAATAAAAATTACAATTTATAATGAAGTGACCAAGAAATATCAGCATACATAGACCCAAGTATTTCAATAAGAAACATTTTATTTATCTATTTTAAAGAAAAAACTATTTCTCAACTCAAAAACAATTTTTTATTTTATTTTTCATAAAATTGCACGAATAGCTCTTAAAATAAGTTTATTTTTAATTTTTGTCTTTTAACAACTGAACTTATATCTAGTGAAGCATAAGTCTTTAGAAACTGAAATCATGCATATGAATTGCGGGTCATAATTTGAAGGATATTTATATCATGCGGAAAAGTTTCTTACTAAGAAAGACACAAATTAAGGACCGCCACAAATAAGTATTGGGATTGAAATAACAAGATGTCATGTGAAAACTAATTAATAATAATAAATTATGACGAAGATAAATCAAACGACAAATAAAAAATTATAAATAAGATAGATTATGATATGTGTTTGATCAATTAACCCACATAATGATAATAGTAATATAAAAATATTATAATTAAAGTTACTAAGAGAATAAATATCTTCCTAAACAAAACTCTCTAAACGATTACATGCATTGTGATTGCTATTGTGTTTTTTATGAGAAGAAATCTTTTCTCTTATAAGAAAATGATAGATATAGCAGAGTACTTTTTCAACAAGTTTTTTATTTTTTTTGAGTAAAACAAAATTATGGCGTAGAATTCAAATAAGAAAGGAAATTCAAGGCAAACCCAAACAACAAAGATATGCAGGGGCGAAGCTAGAAGTTCGATGGAACCAAGTAATTTTTATTCAAATAGTATATTTGTATTAAGAAGTTATTAAATATGTACAAATATTAAATTTAGAATCTAGTTATTAACACTTGAAATCATCGCTACAAAATTCAGAATCCATAAGATCAAATTCCTAAATTCGCTTTTACATGTACATACTTTGATATGTATTATCTTAGTCAGATATCTTTCATAAACAGTTTCCTTAGTAAAAATTTACGTATAATCTATTTTCTCCTGACTGAATCGTAAAATTACGTACACTAGATATGTTTCATAGTTGTAGTTTCTATCACGTACGAGGTACGCGGAGAGCGTGAATAATGAGGGGCCAATTTATAAGCCAACTTGTTTTTGGTACCAATCAAAGTCATAAAAATGATATGTCGAAAATCTAATAATGTCCCGTTGGGGCTTTTAGCATCACAAACACTTTTTTTTTTCTCTTTAGAGAATATGTACTCTTATCTCTGACAATAATACATACAAGTTGAGATAAAATTCAAATTTAAGTTTTAAAATTTGTTATTCTAACGGACATAAATATTCAGTGAAATTTCACAAGTAAAATTTGAAGAGGGTGTTATATATGCAGATCTTACCACTATCTCGTGGAGGTAAAGAACCTGTTCGAATCAAGTGCAATAAATTTCGATACAAAAAACAATTTGTAATACTAATAATAATAATAATATATTTAATGTAATTTCACTGGTGGAGATTGAAGAAGGTAAAGGTAAAATTTGTAACACTAATGCTTGTAGCTTTTAACATAGCGAAAAAAAGATATTTTTTTTCTTGTTTTAACTTCAACATTAATTACTTATTCTCTAAATTATTTTATAAAATCTATGATTATACATCAATTAATATAAGTATTACGGTAATATATTAATATTAATCATTAGTTTTTTAAAAACGTGCAAAGTCTAAAATAAATAAATAAAAATGAAAAAGAGAATTTATTTTTGACGAACCATCTAAATGCGTAACAGTGTAACTCACCCTCTATTCTTTGGGGGTCGTTTGGTAGCTAGTTAAAGTTATGTATGCATTAGTAGCGTAGAGGTTAATTAGTTATGAGTGAATCTATATATTATTTTATATCGAAATTAGTTATTCATGTATTATTATATATACATGTAATAGTTATTCTACATTCTATCTTACATAAAATAATACATAAATTCACTCATAACTCATGTATATATTAGTTATGCGAGTTTCTAAATTATCAACTAAACGCCATATTAATTTATACATAACTAACTTATTTGTTATCTACCTACCAAACATCATATATACTCCTTCCATTCACTTTTACTTGTCACTTATTATTAAAATAAATTTTCATTTTTACATGTCTCTTTTGACGTATCAAATAAAATAATCACTTATTTCTTATCCGACTACCGACCCAACGAAACAATAAACATAAGTCATGAAGAAAAAGACATGATTAATATGCCACGAGGGAAAACAGTAAAAACGACACGTGTCGATCTGTGGTTAGTTGAAGAACAAAATAGCACGTGGAGGACATGGTATATATCACATGGCAGCTCATGGTACTTGTTGGACCATGAAGATAAAGAGAAAATGACAAATAGTACTTTTCCTTTTTTCAAAATCATTAAAAAAAATACTTTTATTTATTGTGTTTTTTTTTTTTTTTTGGGATATTGTAAATAGTAGTAATAATTGCTTCCAGCATATAATGTCCACTTGTATTTTTTTCACACACATACATTATTATTCTTGACCTAATTCCCTACTTTTGGATAACCTCTTATCACATGTATGATTATCTATGGTCATCAATAATGTAGTTTAAGGTAAGAGATATTCCTAACGTATGAAAAATGACTTAAATTTGTCTTTCTGCCATATACTGTCCTAGAACCATTCTCTATCACTAGGTAGAGATAAAGTCGATTGATTGTTTATCCTAATCCTCGATCTCTATACTTTTCTTATCTAGGATCAAGTCCTCTGAATGAGCTAAAGATGTGTCATATCATGTCTAATTCCCTGATCTCCTCAATTCTTTCTCGATCTACATTTACCTCTCCTTAGATATGTCACTAGCAACCTCTCATTCCATATTGGGGCATCTGTTTTCCTCCTATTCACATGTCAGAGCGATCTCAGCCTCAGTTTCCGTATCTTGTCCACCACTGAAGTCATTCCTACCTTGTCTCGTATATCTTTATTCTTGATCTTGTATCTCCTAGTATGTGTACATATGTCAAAGTATCCTTATTTCTGTTACCTTTATCTTTTGAAGGTGAGAGTTCTTGGTTGGCAAATATTCAAGCTAAGCCTATACAATAAAGTCGGTCTAACCACAATTTTATAGAATTACCTTTAAATTTCAAGATACATTCTTGTCACATTAGACACTGGATGTGAGCTTTCATTTCATTCACCTTGCTCCAATACGATGTGTGACATCCTTATCGATCCACCTATTTCCTTGAATTATAAACCCAAGATACTTGAAACTTCCCCTCTTAGCTTGAGAATGACTTGTGTACCTATCCTCACCTCTACATTTCCTTCCTAAGGTGCGTCACTAAACTCGTACTCCATATTGAATGAACCCATTTATTAAACTCCAAACAAAAAAAAAGAGAGAAAGGACTACACACAACAATTGACCTCAATAACAACATTTCATTATAACAATTACGTTTTATTTGAAAACGACTTTTATATTTGTTATATTATATGCTTTATATAACAATATTTTACTACAATGAGAAAATATCCATATATAAAGCACTGTACTTTTAATACAATATAAAAGTGTGTACACTTGCTATTTGAAAAGACAACTGGAAATGAACAGTGAAATAGACAGGAAAAATCACACTGGCTTTTGTATATAAAAGATGCAAAAGAATAACTGGAGGAATGCAGATTAGTAACAAGTGATAATAAAGAAACCAAAATGTTGCCTTTTTCTGCATTTGCACCTGCACCTCCTTATATCTCTCTTCTCTCCTTAGATTTTTAGATCATTGAATGTTTATGTATTTTTTAATCTCATGTTGTAGGGTGGATATCGAAAGATATAAAAGATTACCTTCCTCCAAGTCATACCTATGACTTTCATCGAATACGGCTTTCTGCCGAATTTTATATGCACCTATAAGATCAAGTATGAAATTCTATTTACTTACTTTAAATTTAGTATCCGTTTCTCTCCCTATCTTGTTAGAATTGGAGATCGTGTATTTTACATATTCATATGATTAAGTGCTTAGGTTTCCCAAGTAGTCTAAAACAAAAGTGTTTCGAATCATTACTATTTGACTCTGTTTTTTTTTTTACACATAGACATGAATTTCTACTCACTATTCATCTTCTTTTCGATTTTATATATGTCGATTGGATCCTCAAAACAATATTGTCAACTCGTATCGGATCTGAAAAAATACATTATTTTTTATCAATTATTCAACACATACCTAATGACATTTCTTGGAATTCTGTTTACTTACTTTAAATTGAGTATCCGCTTTCCTCCATATCCTGTTAGAATTGAAGATCATCTTTTACATATCCATATGATTAAGTGCTTAGGTTTCCAAAATAGTTGGTATATATGTCGATTGGATCCTCAAAACAATATTGTCAACTCGTATCGGATCTGAAAAAATACATTATTTTTTATCAATTATTCAACACATACCTAATGACATTTCTTGGAATTCTGTTTACTTACTTTAAATTGAGTATCCGCTTTCCTCCATATCCTGTTAGAATTGAAGATCATGTATTTTACATATCCATATGATTAAGTGCTTAGGTTTCCAAAATAGTATAAAACAAAAGTGTTTTGAATCATTGCTATTTAACTCGGATTTATTAAGTTTTTTTTTACATATAGCCATGAATTTCTACTCACTATTCATCTTCTTTTCAATTGGTATATATGTTGATCGGATCCTCAGATAATATTGTCAGACTCATGTCGGATCTGAAAAAATACATTACTTTTGATCAATTATCCAACACATACCTAAATGACATTTTTTTTAAAATCCGAACAATATACTCTATTTTCACTATCCATGCCTTTCCCTTTCTCCTTTCCTTGGTTATAGGAAAAAAGAATTAAAAAGGGAAAATAAAGGTCCATTATGATAAAGACATGCAAGTACAATTATCATATATATAAATAAAAATAATATTTACTAACCTCCTATGTGACAAAAGATTGGAAAGAAGGAGGTGCAGGCTCAAGTGCAGGTGAATGGCATTTTGAAAAGAAAAAAAAAATCTCATGATATTGTTAATTATATATTGGCGATTTGTCGATAGAATCAGAATGAATCGTCCCCTATGATAGAGGTAAGAAATTAAAAGAGTTTGCGATATCGAGAATGAAATTTATATGTATTATATAAGTATATTATATAATTTTTTGCTTTTCTTTTGGGTTGATCTATCTTTACTCTTCTCATTTATTTTTCATATGTTTTAAAGCTACTTCATTAGCAGGGACGGAGTTAGAATTTGACCACTAAAAGATATATATTCAATGGATTTCTTAAGGTAAAAATACAAGATTTGAACAAAAATTACTGAGTTCGATTGATCGATTGAATATTGGCAGCTGGAAAGACAGGAACACGAATGAGGTAATTAATCTTTTCTTTTGCCGTAAAATGAAATTTTGGAATTCGATGGAAATTTTCTTGTTCTTATAGTATAATGGTTAATTATTTTTAATATTAACTAACTAAAGAATAGCACACTTTAATCATTCAAGTTTAAAGATGAGATGAATTAGTTGTTTTTTGGGAAATTTTTACAGTCCAGTTGGTTAATTATTTGAATTTTCACTTTATTGAATAGAGTTCGACTTTCTATTTTGTTAATCTCCGTCCCCATTCCGGTCATTTTCCCATTATAAAAAAAATAGTTGTTCCTCTTAATTGTTACTTCTTTGATAATCTTTTTAGTCGATGAAATTATAACACTCCATTGTTTTGTCAGAAAAGGACATACAGTAAAACCTCACTAAATTAATAATCGATCTAAGATAATATTTTTCTCCGGTCCCGACTTGGGCCAATGGAAAAAATTACTTATTTCGATAAGATAATATATTTTCAAAAGACCCCTATATAAATATATGGTCCCAGTAATATTATAAATTAATAATTTCTTAAAAGTACAAATATATCTAAGATAATTTAGTGAAATGTGATTCTATTGTGTTTTTTTTTGTTAAACTTTAAATCTAGTTGAAGTTCATCTTTAACTTTTCCTATTGCATCCAAAAGTTTTAGTGTTGTCTTTTCGAACTGCACCGTAAAATTGTTACGAGTTCTAGATACGATAAGTATTTCCTTACGCGTAACTGGTTCCAAAGGTATTGTATCATCTACAACTTCATCATCAACGTTGTTTTTTAAGGTATCCACAATTTCTTCTAAGCTCTAAACTTCTGAATATATATCATTTTCACCTAGATAATCAATAGGTTATTGACGTCCATTTTATTGCGGTAATCGAGATCATTAATCATGACCTCAAGTTTATGAATGACGTTTTCACAAATGTTTTCACAAGTGGGTTCACTCAAATTCTCTGAGATTTCATCCTCCAAATAAATTTTACAGTGTTGAAAACAATTTGTTGTTGTCTCTTGCTTAACATTTGTTGTCTAAGCAGGGATTGCAAAATTGATAGCATCCAAAACATTAATCTTTCTTAGATTAGTTTCATGTCCCATTTTATAGCCTTCTAATATCCTAAGATAAAACCTGTTTCGATAATACATCTTGAAAGCTCTTATTATCCTTGCATCACAAGGTTGAATCTCAAAATATTCTATAAATTAATAATTATTAATTTATCGATTAAATAATACCTCTACAAAATAATAATATTTTTCGGTCCCAACTATATTAATTTAGTGAGATTTTTCTGTATTAGTTACTTTTTAATTAGTTGAATTTGAGGTCTTTAATTCAAACATTTTTAGATAATCAATTAATGCGTGAGCTTAAATTGATATATTATTCGATGGGAATGATATATAACTAATTGAATTGAGGTTTTTCAGACATCTTTAGAAGATCTAGTATATAATAAAGACCTTAATGCTAGACGATCCAAGACTGCGGGGTACATAATTAGGTGGTACTTTTTATTGATTATAAATAGCTTGTTTTAAAATTATACTCCTTTGCAAGATCAACTTTTGGATATTGAAAATCAAATGATGAATGGAAAATGAAATGCCATACCGAATCGTCAAAGCAGAGCTAAGACTAGCAGATATGAATGACGAAATGAGGTCTTCCGCCTTTACCCTAGTTAAACTATATATACTGTACCATATTTTCTTTCTAGTTTTATATATTACTTTTTTCATCCTAAAATACTTATCACATTTCACTTTTCGAAAGTCAAATTATATAATCTTTGACCAATGTTTTAAAATGTAATATTTCACCATGATGATATGAAAAGAATTCCAATTTTATAGTATTTCTCGTATAGTTTTATAATATTAAATTAATTTGATTCAATTTAATTTAAAGATTAGTCAGATTGATTTTTGAGAGCAATACATGAAAAGTATTTTGGTCTGAAGAAATACTCTATGCAAACGTCATTTAACTTTTTATACATATATGTGATGTTGTTTGTCTTATATTTTAGGTTTTCTACTTTATTTATTATTTAGTTGATCTGATAGGATAAAAAATTTTAAAAATCAATTAGCATATAGTTTTGGGACCTCTTTTACACACAAGGGACTTTTATAAAAGCTGCTAAAGGACGACACAATGAGACCTTCCTTGACTACTAAAGTTCTATTGGTTAATTTTTTTTTAATATTCAGTCTGTAAATGGTAACATAATTTAATTCAATATAAAACTTTAAGTTAAAAAAATGGAAAAGGACCTAAACTATCCTTAAACTATTGAAAATGGTACAAAATTAATCATCATTTATTTATTAACTCTCAAATATCCTGACGTCTATCTTTAGGTCCTACATTACTCTTATTTTTTAACGATTCCTATTTAAATTCAATTAATAAATTTATTAATGACTTGACAATCATTTATTGATCACCTTATAATTAACCTAAATTATTTTAAAAACCCATCCATTCCCAAATCAGACCAGCCCCAAAATTCATTTAACCAATCCACCCAAAACAAAACATTTCATTCTCAATATTTGACTTCATCTTCAAACCCTTCCATTTTAATATTTCCAGCCACAATCTTATTAATTGATGACCGTCATGTCATTAATGAACTTATTAATTGAGCTTAGATGGAAGACTGTTAAAAATAAGGGTAATATGGAACCTAAAGGTAGACGTGAAGGGTATTTGAGAGCTAATAGGTGGATGGAGGATAGTTTTGTACCATTTCCAATAGTTCAAGAATATTTTAATCCTTTTTTCGTAAAATAAAAATTAAAAAAATTGTAGTTTTATTTGTGTGACTATAATTTTTTTTTTAATAAGGATAGAACGTAAAGTTTATAATTAGGCGTTTTCAAATACAAGCATTATTTTATTTTTTAATAGAAAAACCGTGTCATATTAATAACCTCTCATAAACTAATTTTTTTTTTATTAGTATGAAATAACTCAAAATGTTTATGTCAACATTATTTATCTATGTATTTATGTTACTAGAAAGGCAAGGCACGGGCCCAACATTGACCTGTTTGTACAGAAAATGGAAGGAGAAAATAACATCAATTTTAACCCAAAGAAAACGTCGATGGAGAAAAAAATTGTTTATAAGGATTTTTCCAATTCCTTGCATGATAATTCTACTACTACTGTTCATATTTTTTCATTTCTATTTGTTGTTGTACCTACAATTGTTTCACAGACTTTTCGAAACTTACCTGCAAATTGTATCGTGTGAGAGGGTCGTGCTTTAGTTGACGACTTGACTCCTTGTAGACCATTCGTGCAGGGAACATCACCTTCGTTGATGGGTTAGTCTTTCAGTCACCTCAGGCAACTTTATAGACAGCAATCAAGTTGTCTTTGCCTGTTACTGAATCAAACTGGCCTCATCTCTCTTCCTATCAATACCACAATAGTTCTTTAGTTGCCACTTCTCTGCATCATGTACCTTGACAAAAAAAGAAGAACTTATGTTATCTTTAGAAAGCGGATAAACGTCAAACAACGATGGATCTAAAGAGACGCTTTAAATTCATTGACAAACAAAATCATCACACAATGGTAAAAGCTATCCTATGAGAGATAAGTTCCAGAATTTTACAAATAGAAGATTCATGACAAAAGCCGCCACATTCTTCCAAGAAAGAAGTACAATGACAATCAACAAATTATACGTATTCAACAAAATCTACAAAATAAATCGAGCTTAAACTCAATATAAACACTTGTACAATCTCTACAATGCCATCTTGCGTCATATCAATTTCTCCTCTAATCACAACTGAACTTTATTGGTTCAATAATGTTACTCAGTGAGCTAAATAATGATACAGCAACTGAAATTGGAGGAAAAAATGTGTGAATAGAAGCCACCTCACAGTTTCTGATTAAAGAGCAGTTAAAATCTACAAAAGATATGCATAACAAACCATAGAAAATAGACAAAAAAAATGGCATGATTTAGTGAACACATAAAGGTGGTATTAATGTCAATGAATTTTCTCATAAGTTCATGTTGATGAGAAGTCTAAACTTGTTGTTTAACAAGGTAAGAAAGATGCACTGGGATGGTCAGATAATCCAATAAGAAAAACTGGTTGCACTTGCTAGAGACGAACTAAAAAGAAAAAGAAGATTAGGTCTTGACCCTTTTATTGTCTCAACCCATTTTGACCTGCCCAATTGTCACCCCTGCTTATAATACGCCTTGTATAGTCACTTGGAGCTTTTCTCTTCCATTTTGTTTGCGCAAAATAAAGAGCAATTCGATCTGCAGAGTATCTTGCAATTATGTAGGATTCAAAAAATGTTACATTTTAACAAATTTTACAAAAATAATTTATTTTAATGCAAGTATAAATGACTGATTCTCAACTTGAACCCATAGGACAATTTAAAATTCTAAAATAATAGGACGCGATTCAATGATCATGCGGTGTAAAAGTAAAAATAAAGAAAGTTGATATTTGAAATGTTCACATTAAAGTTAATTATCGTGAAGTTTTGTACTAGGTACATTGACTTATTTTTAAAAATATATAATTATAGTGTTCTAATCAATATGTACGTACCTCGATTATCTATCAGGTACATGTTATCTCTTATGACTCATCATCATAAATACTACTAGGTATATGTTATCTCTCATGACTCATCTATTCTAGTGAATTGATTCACATGCTCCACGGCTTGTGCTTGACCTTATAAATTCCTTTTGAGTTTCGGTCATGCGAAAATACTCCCTAGGGGCAGAGTTTCACGCGTTAGCTAAACCCCAATCCGCGTAGATCAGAGGTGGAATCAGAATTAAGAATTTGCGGGTTCTAAATATTAGGACAGTTGTCAATTAATTTTATTAGGGGTTCACGAGTTAATATACACATATATTTATTTAATTTTCTATTACAAATACAGAATCTACGGAAAAGCTAGTTAGTTCGTCCGAACCCACAAACCCCATCTAGCTCCGCCTCTGGCGTAGGTCAAAGACTAATACTCATCACAGATCTTTGGATCATATTAACTTCCAATGTACATAGGTACTTTGACAATATATTGCATTTTAACAGCACATTATACTCCGTATTAATCAATACAAAAGAAAAAATCAACACGGACTATGGTGAGATGAATAATTCGCTACAAAGGGTATATCTTTATTATGCAAATCACTTGTAATTTCACATTATTCATAAGATTCTGTTACAATTCGAAAAAAATACAGTAGATGGATGTGCTTTTAACATCTAATGAGCAAACTATACAAATCTTACCGTTACTTGTTTTATAACCATGGTGTTCGAGCCAGTTTGTGTGCACCTTGACTAAATCTGCAGGTACTTGCTAGCTCCCATCAGCATAGGTACTGGATACAGATCTTATATTTTTGAACGAACCTTATCAATTAGTTCTCTTCTTAGGATTTTCCCAGCGGCTGACTTGGGAACACTGTTTATGAATGTCACCCTCTTCAATCTTTTGAAAGGTGCAACCTGCAGATGTATGGAAAATTGAAAATAAGATCTTGAAATCGACATAACATACATTCATACATTCACTCGAAGTAAATTAAAACGACTTATATTTCATGATTTCCACCTCCCGAGCCAACCTAACTTCCCACTGAAGTTCCAACAAAATATTAAGCATAATGTCGGTCTCAAGCTTAGATATAATGGAGGAACTTTTGGTAGGTAAACGGTTACTGTCAAACTAGTCAATTATTGATTAATCCTCATAGTACAGAAATATGTTTGGTATGTGCTCCTAGGCTGCTCACCTAGGCAACCATGATATTAGATCGAGACAAGTCTAAAAGGAGCGATATGGATAGTAAGGATTCATTTGGATTGAGACGTATTTGTTGTAGCTGTTTTAGCATGTGAGGTGGCAATTATATTTCGGTAAAACACATCCCGGCTGATAGTCTGAAGAGGGTCCATGCCTAACACCAGCCAAATCGCATACTTTGAGACAGTTATGATGGTGTTGATATGATCCAAGTGACATTTATGTCGTTTGTTTAGTTCTATATCTTATCAAGAACCCTGATTTGTTAGGTATGTTTTCTTTTAGCTGATATAGAGAGATCTTCTAAGCTAGTCGTGCAAGCATCTTATTTATATATCTAAAGAGATGTCATTGTTTCACGAGCATGTACCTGATCTGCAATGAACTTCTGAACATCTTCTTCAGTCAGAGAGCTATTAGGAGAGCGAACAACATATGCAACCGGAACCTCACCAGCCTCAGCATCAGGAAACCTATAAGGAACAGTACAGTATCATCTTTTCAGGTAACAGTACAGTATCACATGACATTTTTCTTTGGATAAATGACCAGTAGCATGTGATGTTCGAATAAGATAGCTTTCAAAATTTACTAAAGCAAGACTTACGGGATAACAACAGCATCTAATATTTCAGGATGAGAAACAAGTAGACCTTCAAGCTCTGCTGGTGCGACCTGATAAAGAAATAAGCTTGAATAATCACCCTTGATTAATTGATATAAAAAAACAATATGCATCCTGAGAACACTAAATAATTCCTTCATAATATGGAATTCCATCTGTCTAACTATTTTACAAAACAGAAATGAAAGTGGACTTGATGTTGAAAAGTTAACCATAGCTAGTGGATATGATAGGTTATTTTCAACTAGGTTACTAAGATTCCGATGTGGATGTTAGAGCATGCTACATTTGTCCTTTATCAATTGTTGAGAGTTTCCAGAGGGGTTAAAATGGTCATGGCAACTCCCATTATCTTAAGGTTAGTACGAGTTTAGTTGCACATCCAGCAAGTAAAATGGAATATACCCTCTTTGAAAAGAATTGTAAATCAATCCAAATGGACCAGGAAATATTTGCCTCATGAAAAGCATCGAATGAAGGCACTTTTCCCTTCATGAGGACCACAATATGTGCTTTATTCTGAACTTCTACGGAAAGCTCCTGGGACTACAATTCTAAATTGAGAATCCTCTAGGGGACTGCCAAGGGCATATTCCTTAAAGTGACCACCACAGAGGCAGACTCAACCTGCCATTATTAGAGATTGTAAATAGACAGACTTCCTAGTGGGCATCTCGCCAACATATGGCACACAGCCTGTTTAAGCGCAACATATTGGAGGAGTCCCAGCTCCCAATAGTTGAAAAAAGCATGTCGTGTGCAGTTCTGAGAAACTAGAAAAGATTATCCTTTTTGGAAATCAGATCAAACTATTTCTCAAGATCTTCTGCAGAAACAAAAACTATTTGGTCTAAAACAGATTGGTTTCTTGAAATCAGACCAGAATGTCAGTGTTGTCAAAGGCGCGCTTAAGCCCTGAAGCGAGGCTCAAAACACGTTGAGTGCTTCGCCTTGCTTATCGTGTGCTTCAATGTCGTCGTCAAGGCTCTAAGATAAATGTTTTCTTGTTCAATTTTTGTCCATATATTTGTTATTCGTGCTTTTATAGTTATATGTATGTTTAGTCTTTGACTGAACATATACATTTGTATGGTTTCTCCATTTGCACCTTTTCTCATTAAAGCCCATGCTTTTTTGCGCTCAAAGCCCCAAAGGACCTTTAGACCTTTTTTGCTTTTGTCACTTTTGATAACACTGCAGAAAGTTTTCCAGAAACACAAAACAACCCCAGCTCAGGTTTTCCACAAAACTAATATAAATGATCTCTAGAAACTTATTATCAAAAAAATAATCCAAGCACACAACTTTATCCTAATTAATAACTAGGGACTATGCCAAAGGCCACCAAAGATGAAGTGTTTAAAACTTTAGGTTCGGGATAAAGGTAGTAACTCACGCAAAAAATAAACATATAGTATAGTTTAACAAAATCAGAAAAACACTATGCTTTTACCCTTGATCATATCAAAATTGGCTGTGAAACTAATTCATATGCACAACATCAGGGCACTGACAGCATGGACAAATATGGATCCAGCATGTCCAGCTGAGTCTATGCTACTTTCATTTTTAAAACCTGGAGAAACTCCGCCATCACCAAAAAAGAGGGTACCTGAAAACCTTTGTACTTGATGAGCTCTTTGATCCTGTCAACGACATAAAGCAGTCCTTCCTCAGAAAAGTACCCAAGATCTCCTGTATGAACCCAGCCCTGATTATCTATAGTGAGCTTTGTGGCCTGAGGATTGTTGAAATAGCCTGAAAATAACAAGACTCCATGAAGAACATGCTATAGCAATTCAATGACCCGGTCATTGTGAAATGTGAGAAACCAATATCACTAAAAGTTAACAAGATGGAATAAACCCGTCCATCTCATGACAGTCATTACAAACGATTCATTTTTAGATTGACAATTATTGCCTTGTCCAAAAGAAACACATTAACTCAAAGATATGTAGAATGCACCAAAATGTCCTTTAATCTTGTGGTCTTAAACATGTCATGTGAAAATTTGAATTAAACGAGTTGCCAAAAAAGAAAAGAGACATTCTTTTTTAAATGGACTAGTAAGACAAACAAATTGAAACAAATGGAGTAATATTTAACAAACATTAAATACTAAACCCATAATTTTCAAAAGTACAATGAGTTCATATCTAAGAACATTAAAGGTTGAACTCATCGAGTTTAAATCTTGGATCTGCCTCTTTATCCATTGTACCGCTAGTACCTAGCATATTAGGTTACTCCTTAGATGAGCAAAAGAAGACGGTCCTATTCCATAATACATAAACTTCTTACAAAATAACTACAGCAAGTCGAATTTAGCAAAGATTTTACCTTGCATCATGTTGGGACCACGCACCCAGATTTCACCTAATTGTCCAGGAGGAAGAGGCTTTGATTTATCAACACTAATTATTTGAGCTTCAACTCCAGGAGATAGAGTCCCTGCTGATCCTGTATGTCTAGGACCTGCATACTGATTTTCCATTGAAACGATTCCACAGGTTTCTGTCATACCATATCCCTGAAATTACAGCACTAGTAATATGAGAACTCACATTATTCTTCCCAAGGTACTAATCGAATGCCATGACCATATATGTAAAGCTATTAACATTGCCCATAACGTCTGTCTGATTATTCATTTATTTCATGCGGATGATGTTCTGGTCTAAACATGAACATAATGACTATTCAAAGAATTGAGGCTCATAGAGTTGTATTTCTTCCACAAAAATGGTTAGACAGACAGATAAAGAGAAAAGTAATTTTGATGTTTTGAAGGCAAATGCCTATACAAGGAGTACTATATCGAAGGTTAAAACAAAAACTACTACTCCCTCCGTTTCAATTTGCTTACTTTCCTTTTTAGTCTGTTTTAAAAAGAATGTCTTTTTCCACGTGGCATGTTTAAGACCACAAGATTAAAAGGCCTTTTGATACACTCTTCTTCTTTACTTTCTTAAACTATGACTCAAGTCAAAACCACACAAACAAATTGAAACTAAGGGAGTTTAATTAACACATGTCAATCCCAAACTACTCGTGATTGGCTATAGCAATCCTCTATATCCATTATGATCCATTTTGACCTGTTTCATACTCCTAAAAGGGGCAGGGTGAACAAAGCTCTCACCATGCATGGGTCCAAAAAGGACCACACCACATGAGTCAATTCTACGCAGTCCTACCTAGCATTTCTACAAGAGGTTGCTTCCAAGGCTTGAACCCGCGACAAACATGATCACATGTCGGTAACTCTTACTATTGAGCCAAGATACTTCGCTTCAACAGTCAAGATAAAAGAATGCATCAAAAAATTACCTGCATAACAACAGCCTGAGGGAGGTTCTTAGCGCATTCCTCCATCAAATCCTTCCCTAAAGGTGCAGCACCGGATCCAATTTGCTTCAACGACGTTAAATTATACTTCTTCACCACAGGATTCTTAGCCAATGCTAAAATAATCGGAGGTACAATCCATAAATGACTCACTCTATACTTATCAACGTTCTTCAAAACCATTTCCAAATCAAATTTAGCCATAGACACAATAGCATTACCCCTCTGTAACTGTGCATACATAATAACACTAAGACCAAACACATGAAACATAGGCAAAACACACAAAAACACATTATGCATCTCCCCAGCCAACTCTTGATCACTAGTCACCATTAAAGCCGCCGATATGAAATTCCTATGAGTTAAAACTACTCCTTTACTAACCCCCGTTGTACCCGAAGAATACAACAATGCAGCAGTATCAGTTTGCTTTACCCCATTTTTATCCAAATCAAAATACCCAGCTTTACCCACTAGCTCAGTAAACCTTACAACACCCGAATTATTCGAATTCGAATTTCCTTGGTGACCCAATAGCAAAATAGGCAAATTAAACCTGTTAACCTTATCAATCAATTCAGGAGAAGTAATAATAAGCTTAGGTTTACAATCTTTAATTTGCTTAGAAAGTTCAGAAACAGTATACATAGGATTAACAGTTGTAGCAATGGCACCAAGAGCAATAACCCCAAAGAAACTCAGAGGAAATTGAACAGAATTTGGAGCAAATATCAAAACAACGTCGTTTTTCTTGATACCCATTTGGTGAATAAGTCCATGAGAGATTTTGGACACCACAGATTTGAACTGAGAAAAAGATAAAGTTTCACCATAATCAGCATCAAAAAACGCGGGTTTTTCAGGGTAAGATGAAGAGTTTCTGAAGAGAAAAGAAACCATAGATAGATTTTCATCTTTTGGGAAAAACAGAGGAGGTCTAAGAGATCTGTATATCCCATCACGGCCATAACCTGATTTCTCCATTCCAATCAAAAATCAATTTTCCTTACTTTTCTTGATTCTTCTGTAGATAATTTTTTTTGGATTTTTCAGTGAGAAATTGAAATGGGTATTTGGAATTTCAGAGAAAAAGATGAAGAAGATGACAATGAAAAACACATCACATCAGTGTGTGGACAATGGAGATTGGATTAGAGGATGACACTTGTCATGGTAGAGTGCACAATTAGAGAAGAGTCAAATATAGTAATTTTGTCTTTTTTTCTTGGAACCAATTCATATGAGTAATCCATTTGTTATATCACGTGACAAATTAGATATGTATCTAAATTTAGTTAGTCAAGTAGAAAATGTTTTTAAAGTTGTTAATAATTTAAAAAACGAGACTAATAATTTACGTCAAATTTATAGGTATTTTCAATACTTCTCTCTATAAGTAATAACTACTATTTGTTACTTTAGCCAAAAAAAAGTAAAATATTTTTTTATTTTAAAATCAATAAATATAAAAGGTAGTTTGTTAAATTATTTTTATTTAATATATGTCATTTGAAAATTAGTAGAAAGATGAAGTATAAGGGGATTTGAAAAAAAAATATTTTCTTAAAAGTACATTACTCTGCAGACTTGAATATGGACTAACAATCAAATTTAATATATTTAAAGACATAAATTTATAGGGAGTTTCTCCATCTTTAATAAATTTTATATAATATAAATTTAAATTAATCGATTCAGTATATTTTGAATATCAATAGAGAAAATAGCCAAATACCCCCCAACCTATTAGTCAATTTTCAACTACACACTTATACTTTACGGGGTCCTATTACCCCCCTGAATTTTTTATTTTGATATTTTGTGACCCTTAAACGCTGACATGTCCAAGAAGGTGAATACACCTCTTATAGGCACCCATTTCATGATTTCTTCAAGTTTTTCTCAAAATCCTTCAATGGTGGTCTACTAAATTTCGTCTCTAGAGCTCCGAATAGTTTGTTGCTACTGATTTATGCTTAGTTAGTCATACACCAATAGTTTTTAGCAACAACAATCACCTAATTAACTCACAAGAAACTTTCAAATATGAAGCTCAAAAATAGAGTTCAAGTTTTTTCTTGAACCCCTCATAATTTCAGCCAAAAAAAAAAAATCAAACCGCAATGAACCAACAATGGTGAATTTAAAATTTCACTTTCTAATTTCATACTTACCAAATTTATTTTTCACTCCCACAATTGTGAATATTTATTTGTGGATTTTTGTTTTTGGGTTTGATTTCAAATTGAAAGTTTATGTAGTATAGCTATGGAGTTGTTCTTTTTCTTTAATTTGGTGTAGAGATTTTTTCCTCATTTTCTCTTATTATTCTCTAAAGAAATCGTTAGGATTTTGAAAAAACAATCTCTATTTGAAAGCATTTTTTGTAAATTTTAATTTCTAGGTTTGATAAAAATGGAAACTTTACATAATTTTACAGGGGAATATTAAATTATTATTTAAAATTATGTTTAATATTTACAAGAAAAAAAAAGAATAAAAAAAATGAATGTACAGTTGTTCATCGCGTGTGCTGCACAGCTTTGACATAAAACTAGTTATCACTTTTCAGGAAGGTAATTATTCCATATTTAAATAGTTCAAGGGGATAATAGAACCCCCGTATAGAATAAGTGTATAGTTGAGAATTAGCTAATAGGTTGAAGGGACTTTTGACTATTTTCTCAATATCAATAACTATCACATCTTAATTATTTATGGCACTATTACATGTCGTGTACGTTTTATGAGATATGACGACTAACAATAAAAATAGGCAGACCACACATTAAAACAAATTATCAAAAAAAAAAATATCAACTCAATTATTAGTACAAAATTTTGAATTAGTACTCCTATCAGTATTATTTGATATTTTATTTTTTATATTTAAGTCTAAAATAAATAATTTATTTATATAGTCAATTTTTTTAAAAAAATATTATTCGTATTTAAATATGTGAGTTTTTGCATAATGAAAAAAAGATATATTAAATAGACTCTTTCTTCATTCCAAATTAATTGTCATTTCTATTTTTCAAGTGTCAAATCATCTAAACTTTGATCAATGTTATGAAATATCGATCAAATCCTCTTTGTATAATTTTTAAAATTTAAATTTAAATTATAAAATATTATAAAAATTAATTAAATTAACTCTTAAAAAACAAAAGCAAATTTAGAATACATAGAATACTTATTTAATTAAGGTCATTTAGTGAAAACAACTCATATTTTATTAGGCATGAATGAATTGTTTAAAAAAATATTACTAAAAGAATCATATAATATCCATCGACGAAAGTAATGTTTTACTTACTTTATTATTATTTTTTAATTATCTATTCAACACACATCTTGAACAAAGAAAACTAATATTTAAGTGATTACTTGTGAATCATGACTAGCAAGCAAATAAATAAACTAATGTACATCGTACCTAATCTTTTTTTTTCTTCTTTTTTTCCTGTACACTAATCAAGGGAGTGGTTACGTCTGCTATGTCCCCTCATATTCTCAACATACTATAGTATCTTAGAGTGGATCGAGTCCGTATCACCGCGGAGTAACAGTCACGTTCGGATCTGATCTATTTACTCGGCAATTCGAAGTAAATATTAAATCTTTAAAATATATTCAATTTCTCCAGAGTAATTTTCCTGAACAGTCACCCATGTTTGAGAAATTGCCTAGAAATATCACTTATTTATTATTAGTTTTATTTTCAAACTATTGATAGCCTTAAAAACGTCAATTTACCTGACTAACTGAACTTAAATACACCTCTAATCTTGTTATATGAGTGAAATACACTCATAAATTCTCGTCAAGTTTAGGGTGTTTTCAACACATCTCTCGGCGCTTTTTATCAAGAGCCATATGCTCATACAAGAATTTGAGACCACCTGCTATATCGTGTAGTAGATTGGGGATGTATCTAAGTTTAGTTAATCAAGTAGAAGGGTGTTTTTAAGGCTGTCTATAATTCGAAAACGAGACTAATAATTTGCGTCGAGTTCAGAATGTTTTCAATACTTTTCTCTATAAGTAATAATATATATTACTTTAGCAAAAGTTATAGTTTTATTTAGAAATAAATAAATATAAAATGTAGTTTGTTAAATTAATTTTATTTAATATATGTCATGTGAAAATTAGTAGAAAGATAGAAGTATAAGGGGATAATTGAAAAAATATATTTTCTTTAAAAGTACATTACTCTCAAGCCTCAAATATGGATTAACAGTCAAATTTAATATGTTAAACTCTTACATTTTCATATTCATATTTCAAAACATATTAAACTCTTATATATTTAAAATTCATATTTGACAAAAACTTTTATAGGGAGTTTCTCCATCTTTTAATAATTTTTATATAACATAAATTTAAATTAATCGAGTCAATATTTTAAATATCAATAACTATCACGTCTTAATTATTTATGGTACTATTACATGTAGTGTACGTTTTATGAGATATAACGACTAACAATAAAAATAAAAATAAAGCAGGTGGACCACATATTCAAACAAATTATCAAAAAAAAAAAAAATCAACTCAATTATTAGTACAAACATTCAATGCTTAGATTTATTGTATATTGAATTAGAACTCCTATCCTTATTATTTGATATTTTATTTTTTATATTTAAGTCTAAAATAAATAATTTATTTATGTAGTCAATTTTTTTTAAAAAAACTATTCGTATGTAAATATGTGAGTTTTTGCATAATGAAAAAAGATATATTAAATGGATACTTTCTTCTTTTCAAATTAATTGTCATTTTTATTTTTTGAGAGTCAAATCATCTAAACTTTCATCAACGTTATAATATATTGATCAAATCCTTTTTATATAGTTTTTAAAAATTTAAATTTAAATTATAAAATATTATAAAAATTAATTAAATTAACTCTCAAAAAGCAAAAAATGATAACTAATTTAGAATACATAGAATACTTATTTAGTTAAGGTCATTTAGTGAAAACAACTCATATTTTATTAGTCATGAGTGAATTGTTTAAAAAAATATTACTAAAAGAATCATATAATATCTATCGACGAAAGTAACGTTTTACTTTCTTTATTTTTTTAAAAATTATCTATTCAACACACATCTTGAACAAAGCAAACTAATATTTAAGTGATTACGTATGAGTCATGACTAGTAAGCAAAAAAATAAACTAATGTACATCTTACCAAATCTATTTTCTTTCCTTTCTTTTTTTCTTACACACTAATCAAGGGAGTGGTTATGTTCAGTATATTCCCCCTTATTCTCGATATGCTATGGTATTCCGGAGTGGGTAGAAATGGATTGAGTATCACTGCAAAGTAAAAGCCGCTTCCGGGTCTGATCTATTTACTCGACAATTCAAAGTAAATATTAAATCTTCGAAATATATTAAATTTCTCCAGAGTAATTTTCCTGAACAGTCACCCATGTTTAGGAAATTGCCTAGGAATATCACTTTTGTTTTTTTAGGACTATAATATCACTTAACTATTCATATTTTTCCCAAAATATACTTGACACAATAAAAACATATTTTTTTCTCCTGAGATGACATGTCATATTATTCCTTTTAAAAATTCTTTATCTTTCTCTTGATATGATCAAATACATATGCCACTTTATTTTTAATATAATAAATAAATAAAAGTAAATCAATTAGAAGTAAACGAAGTTTAAAATGTGACATGACATTTTTAACAATAATGAAAAATTCTTTTTTTTTTAACAATATGAAAAAAGCAATAATTGTTTTTTAATATAAAATATGAATGGTTTAAAAGAGTTAAAAAATTTATTGTTAAAAAAAAGGATATAATGTGACATGTCGTTCCATTAGGAAAGAGAAGGATGTTTTCATTGTGTCAAGTATATTTTGAGAAAAATAGAAATAATTGAGCGAAATTGTAATCCTAAAAAAAAGCAAAAGTGATATTGCTAGACTATTTCTCAAATATTAAATATTCGTTCCGGTTGATGCATATCATGTTTTAGGAAAATCATAGTAGTTCAAGTGGTTGATTCACCTTATTAATAAGTGTTTGATTTCCACCTTATAATCCCTTTTTTAACCCCTAATTAAATTAAATTAATAAAAATATACAAATTAAATCCATATATTTATTCCTTTTTAGTGCTTGTTTATAGTAAGATCTTGGGGTACTATTTTCTCTCTTTCCTTGCTTCCTCGCTTGTGCTAAAGATTTGAACATTCTTTCTTTCTATTTTTGATTTCTTATTCGGTATTTAGAGCCTGTTTGACATCGCTGTTGAAAGGTCAAAAGTGTTTTTTTTTTAGAAAAAAACACATTTTTTGAAAAATCAGGTGTTTGGCAAACTCTTAAAAGTGTTTTTAAATAGAAGCAGAAGCAATTTTTCTACCATTGGGAAGAAACTAAAAATTTCTGCTTCTTAGAAAAAGCAGAAGAATACAGAAGCAGAAAATTATTTTTTTGAAGACTAAAATATCCTTACATATACACATATTTACCAATATATCTCTTATTAATTAATTAACATATCTCGTAAGTTTTTTTAAGTTTCATTCAAGAATTTTATTTTTTATTTCTATATGATAAAGTTTTTATTTTATTTTATGTTTATATATTATTATTTTACGTATTATTAGAAATATGTAACAACAATATTTTTGCAAGATTTTTTTTAAAAAAAGTAACAAATAAAGATTTCAGCCCTCACAAAAAAGTAACAAATAAAAAAAAATTCTTTTCTTAATTTACGTATTATTTTATTTTAATTTAATTATTTTTTTAACTTTAGAGGATTATGAAAAAAAAAGAAGATAATAGCTAAAGATTGAATCCAAAAAAAAAAAATAGGTAACAAATAACAAAAAGATTCTTCTTCTCAATATTTTTCAACAATACTGTTGTAAAATTTTAAAAAATAAAATAGTAATAATAATTAAAAATTTCAATTCCCCTAAAAAGGTAACAAATAAAAAATTTCCTTTTCGTAGTTTACATATTATTTTTTCTGATTTGAATTTTTTTTAACTTGAGGGGATTTTAACATACAGAACATATTAGCTGAAACACATTGATACTTGCCTTTTTTCGTAATTTGACTCTCAAAAGCACTTTTTTTTTTAAATTAGTCAAACACAGATTGCTATCAAAAGCACTTTTCAAATGAATTTTCCAAACACAAATTGCTTTTTTTAAAAAACAATGTTTAGAAAATCTATTTTAAAAAAACACTCCTAGAAATAAGTAGTTTTTAGCAGCAATGCCAAACAGGCTCTTAATGTCCATATTAGATTTGATTTAATTTGAATTCACACATCATATAGACCGTTTATGAGGGAGGTGTTCTTAACATTTTTTGTCATTCCCAGAGATTCAAATTCAAAATCTTTGAATAAAAATAAAACAATCTCAACCATCCTATTATAACTCATGTTATTTTTCAGGACTTGAATTGATTTATCATCATTTAATGAGTTAAACATATACTCTCTCTGTCCAACAATAATTGTCTACTATTGATTTGACACACCTTAAGAAACAATAAATAATAGGGATGATATTACTATTTTATCCTTTGACTTTATTAAATTTTATGCTTTGAGAAATGTGTTAGTTGATAAATAATATTTAATAGCAAGGGTAAAATAGACACAAAAGTAAATTATCTCTTAATTTTCTAAACTGGACAAGTATTGTTGGACAATTATTTTTAGTATAGTAGACAACTATTGTTGGACAACTATTTTTAGTATAGTAGACAACTATTGTTGGACGGAGGGAGTACTGAATAGAACCCCAATAAGATGCAATTATATTCTTTTGAGTTTCGAGAAATAAAAATGCTAACTAGTTACGGTGAAACGATTATGCTAGCGCGTATTAGGTGTTTATATTAATAACAATAATATATTTAGTATAATTTTATAAATTAAAAAGTATTTATATTAAATTAATGATAATATAATATTTGTCTAATGCATATTCTTTTACCTAATTATAAAATGAAATGAAAAAAGAGAGAAAAAAAATATAAAATGAATTAATATATTTGATTTATTTATTATTTAATCATGATAAAATATATTAATTTAACGTTAAAAATTGACCAAATAAGGGGGGGGAAAGGATAAAATGATTTTTTTTTTAAAAAGAAAAGCATGGGCTGTGTATATAATTTATAAATCACAAATTTAATTCGTGACATCTAAATTATTTAGTGGAAATTACATAAATTGGCCATAAAATTGAAAATAATTACATGTTCATACCCCAATCCAAAGTAATTCAAGAAATATTCATTCTCCCAAAAAAAATAATTACAGCTCATACCCCCTATGCATTAAGGCTGATAATTTTCTTTTAACTGATACTAAGTCATTATTATATATTGTATCGGTATCATTAAGGCTGATAATTTTGTTGAATTGGTACTAAATCATTATTATATATTGTATTAGTATCATTAAGATTTCTTGTTAAGAAATTACTCATTAGTCAATGATACTATAAGAGTATATGTATGTTGTTGTGGCATCATTAAGGGTTTTTTTTCCAGAAATTACTCATTAGTCAATGATACTATAAGAGTATATGTATATTGTTGTGGTATCATTAAGGTTTCTTGTTCAGAAATTACTCATTAGTCAATGATACTATAAGAGTATATATATATTTTTATGGTATCATTTAGGTTTCTTGTTCAGAAATTACTCATTAGTCGATGATACTATATATACTCTTATAGTATCATTGAATATTATTCATTAGTCAATGATACTATAAGAGTATATGTATATTGTTGTGGTGTCATTAAGGTTTTTGTTTAGAAATTACTCATTAGTCAATGATACTATAAGAGTATATGCATATTGTTGTGGTATCATTTAGGTTTCTTGTTCAGAAATTACTCACTAGTTAATGATACTATAAGAGTATATATATATATTTTTATGGTATCATTAAGGTTTCTTGTTCAGAAATTACTCACTAGTCTATGATACTATAGGAGTATATATATATACTCCTATAGTATCATAGATTAATGAGTAATTTCTGAATAAGAAACCTTAATGATACCAATACAGTATATATATACTGATTTAGTATCAATTAAGCGAAGTTATCAGCCTTAATGATACCAATACAGTACATGATACTGATTTAGTATCAGTTAAGAGAAATTAGTTGGGGGAGAGGGGGGTGTATATAGTATAATTATTTAGTGGGGTATGAATGTAAAGGGGTATATGTTTGTAATTATTTTGTTTTTATGGGAAATTTGCTTAGTTTCCCAAATTATTTATGTAACATTTTCAATCCTTCTATAAATCCCATGTGAATTTTCATATTTTGTGAGTAAAACTGACTTTTTTTTTTATCTAAATGATCATACTTCGTGTATTGTACTATTTTGATGATTTTATCAGGAAAAATTATTTAATTACACAAACATTTCTATCATATTTATTAATTCTCTATATAATTTGAAATAATTACATATCGTGTCATTAATTAATAATTTATACTAGATTTCAAGTCAATACACCTAGATACATAGATATGTGTATCTTTTGCTATCAAATACATTGAAACTGAAATAGGGAGAGAGATGAGTGAGAGAAGGAGAGAGGCGAATGAGATATGTCTATGTATGTCAAATACATGCGAATCACACTAGATATATGTATACATTATGAAATACATATACATAGAGAGACAGGCGAGAGATAAGAGAAAGACGAGCAAGAGATAGAAGAAAGACGAGCAAGAGAGTCATATATATATGTGATTTCACTTTGATAAAATACATTTGGAACCAATTACACCTAATTTTGATCTCATATATGTAAGATACATATATCTGGACATGCTAGATACATGTCTCCGAAGTTTAAATTTTGATAAGATTCCTAATATTAGAACCTCGCGTAAAAGAAAGTAGTTTGCACTTTACTATTGAGATTCGTGTTAGTTTGCCCATATTATAAAGGGAAACTTTCAGAAATCTCACTAGTTTAGGAGCTAAATACTTAGATACACTCTAATTTGCAATATTATAAATCTTACCAGATTTTAGCGCGTCCAGATACATGTATCTCGAGACATGATGGCAAAACTAGGTATAATTTATTCTAGATACACTATATCTAAGTGGATTCACATGTATCTAAAATACATCTCACTCACCTCCCTACCATCTGGCTCGCCACTCTCCTATGTATCTGATATCTCAGATACATGCGAATGACATCAAATACATACATATGCATGTATATAGTGTAATTACATATATCTGAAATACATGACTATCTCCCTCCCCATCTTGCTCACCTCCCTGCCGATTTTGCTCGCCTCTCCCCTCCCCTATTTAATGTATGTGCTAGGTTTCCCTATTATATAACTCACAAAGCTTGCTAATTATCCAAAGCCAATCAAAGTGGTAAAAAAGGTCCACCAGGTGAGATTCAGCTTTTCTTTGTATTTCTTCAGCCTTCAAATAAATGGCCACTTCACTTCCTAGAGCAGCCTTTTCTTTACTCACTTTGCTTAATTCAACCATAAATTACCCTTCCTTATCACCATTTTCATCTCCAACACCTTCTTTCTTCACTATCAAACCTAAGGTCCAACACCAATATCAAGTCTTGATTCCCAAAAAAATATTTTAAAAAATTGGTTCAATTTTTGTAAAAAATTATATTTTTTTCTGATACCCATTTCTGTTCTTTGCAGGTTACTAAGTTTTCTAGGTTTATATCATCATCAATGGCTTCAGATTCGAAGGATTCGCCTTCTAACAACCCAGGTCTTCATGCTACCCCTGATGAAGCAACTAAAGGTTACTTTTTGCAACAAACTGTAAGCTCCAAAATTGTTTCCCTCTTTTGTTTATATATATGTGTGGAGTTGTAGATATTGGTAAATGTTTTTATGGATTGTGTTAATGACCCTTTTTTGGTTTTTGTTTTTGAATTTAGATGTTTAGGATTAAGGATCCCAAATTGAGTCTTGAATTCTACTCCAAAGTGTTGGGCATGTCGTAAGTCTTCTATCTAGTTCGAATATTTGTTTGCTTGTACTCTCTATTTGGATGGTTGTTACGTATTGTTTTATACTGTATCGTATAGTATTGTGTTGTGTTGTGTTGTTATGATGAATACAACGTTTGAATATAGATTGTATCATTTTTCGTCGTTATATAGTATAAAACATCAACAATTTGAAGGATTAACCTTCAAGTAAAGTAGAGAATGAGGTAGAGCTATTATAAAAAGGTTAAATGATAAAACGGGTTTATTATATAATACGTAAAGACAAAATGACAAAAGAAAAAAGAGATAACATTAACGACGCGATCGCACCAAGTTAGTCGTTATGCAAAATGAGACTTTTCGTCAATACCTAACGATGAATTCTACCATACGATACAATGAAATTTAAATAACAATCAAAATAAACATTGTATTTAAACTAGCTACACAATACAATACAACAAGTAACAACCATCCAAACAAGTTGTATTCATCAAAACAATACAATACAACACACTACAATTAATTTTTACTAAGCTAATGTTATCTACTTCGTTTTTCTCCCTAATATTGTGTTTTGCTATTGCTTTGTATTGGTAAATTACAATTCAATGGAACCCAGTGTAATGTTACTGTAGGATTTTGATCAGTATAGTGTTTGATTAAGTTCTGAAAGCTCTTGTTTGGATTCTCAAATAGTATAATGTTTGACATTGACGAATAGTGTTTGATTAAGTTCTGAATGCTCTTGTTTGGATTCCCATATAGTACAGTGTTTCACGAATACATCTCTGAACTTTATGTTTATGAGTTTGATCAAATCCTTAAATCCGTGAATATATATGTAATTTGTCGTAGTTGTATCAAAGTGTAGGCATAAGCTAAATGTGGAGTTGAATATTTTAGTGCCTCATTTCAATTTATTTGTGTTGTTGCGACTTGGCACGGAACTTAAGAAAGTAAAGAAGACTTTTGAATTATGTGGTCTTAAACTAAAGATATGTAGAATGTACCAAAATGTCTTTTAATCTTGTGGTCTTAAACATGTCATGTGGAAAGTTGAAACTAAAGAGTAGTCAAAAAAAAAAAGGAAAGAGGCATTCTTTTTTGAAACGGACTAAAAAGGAAAGTAAGACAAACAAATTGAAACGGAAGGAGAGTGATTTATGCCTTGTCTATTACAGCTTGCTCAAGAGATTGGATTTCCCTGAGATGAAGTTTAGCTTATACTTCATGGGGTATGAGGTAAGTTTCTGATAACTGCGTTTGGAATGCTATTTTATCTTCTTTCCTTTTGAATATGCTTCCCCTCTCCAATTTTTGTATTCATTTCACTTACGTTTGCTTATGGGTGGTATAGGATACAACATCAGCACCCAGTGATCGAGTTGAACGTACGGTTTGGACCTTTAGTCAGAAAGCTACATTAGAGCTTACACAGTAAGAGCTCTATTTTGTATATGGTGCCTCTAGGATATTTGCTATTTTCTTGCTATCTGGTGACTCATAGTTTCAAAAATTTTATTTGCAGCAACTGGGGAACTGAGAGTGACCCTAATTTTACAGGTTACCACAATGGAAATTCAGAACCACGTGGCTTTGGTATGTAATTTGCACATTTGAAAATCTTGTTTGCTCGACTTTAGAGAGCTTCTTTGTTTGTCTTCATTTTCTGTCCCTATATACCTCATTGATTTTCTTCTGCAGTGAACCTTAACCTTGTTGTGTCTTGAAGTAAAGTGGCAATAGTTTGTTTTTTTCCTTTCACTTAATTAGATATCTTAGTGGATTCCTTTTTAGACAAACCTTCTGACAGTTGGGCTCACATATGGGAGAAATCAATCAATTTCTTTTAATTTAAATCCTTGGTAGGTAAATGTCAAGGGCAGGTAAGTGTTGGACTGCCTATGATAAAACATGATGATACACTTCATCAAAGGAAAAAAGAAGAGAAAAGGTGAAGATTCTGTTTTAGGCCGGTGAACAACAAAAGCAAGTTGTCAATTTGAAATGAAGAAAATAATTCCTATAAAACATGCTGTGTTTCTCAAGAACATATCATATGAGATAGGTGACTTATTGATTTCTGGAATCCATTTTAGAGAAGGCTCTCTCTGTGTCCCTTTTTAGCTAGTCCCATCTGGCAAGTCTGGAGATCGGTAAAGATAAATTGAAGGATATTATAGTAGTTACGTTTTAATTTGTTTTGAATAACACTTCAATTGTGTGAAAAGTGGAGTAATTTTGTTCAAAAATCGACTTCTTTGAAATCAAAGACTTTGCCTTGTTAAGAAGTTGGTCAAGTTAATTGAGATGGTTCGTGGTAGATAAAGGATACGTGTCATATATTGGGATGGAAAAAGTAAAGCCTTTGCCAAAATTGATATGAATGTAGGCCATATTGAGCAATACAAGTGTCCAGCCCATTTTTTTTTTTGACAAATATGTTACAAGCTATGTAGCTATATGAAGTTCAAATTCTTGGCTGCCTATTTCATTAACTTCTGATGCTCAGTGCTCACTACTTCTTTGTATCTAACAGCAATTCTATGACATCTAGAGCATGTCACTGTAGATGTTACAATTCTTATTTGGTGCTGGCTGACTTGTTTCCTCCTCTTTCAGGACACATAGGTGTTACTGTTGATGATGTCTACAAGGCTTGCGAGAGATTTGAAAGTCTGGGAGTGGAGTTTGTAAAGAAACCTCTCGACGGTAATGTAACCTTACTTTATAGGCCTCTTTGAGATGATATTTGTATGAAAATGTTAGCTTAATAAGTGAATTGAACTTGGCTATGCATCACTAAAGAAATGCTACCCTTGATTATTTGAGCTTTGATGGATGAATCTCATTGGTACAGTGGGCCTCCTAGCTATGAGAAGTAAAATTTAACTCTCATAAATACTCTCTTCATCTTATCTTCTCTTATGTGTTTGTTCACGTGCCTGCTAGTAGTCGGTAAGATTCTTTCTTGATTATCTTACCAGTTTTTAAAAAAAGACTTCTTTCTTTATTTCTCTAGTATTAAGGAATTAAAGTATTCTAGTGCTTTATCTAGATCATTTACAACATATGGATTTTACAAAAAAATAACTGCTATTTTCCCCTTCAAAGAACCTAAGATTTCTTTTAACCTAAGTTGCTCGGACTCGGGTGTACGATACGGGTGCAAATCTAGAGGTCGGATCCCTCATGATCTAAATTTTAGGATTTGGGGGTATGGATCTAGGTATGGTTATGGGTGGGGGGATCTGGCTAAAAATAATTCAAATATCTAAACACAGTTATAAGAATATGCTTATTATGGTGGACTATTTGGAAGGAAAGGAATGCACTGAGAGCAAGTTCAAATCTGAAATTATTTACACATGCATCTCTTTATTGTTTTGTGGGTGTGACATGACTATTGCAAATGATATAGAAGTCATGATAGACTTCTGGAGTTCATTCCACATTCAACAGTGATGTTGACCTGTAAATATCTTTAAAGCACCTTTAGTTGCTAACTTTTTAATACAAATATTTTTTAACAATAAAAAAACATATGCCTAAATTATTATTTCACCTTAGCTTTTGTCTCGAATTGCTCTAATCGATTTTGGTAAAAGTACCCAAAAGTTCATCCACACCCACGCCATGTCGCCACGGGTGCGGCACTGAAAGTGAAGAGTCCGCAACTTAGCTTTTAACACAAATTATCCAAAATATTCATAAAGGAAATGCCTCTGTTCCTTCATCAATCTCTGCCCCTGTCATCACCCACTCTAGTGCAAGCTTTAGATTCTCTGGCATCCCCCACTATATCCATGTAGATTCATGAACATACACTGATCTGTCATTTGTATTTACTATGCAAAAAAAAAATAAAAAATAGACTGATTCTGTTAATTTCTTGAAAAAGTAGCATACACTTGATAAGTTTCACCCTCTTTTCTTCAAATCTTGTCAAGCAAGCATCGTGTACGATAACCCAACCAAGGCAGATTACTTGAACTATCTTATTTCACCATTGTGGGACTCTAGGACAATCTAGTGGATACAAGTTGTATGCACCTAATCTGTTATATAGACAATGGTGTGGACAAGCAATAGACTTGATGAATATATTTGCGGGATGATTATTTACTTGATTTCATAAACTTAACGATAATGCCTCCTGAAAGTGCTTTTGATAAATGGACGAGTTTTATGTGCTTGGTCTTTTTATGAAATACTTAATTGGATGTAAATATGAAGAGTATCTGATTATAACAGGTTCCATTTGATTAATCTAACTTCAGTTCTTGGAATAGTTGTTTGATCATTATAATTTTCAACTTGCCATGGTCGTGGCTCGATATTTTGTTTCTGAACTGGATTGAGAAACTGCAATGAAGTGTGTCTGATTAGAAGAAGTTCCATTTGACTGGTCTAACTTCAGTTCTTGAAGTAGTTGTTTGATCGTTATAATATGTAAGTTGCCTTGGTCGTGGCTCGATATCTTGTTTCTGAACTGAATTGAGAAACCACTTTTTTATCTTATTTTTCTGAAATATCAATTTACATTCAGTCCACACCAACATATCCAAAAGGCGTAGCATTTAACAGAAGGTGATACAAAATGGACCCCAAGAACACAGTATTGTATCAACAAGAAATTAAGGAGATAGAAGCTTAGGGTTCAGATAGGGGAAATATAAGAATTTTACTATGAATTAGTTAAACTTAAAATTCCTATAATAAACACTGATCAAAGATAGATAGAAAGAAAGGGGAATTCAAACAATTAGAGCACAATCAGTTAACATCAAGAACGATCAAATATAACTTGACACTAATTAGATTGTACTCAATCAAAAGAACAATCCAAGAGAGAACGAACTCATACAAGAATAACCTAGATGTGGTGTGATTTAAGAGAGGTTGCTAAAGAAAATCTAAGAAAATCCCTAATATGAACTAATGGAGGGGTTAACAGACAAATGATGGTGGTCTTGGAAGATTGAAATAGTAAAAGCCTATGTGGCTTATGCCTTATAAGAATGATCCTTCTCGTATTCTGGTCATTTATAACAAAGTTATTGCTAAAGGCTACTACATTTTTTGAAAAAGTGGATTACAGGAACATAAAAGACCGAGCTTAAAATAAAAAAAAGAAGTGGGGTAGCTTGACGGACGCTGATTGCCATGTTTGGGACTTCTTGACCAATGTGAACACATGGAAGATCGAGAATAAGAGATAGTTGAGAAAGGGACCGGCTACCAAAAACATAAGCAACCAGTTACCAGATATATGATTGGAAGCTCCCAAGTCAATGATTTAAGGTGTCGTTTGGTATGAGGGATAAGGAATAATAATCCGGGGATAAAAATGCAGGATTATTTTTTCCTGTGTTTGGTTAAGGGTATTAATTAGTCCCAGGATTATATATCCCACCATTTATACTATTATGATAATCCGATATATATGGTGCGGTAACTTTGTTTATCTTTTCCCCATACCAAACAACCTCTTGAGAGTATTATTTTTGTAGAACTGTTAATCATTGATCTGGTATCATATACTCAGGTTGATTAAAAAAAAAAAATGTCACTAAAATTTCCAGTTAATAAACAAACCTCATAGATGAAAACCGTAAGCACTTGTCAAAAAAAATAATTAAACGTTAAGCAAGAAAACATTAGATCTCTGTTTCTGTTATGATCTGCCTGTAGTTAGATGCTTGAGTTCAAAGATTATTGGATTTTCCCTGTCTAGCACATTCTGAATTTATTAATCATTACCTCGTCTTCTATTGTTCTTTATTGGATTCCATTCTGTCTATTTTCTGACAGATACTAGACTGAAAGGCTTTGATCTCTTTTCGTTTTCATATCTTATTATCAGCTGATCTTTGCATATATTTTAGTTCATCTCCTAATTAAGGTAAACATATTTGCAGGAAAAATGCAAGGTATTGCATTTATTAAAGATCCTGATGGCTATTGGATCGAGATCTTTGACACAAAACATATCAAAGACGCTGCTGGTTCTGCTTCTTAGTTCAGGTAAGTCTTTTCTCATTATTTTGATAGCTATATTTTATTGCTACGAGAAGCCTTAATTTTTTCCAAAATTTTAATTTTTCATTTTGATAACACAACCTAGGTCATGTGCAACTTTTTTTATGTGAGACTGACAGACATTTTTATTGGTTTATGTGGTGTGGCCTTGAATGCACCGAAAAGAGAAAAACGGGAAGGAAAACATAGATATGACGTAACCTATTATCCTTACTGAAAGGAACCTATCTATGCTTTCCTTCTCGTTTTTTCTTCTAGTTTGGTGCTTGGTGTGGAGAACAATCTTTGAGGGGTTAGAATAAGATAGTTCCTCTGTAGTTCATCGATTATGCTTTCCCCTTCTCTTTTTCATCGATTATGCTTTGGTATGCGTTACTTGAACTGATGGTCTTTCGGAAACAACCACTCTACTGCCATGAGGTAGGGGCTAAGTTTGTGCACACCCAACATTGTCTCGTGCTAAAAATGTTGTCGGGAGTTCATATTATTTACAACTAAATGGTGTTAAAGCGTTTAAGGGTTATCAGGAGCTTGGTGTAAAGACATGTAGTCAAGTTTTGGTATACTTTTTTTTTCTACATATTTTACGTTCTTATTGATTATTAGACATATTTAGGCGCATTTGCAGACCCTACATTAGATTTAAAATTTGCCTCGATGCCCTTAACCAATGATTTTTACTATATTAAATTCCGGTGTCCATGTTATGCATCTTTTTGTCGAGGCTGTACCTTCAGTCTAAACATCTCCATTGTTGGAAGATCAGTAACTTAGTCCCTTTGGGATGTTTCTATCACGATGTGTTCTTGTCCAGATGATCCCTAAACACACGATTTATTCTTGGTGCAGGAGCACTTGAGGCTTCGATCACGAGTCTTGATCAACTCAGAGATCGATTGAAGAGAGTTCTTTCCGTAAATGAACATTTTCGCGTTGTGTTTAAGTTGCTAGTGAATGAATTTTGTGCCATGTTTTGAGCAAAAAGTTCTTTATCTGTGTAATGCAAACACAACAGATGTATACTGTATTCTAAATAATAGATTGGATATATGTTCTGTGATTGAGAAACAAAAATTGAATAAGAAAAACTTCAATCATTGAAGCTCTAATGGGCCTACAGCTGCATTATTTTAAGGAAAATTTACTAAATTACACAGCTTTAAGTAAACTATTTTTCATATTTTCCTATATCTTTTAAAAATCTCTAAAATTTCTTATTTTAATAAAGTATTCGTATTAATGTATTAATGTATGCGCGTTTTCACTAATGTATCCGAATTGGAAAATCCCTTATTTTAATAATGTATCTGTATTAATTTATTAATGTATCCGCGCTTTCACTAATGTATCCGGATTGTTGTATTAATGTATTAATGTATCCGCGCTTTCACTAATGTATTTGGATTGGGAAATTTCTTATTTTAATAATGTATCTGTATTAATGTATCCGCGCTTTCATTAATGTATCCGGATTGAGTTAATATTAAGGGATTATTGTAATTAGAAAAAAAGTAGGGATAGATAGTGATTTCATATTTACACTATGTGATTTATGTAACTTATACTTATTTCAAGGGAAGGTTACACATTTGATCGCTCGGCCAAAAATATTTATACACGAATACACATTTATATACGAGCCTATCTCGTTAAATTGTTTGCAAATCCTACTATATTATATATTTCCTTGAGCTGAGGTCTATCGAAAACAATTTCTCTACCTTAGTCTTGCCTCTAACATATATCTCTTGCAAGCTTTGATTATTGCTATTATTTATTTTTAAAAAAATGTTTATTTGCAAACTATAAAGTAAAAATATTCTCAGTTTTTATCCTTCATGTTTTGGGGTGCTTCCATACTTTTCAGAATCTTTGTAGCGGTAGTTAAGAAGATAAGATAGTAAATCGACGCGTAGATGCAGTGGCGGAGCCAGAATTTTCAATAATGGGGTTTAAAATATGAAGAAATAGACACACGAAGTAGCCGAAGGGGGTTTGACATCTATTATATACACCTAAAAAATTATTTTAATCATGTATAAATAATATAATCTTTCGCCCGAACCCCCTAACTGTAAGGTGGCTCTGCCACTGCGTAGATGGGCAAAGGCAGTAAATCGAGCCTCACATCAATATCACTCGGTCATCTTCATATTCATTTCATCGAATTATTAGTTTTGATATAAGTTGTTGGGCTAGTCAAAAGATACCTTAATTAAGGCAGTAAATCGAGCCTCACATCATTATTACTCGATCATCTTCATATTTTATTAGTTTTAATATCAGTTATTGGGATAAGCAAACAGTCAAAAGATACCTTGATTAACATGTTATGATATTATCTGCTTTGACACACAAACAAATAAAGGCAGGAAGTCGAGACACGCAAAATCATTGTATCTTCATACTCGTCTTTCTGAATCATTAACTCCGATATTAACTATATTATATCTAACTAAGCTAATCCAAAAAATACTCTTAATTACCATAATGTGTTATTATACGTTTTAGAATCAACCATGCACCTTAAGAAGTACATTTACACCTTATATATAACTTTTTTTTTAATCAACCAATTATAATTTTCTTCCTACATCTAATAATCTTGACAATTAAAGCCAATAAAAATAAATATTTTTAGTACATATAGTCAACATTTCGTGATTGGTTCTTATCCTTCATGTTTTGTGGTGCTTCGATACTTTTTCAGAATTTTGTATTTATAACCCGATTTGACACTTTGGCTATTTTCTTCATAAATTAATCGTTCCGTTTCAATTTATGTGACACTTTTCAAATTTAAAAAAATTAAATTAATCTTCTCAATTTTTCATATACTTTTTAAATATTTCGCTTTATTAATAATTGTAAATTTATAATTTTTTTAATATAATTTTATTTTTTCCAAAAAAAACTTAAAAGTTTTATGTCAGAATTCATGATCAAAATCAAGAAATTTAATTCTAAAATTCAAACAAAAGCAACAATATATCTATTGCAATTTCATAAGTGAGATATGAAGAGGGTGGTAGAAAAATCTTTTCGATAGACCATCGACTTAAATGAAAAATAATTTTAAATTTCAAAAGTGCCTCGTAAATTAGGATGAAGGAGTAATAAATAAAATAGCTTGCTAGGTCTCTATGATGATACAAATTTAATTTTATTAAATGTTTTATTTTATATAAAAAAATATATCTGAACTCTGAGTATAGATTTGCTAAATTTAATGAATGAGAGAATTTTATGCTTCTATCTTTAGGCAAAAATTTAGCAGAGTTTTATGTGTCACATTTCTGATTGTTGACAACATATAAATTGATAGATAGATATATATATATATATATACTGTTCAATCACAAATTATAAAATTCACTCATTTTTATACATATATTTCATTCATATAATGACTACTGTCAGTTTTGTCAGTTAATTTTTTCCACAAACTTTTGACCTTTTACACTTCACTTAGAAAAGACATTCTCTTGATGACAATATAGAGTTTTATCCCATTTTCAATATCTCGTATTAAAACTCGACTGAATATAGATTTACGTATTAGAAGATATATTTCTGAGGCAGACACTTTTAATAGGGTTTGTTTTTCACTCATAAGAACTCAAATTTCAAAACTTTTAGTTAAGAGTGAAGAAACTGCTTATAACATGAAATTACTATGTGCTGGATTATGATTGAATACCTCTAAGTCAGAATCCGAGCTAGAAGCACGAGTGATTCCTTCATCTGTCAATATTATTCTTTACCTTTTTTTTTCTTTCTTTATTGACACTAAAATTATATTCATCGAGCCACAAAACAAATTTGTTGTCATATGCTTTTTTTTCCTCTTATAACTTTTTATCATTTAAAGTTTTGTATCTATTAGGTCATGGCACGTCATGTTGTACATACATGACTTTGAACGATTAATTGTAACCTTTATATTTTTTATTTTTTTTAAAAAAAAATCTTAATATAACTATGATATCTAGATTAATTTACGCGTAACCTTAATTAATTTTACAAGGTATTTGTTAATTTCTCTATCTATTAAGACATGGATGAAAAGAAATCATATAGTGTATTTGTCTATGCGGAGAATTGAACGTGAAACTTCTTGATTTTCAACCTACTTCATCGATCACTAGGCTGTTATGATAAAAAATAATTGATTGACGTGTATTGTTTCAATAAAAATGATTGGAAAATTAAATATATATTTGAATGATACAATTTAAAATTAATAATAACAGTTCATGGTAAGAAAAGAAAAGTAAACATCACAATAACTTAATTTGTTGATTGAGATACACATTACACACATGACATGCATATATAAAGCTCGATCACCAACATGAGTTATGATGGAATAGTAAGAATCCCTCCATCTTTAATTAAAGATCTCGAGTTAACATTAACAAGACATTTATCCAATAAATCATCTCATATTTATCATGACAGTATGATAGATAAAATGGGGATGAAAACTTACTAATCACTACATATTTTTTAAAATTAAAAGAATAACTCGAAACACAAAATATCTTGTATTCACCTAAGGTTTGAGAGAAAGAGTTGTAGCTCATATATTAAGTTTCAAATTTTGTTTGTTAAAGCTTTGAAATTCTTCACCTTTCTTTCTCATATTTTCAGCCATTTTCACATTGTTGGTCAAATTAGTTATTAACACAAGTTGGTAATTAAATATTTTATAATTAGTAATCAAATAAAAAATAATTAAAGAAGAAATAGTAAACTTTTTTTCTCTTCTATTTTACATTTGTATGCTCAGTCTTGGTCTTTAATAAGGGGTCAACTAAAATAAATAATATTTATTTGTTTTTGTTTCTCAATCAAATAAAGAATAATTAAAGAAGAAATAGTAAACTTTTTTTTTTCTTCTATTTTACATTTGTATGCTCAGTCTTGGTCTTTAATAAGGGGTCAACTAAAATAAATAATAATTATTTGTTTTTGTTTCTCATCTCCTGAATTTTTATTATCATTTTGACCTAGCCCCCTCTCCTCAATTTGTCCCATCAAGACATAAAAAACAAGCAAATTAATTGCAATTTAATTATTGAGATTGAATGAACCATTCTTTGAATTAACATGTTACAATTTCTCATTTGGTGTTCAATATCCATATTGGAGTTCAATTAAATCTGAATTCGCACCAGAAAGTCCCATATTAATTATGAGGAAGAGGAGTAAAACACTCTCTAACAAAGGCAACTCTGTATCCAACAAACAACAAGGCTCGAATTTGAAACCCGTAATTAAAAATAAAAAAATACTTACCACGCCACCCCAATCCTGATTGGTTTTAAAATGCAATATGCCTTCACAAGTTGTTATCATTTGAAAGGTTCTTCAATTTAGTATTTTGAAGTAATTTCTAGAAACTACAAAAATGTTGGGGACAATATTAGTCAAAAAAAAAGTATTTATCATTTTCAAAACTTTACATGAGGAGAAGTAATTAAATGTTTTAATAGAAAACAAATGCAACAAGAAATTATGTTTTTAAAACTATAAATATTATTTATCTGCGAGATGGAATTATTCGCCAAGTGTATTAAATTATTGTTAAGCTTACCTAAGATGATATTTCTAAGCAAAGAGTCAACTTTAATGTGGACCCTAATTACCCATATTTGGTTATCCAAAAAATTATTATCATTATTATTGTTAATAATAATAATAATAATAATAACAACAACAACAACACTGAGATTTTGATTAATTAATCTTTCTGTCACTTTCAAATCTTGAACCACCATGCAAATCCCCAAATATATATTTCCATGTATTATTATCTACATCTATTTTTCTACATGCATGACTCATTCTCATCATACAAAGATTCTTTGAATTTCTATAGTTTGTAACACTTACTAAATTAATAGAAACATGAGAGTTTTTTTTAATCTTTCGAATTTCTAGCTACACCCTTGTCTTAATGTAGCGTTAAAATTATGTTCATATAATTTTTAGGTGATGAATTTATGGTGTAGAATTAGTCAATAATGCTTTCATGAATCAGAATAGATTAGTTATTTATATCACACGCTCTTAAAGAGCTTCATAACACCGGATACTTCATACATCAAAATACGTTTAAATTGTTTTTTTTTAAAAAAAGATGTATTACATCATTATTTTGATACAACAAATTTATGATGGTATTTAACGTATGCTAAATTGCCCCTTTAATGAAAAACAAAACATCCTTTTTTTTCTTAAATAAATTTTACGAGATACAAATCGAATTAGTCATGATTCCACAACGGGTACCATACATCAAGTTTGAAAGAAAAAAAGTATAACAAGATACAGATTTGAATTAATTAAATTCTCAAAACGAATATCAAATTAAACACCATGTGAAATGAAATCATGAATAACTTGTTTTTCTTCCATTCAATTCCAACATAAGTAGCTACACAAAACATTGAACGAGTTTTACAAGATGCAAATCGAATTAGTCATGATTCCAAATCAGGTACCATCATACATCAAATTTTAAAGAAAATTTTCTTACGTGATACAAATTAAAATTAATTAGAATCTCACAATAAATATCGAACACTTGGCCAAATGAAATCAAGAACTTTTTCCATTCAATTCCAACATAAGTAGCTACACAAAACCCCAAAAAACCTCCAAAATCTACTTGGCAATTACACCCCTACCCCCTTACCCCCAACAACACAACACCCTATCAAATCTTCCATAATTGTACTTACATTTTTTTCCCAACAGTCATTTCAGTAATAAAACATCCCTATCTCATTTGACTTGTTACAATTTTCATCATTATTGTACAACAACAAATTATTACTACTATTGGTAGTACTACCACTATTGCCATTGGTACAACAACTTGTAGCAATCTCCTGCATAGTATTTCCAAAATAACCAAAATTAAATTGTTGGTTATTAATTTCTTCATATATAGCACCATCGTGATGACCAAAACTCATAATTTCTTCTCTTTTAATATTAATATTAATATCTTTATTAGTACCAAAACTCATTTGGCTACAATAACTTCCATCTGATGAAGAACAACTTGTAACTTCTCCAAAATTTGGATAATTTTGCAAATTATAATTTGTAGCACCAAAATTTGGATAAATTTGCAAATTATTGGCCATCATCATAAAGTTGTTGTTATTATTGGTGTACATAATATTTTGTAGGGCTGATGGAGTAATAATGGGCTGTTCTGGGCCTGTAATAAAAGGCCCAAGATTTTGTTGGGCTTGATGAAGAGAAGTAGTAGTAGATGGAAAATATGGTAATTTTTTTGGGTAATTATTAAAAGAAGAAGAATTATTATTAGGCATTATTAATCCCATGAGCTTTTTCTTGAGCTTCGTATTCCAGTAATTCTTGATATCATTGTCTGTTCTTCCCGGTAATTGAGCCGCTATAATTGACCACCTGCCAACATAATTGTACATGTTAAAAATAATAAATTAACGATCTTCGAAAATGATCATATAACTACATTAACATGTTAAATAAACAAAGAGTTTATCCTAGATCTAAACCTGTCATGCATGCAGAAAAAAATTGTCTATAAATGGAAGAATCTTTAATTAAAAAAGCCAGCAGATTAATTGCATTTCTTTCTGAACCCTAATTTATGTATATATAAATAACTTTTTTTCCTTTTTCTCATTTATTAAGGTTCTTTTTTTTTCCATTTTTAGTGGGAACAATTTATTGTTTTACAGTCTCAAAGTCATCATAGAAACCTAAAATAGCAAATAAATAAATAAATAAAATAAAATAAATCACCTGCTTCCAATGTTGGCATACAAGTTACAAATAATTCTATCTTCTTCATCAGAAAAATCACCATGCTTTATATTTGGCCTTAAATAATTTAGCCATCTCAATCTACAACTTTTCCCACATCTCCTTAGTCCTGAAAATTAAAACAATTAATCCCATCAAAAATAATTTTTAAAATTTTTCCATCCGATGTCCGGTACCAACTCCTTCCTCCAACAATAACATACTTAGTATAGTCACATAAATAGATCTAAGTACTTAGGATAACATGTACACAGACTTTATCCCTACGTACTTTACAAGATAGAAAGACTGTTTTCGATAATTAATAATTACCAGCTTTTTGAGGAAGTGCAATCCAATTTCCAGCAGTACCAAATTTGTGAATAAAATCTTTAAGTTTAGCATCTTCTTCTGGAGACCATGGACCTCTTTTTACATTTGCTTTATCACAACATGGAGCTCTTCCCATTTTTCTTATGTGTTTTTTTACACACACTAATGTTTTTTTTTTTTTTGAGAGGATTTTTGTTGTTAGCTATATAGACAAATGGGCAAGAGTCTCTTTGTTAAAGCTTATATTTATATTAAATAATATGAGGTGACTTTGGGTTGGTGGGATGGGAAGGGGGAGGTGGGGTGGGGGGGGGGGGTTAAAAGAGTAAGAAATTAACTACAAAGTCAAAAGGACAGACCTATTTTTAACTTACTTTTGCTGAACTCTGGCTCTTGTCAAGAAAAACAAAGGTAGTTGATTGGATTTTCTTATCTAAAAATTTACTGGTCCAATTAATTCAGATTATGTATTGGACGACGGGCGTATGCATAACTTTTAATCTGAATTTGATTGTAGAAACGTTCAGTCATAATCCAATGTGTATGATAGTTTTATATCATTGGCTTTTCAACCATGCACAATGACTAGTTGTGTGAATCAATGATCAAACTGAGTCCATAAGGAGAAAAGTACGTTCAATGGTAGAATCAGAATTTTTTACTAAGGTGATATTCAAAATATAATAAAGAAGTCAAGAAGATTCAATATCTATATTATATATATATAAAAAATAATTTTAACTTTATATAAACTATTTAATTATTTAGTACCCTATCTCTGTTAATGAATGTGTTCTTTTTTCCATTTTCAAGACTTAAACTAGATACATGTAATATTTTATAATAATGCATAGACTTTTTGTTTTGTTTAAGTAAGTATTAGTCTTTCTCTTTAACTGCAAGAAATCCCCAAGAGTTTCATAAGTTGGATACAAAATAAAGTTAATTAATTGACTAATTGACGGCTAATTAGCTGGGGTCACTTAGTTTTTTTTGACGTGTTCCAAACAATAGGCTAATAATTTCTAGGTGGACTCTAATTTTTCAGAGCTTATCTTAATTGGATTTATTTACATGAGTCAATTATATAACATTAATACTACACCTACCTAACAAAAATTATTAGCCATCTATACACACTTAAGGGCACTCACGTGGAATGTAAGTTTCTCATGGATTCACTTAAGAAAAATATGAAAATACATTAGTAGTAAAGAAATCGTGTTAAAATACTAAAATAAATGATAGTTGTAATAGCAAATAATACAATATTGAATCAATAGAGGATAAAATACGATTGTCCACTAACCTTCTATCATAATCTTCGATCTTCATACCCTTTTATTTAAGGTCGTATCCTCGATAAGCTGGAAGAGTGTTATGTTATGTCTAAACATCTCTCCCTAATGCTTCTTTGGATTCCCCCTATATCCAACATTTCACACCTTCTCGTTAGAGCAGATATCAGGGTATTTTTTCTTTACCGTCTAGATCAGCCTTTGCTTCTTTCATCTTGTCCATCATGCACGGCACGGGTGTCACTCCCATCTTGTCCTGGTTGTCTTTGTTCCTAATCATATCTCATCTTGTCCACCATGCACAGAGTCAACATCCTCATTTACGCTATTCTATTTTCTGAAAGTGTGAGCTCTTAACCGACCAACACTTCACGCAGACACCATAGTTCATTTAACTACCACTATAAATTAAACTTATCTTTAAGTCATAGCTTGGGCGACAATTTTAAAAACAAAATACAATTTTTTTTTTTAAAACTCAAAATTTAATTCCCTATGGTTTTAATTTCTTCAATGTTTTTTTTTTCTTTTTAAGGATTGACATGTCTCCCAACAAATGACCAAGCATAATAAAATGAATAGATTGTCTGCTAACACCTTATCATGTTATGAGATTTTTTACAGTGACTTATGATAATGATTATTATCATACAAATATTTACATCACAGAAAATATTCACTTTATTGATTGACTTATCAATGTTCTTTTTTTGAATTGTCACCCTTTTTAATACCTTCTTACAACCTTTTTTTCCCTACAAAATCCAATGAAAATCCCCCTTTTCTACTTAGTACATCTGAAAAGAGAAGATTAAAATAAAGCAGCTTTTTTGTTAATTAATTAGGCAAGGTTTTTTTTTCTACAAAAAAAAAATTGGCCCATGTTTTGACTTGATCTTTTCTTGATTTAAAATATGCTTAATACATCAATAATTCCTCAAAATTATTTATTTAGACACTTGAATTATGATGTGTTCTAATTGAGCATCTGAACTGTAACACCTCGAAAACTTCTAAGCTAAGGCCCGAACCATTCTTTAATTGCATGTAAAAATTGTATCAGGTGATTCTTAAATTGCTCATATGTGAAAAGGTCATTTCTTTGGTGTTCGAATGGATTTGGATATGACTTAAGGTCACAAGAACCCCCTAGCACAAAGTTGACTTGAAAGCTTCATTATCGATTAAGTTTTGACATAAAATTCTACTTAGGTCAACTTCAAACGATCATATCTCCCAACACATAATGAATTAGGTGGCCCATCACCTATCAAATTGAAGGTCTTTGAGTCCTCTTTCCAACTCCACCAAGTTTGCCTTTTTTCGAGCTCGGAATAAAAAGATGACTATTTTACCAGAGACTGCCATATCAGAGTTTTCTGAGTCTGTGAACTACGGATCCAATGTATGGGCCGTAGATGGAACTTCGACCCGTACTGACAAGTCATCAAAAAAGTTCGGAGACTCAATTTTTGGGATTCCTCTCCTACGAATCCATTCTACGGGCCGTAGATTAGACCCGTGAATTGAGTTTTGAGCCTGAAATTTAGTATTTAGTCTATGGATTGGATCTACGGTTCGTAGAAACTTCAACAGGTCGTAGATTGGACCCGTAGGCTGAAGTTTTGAGCCGAAAAATTCAATATGAATTCCACGGATGTGATCTACGGTCCGTAGAACAAACCACGAACCGTAGAAGGTTTTTTGTTAATTTTTAAGAGGGGTATTTTAGTCTTTTTCCACCCTTTCTAAGCCTAACTCACGACCTTTTTTCACCTAATTAAGGGTCTAAGTGGGGTTAAAATATTATTTTACGTTCTTTAACACTTCAACGACTTAGAGCAAGGATTCAAGAGGAGGAAAGCGAGGGTTTTCAATCGTTCTTCCGATTTCACCACGAACTTCGTTCTTCCCAGGTATGTAAGGCTATCATAGTGATGGATTGAGTTCGTCCTCACGCCGTACATCTACTCTCTATCAGTAAAGAATAATCTAGGGTTACATCTTTAGTTTTGATAGTTCTTTAGATGAGTTTTGTCATTGAATTTCGAGTTGCTATTCCTAATTTTTGAGTTGTTGCATTAAGATTTTTGAGTTGATTGTTCATGTCAAATTTTCAGCATGAACCCTATTATTTGAGTAGTCATTGAGTTATTATTGAGAATCTTTTTAACTGAACAATTATCTTAAATTGATTTCTAAGCTTGTTACCGCTTGAGTAAATCTTCCGCTAAGTAGTCAGTAGGCCAAGGGTTTGCTTGAGGATCAGAAATGGTTCTTGAGTGCCGGCCACGTCCAGGGTGTAGGCTCGGAGCGCGACATGAACATATGATTAAATGCTCATATATTAAACGCTTTCGATTTAATTTTTGGAAGAAAAAAAATCTGTATATTCTCAAGCATTCGTTAAATAGTTAAATTAATCATATGAAATATGGCATATCAGTGTTTGTCCATGAATATTCTTACAACTTTTTAAATTTATTCCAAAATCCAATGAAAATCCCCCTTTTTCTACCTAGTTACATCTTAAAAGAGAAGGTTAAAATAAAGTTGACAGACTGTATGAAACAAACTAGTACTTACTAATTAACAGCTTTTTAATCACTAAATTTTTTGGCCCATGGTTTTTGACTTGATCCTTTCTTGATTTAATATATCATGGAAAAGATTTATTCAGTTTTTACCCAGTGGAAATTAAGTACTAAGTTTAGTACAAGAAAAAAAAGTGTACTAAGTAACGTGTCAACTTAGGTTACTAATTCCTAAGGAAGTGTTAAATCAATCCACTTCCCTAAAATCAATTCGTATTGAGTGTAATTTTTTAAGTGGAAGTTGAAGAGAATTGTGTGTACACGTTCTTATAAAGGTCGAGATGTTGTTTCTAATAGACGATCGATTATCTACCAGTCTTCTATTCCAATTTTGATCGCCATATTTACCTATCTAGGATTAATATGTCTTCGGTAAGCTTTTAAGATTGTGTGGGTGGAAAGAATTCCTCTACCCTTACCAAAGGTCTCTATTTGAGTTCTTGATATGAGAAAATTTCTAGTGAGAAGATCTCACCCCTTACACTACTAAAAATTGAGTCAAAATCGAGTGCTAAATTTATAATAAAAATAAAAAATAAAAAATGAAGAATTACGTTGGTTTTCTTTAAAAATATTTATAATAAACATATTTTTTGCGCGAAAAAAATCGACTTCCATCCGTCAATTTTCTTAAAGTATGTTGATTTTTTTATTCATTTTTAAAAAAAATATTGTTTAAAATAACAATGGACTGGATAAGTTTTTCTTGTTTTTTGGAATTAACCTCAAATGAAATGAATTTGAATTAATTAACGAATATTGAACACATAACGGGAAACAAAATATACTTATGATTGGAGCCTTTTATTAATTTTTTCATTTTATTTTAATTGGTGAGAATTAAATACTTAAAACGCGTTTGATATATTCTAAAATTTTATTGAGGATGAATAGATGACGAATGAGGATGTCGTATACTTGTATTAATTTTTATTGAGAAAAGACATAAAGTGACATTTGAAGTTATCCCGAATTTTCAAAAAGAGACCTTAACTATGCAAGCGTCCTATTACCCCCCTTAAACAATCCTGAAACTGATATTATTACATTATTTTTTGTCCACCTGGCATAGAGAGTGAGAGCGTGAACAAACTAAAAAAAAGATTATAAATTTATTTTTACGAGTATTTTGCTATAAAATATATATTCTTTTTTTTTAAATTATTATTTTAACTTTTTTTCCTTATTATTTTTTCTTTTTCTTTCTTCCTTCTTCTTCAAAAATTCATTGTATCTCCATTGAAGCTTCTCACTTTCAATGTCATTTTTTTCCACAACTCCACCTTCCTTTTTTTACTACTATTAGTTTAAGTCTCTTCAATTTTAAAAGTATACCTAAATGTTATTTTACATTTCAAACAATTTGATAAACCCATTAGATTTCAAGATGATTAGTAGGTATCATTTCGTTTTTTTATTCGAATTTCAATTAAGTTTTTCATTTTTTGGGGAGTTCATTGATTCTTTCAAAATTATCATTTATAATTTTGAAGTTATATAAAAATGATATAAATTAATTGATGATACCTTCAAAAAATTCACTAAAGGAAAGAAATTTGATTGAAGAAGAAGAAGAAGAAGAAGAAGAAATGAAGGAGGGGCTCAACTTGACGTGGGGGTTGGGTGAGGGTGGGAGATGAAGAAGAAGAAAGAAAGAAAGAAAGAAAATAGAAGGAGGGGTAGCTTGAAAGTGAGGGTGGAAGATGAAGTAGACTTTAAAATAAAATTAAAATTAAAGTAATAAAATTAAAATAAGTCTAAAAGTAAGAGAGAGAGAGAGAGAGAGAAATAAAGAAAAAAAGAAAAAATGAAAAAAAATATATTTCAAATTAAATTGACACGTGTCACGTAATGATTGGTGTGTGATAGCACTTGTTTTTTAAAATCTTGGACTGATCGAAAAATGATGTAATAGGATAAGTTCCAAATTGTAGGGGGGTAATAGGACGCCCGCATAGTTAAAATGTCTTTTTAAAAATTTAAGACAACTTCATGTGTCACTTTATGTCTTTTCTCATTTTTATTTTATAATCTATGATGGCTTCATGCATAATTATATTAAATTTTTTAATTGCGCAATAAAATTCAATTATTGGTCCTAAAGATTAGCAAATTACCAATGAAAGGTATATTGGTCAAACACATTAATATTGTTCCAATTATGTCATATATTCAATTCAATAGGACAGGACAAGACACTAACGTCAAAGAAGAAATATTATTTTTATTTTAACATTGTTAATAATAAAATTTGAATCCTAACTTGGGATAGACATACATTAATCCATAATCACTTTCATATAAATAAAATACGTTACTACTACTTTTACCAAGTATTTTTTTATCACATGTAATTAAGACTAAGTCAACATAACTGATTTTTATTAGGTCAAGACAGAGCAAAACCACTCTTTCAAAGGTGGGATCAATCCCAACCTATTCTTCTTAGCCTAACAGTCTATTCGTGGAAGTAAATTATCCAAAAAGTCTCCTTACTAGACCTAGCATCCTGTCATCGCTTTCAGATACAAGGAAGTTGGACTAGTTATTAGACCAATTATCTCACGCTCTCTCTTTCAAACTATTGATTTTGTAGTTTTTTAATATAAATTTGTAACTTTTAATTTTATAAGGAATCTTCAATTTTACATCTAAGAGATCAAAAAATAACACCGAATTATGTTTACTATCTGATTATCAGATGTACAATGGAAGGCAGCTGAATGCATTGCATATTAGGAGATTACACCAACCTCGAAAATGGAGAATCTTAAACTTTTGACCTTTGCTCATTCCATGGGTGTCCCTCCAAGATTAAAAGTCATGAAAACTTGTTATATTTTGAGGAGTCGTTGTTTGATTCATAAACAAAGTTATTTTGGAGTTATAGTCCTGAAATTATAATCCTTAAACTATTTATCAGATGGGATAAAATAACACCAAATTCGACGTATAAACTTATCTCGTGATTAACAAGTTATATCTTCAATCAAACAAATTATAAATTTAATTTCAAATTTAATCCAAAAATATCTTATCTTATCCCATGAATCAAACGACCTCTAAGTTTTGCTCATAGTGTAAGTTAGGTCAAAAGTTCAATCCTTCTTACAACTTTGCGCATACCATATAATTTCAATTTTCACATAAATAGCCAATCAGATTATTTATTTAACGAAAAAGGGCCTAAAATACCCCTCAACTATGCAAATTGGTACAAAATTACCCTTCTTGTACCTTTGGGGCCTAAAATGCCCTTGACGTCAACCTTATGGCTCTATTTTGCCCTCATCTTTAACAGCCTAAATGATAACCTCAATTAGCAAGTTCATTAATGACATGTCACTATTTTATTGGCTACCCTAACAATTAATTAAACTAATTAAATAACCCTTTTACCCACCCAAAAGGCCCACCCATAAACTTACCCAAATATTCTAACCCAACTTTCATCCCCAAACCTTTTAACCTAAAAAAACATACGCTCCAAATCCAAATCCAAACCTTTTAATGAATGGCATAGATGAACCTTTTCTGAAAGTTCGATGGCATATTTGAGTCTTTTCACTAGAATAAATAAATAAATGGAAAAGGGCCTAAAATACCCCTCAACTATGCGAATTGGTACAAAATTACCCTTCTTCTACCTTTGGGGCCTAAAATGCCCTTGACGTCAACCTTTTGACTCTATTTTGCCCTCATCTTTAACAATTTAAATGATAACCTCAATTAACAAGTTCATTAATGACGTGTCACTATTCTATTGGCTACCCTAACAATTAATTTAACTAATTAAAAAACCCTTTTACCCGCCCAAAAGCCCCACCCGTAAACTTACCCAAATATTCATCCCCAAACCTTTTAACACTTTTCAATTGTAGTTTTTGGATCAAATGTACTCTTTTTGCCTCTTCTTCCTTAAGAACACCAAGAACACATAAAGAACATTAACAATTCCCAAATTTCAAACTTTTTTAATTCTTCACGAAATCACCTCAAATATCAAGAGTAGTTTCCCTCTGCGCTAGGTACCAAAACTCAATATCTTTTGAGCGCGAATTCAACCTAACTCAACAAGACCCATTTGAAATTTCTTCAAAGTTTCAAAACTTCAACATTCTTTAATAGTAGAATTTTTCCACAACTTCAAATCATTTAAAATTTTGAGCATAAACTCAAAAAACACTAGGGAACAAAGATCTAATGTCAAAAACCACTACAAAAGCACGAATCAAAGCAAAATTTTGAAATTTTGGAATTGATTTTCGTTTTTTTGGAATATTTTTTAATACAGGTGAATTTTTTAAACTCTACAAATGATTTTAGAATTTTGATTTTAAAAAAAAATAAATTAATGATATAGCCGAAATTTGAGATGATTTCGTGAAGAATTGAAGATGTTTAAAATTTTGTTCTTCATGTGTTCTTGGCGTTCTTAAGGAAGAACAAGCAAAAAGAGTACATTTGATCCAAAAACTTCAATTGAAAAGTGTTAAACCTTGTTTGGAGTGTAAAAAGTGGTTTTGCAAAATCGGAGTTAAAAAAAATGGCATGGATGAGCCTTTTCTTTAACAGCAATGGCATAGATGAGCCAAACTTTTAACGAATGGCATAAATGAGCCTTTTCAAAAAATTCGATGGCATATTTGAGTCTTTTCCCTTTCAATCAATATGCATAAATTATTTATTGGATATATATAATCACGATATATTATATATCCATCAACTAATTATAATTAAAACTTTTAGATGAGCACCACTATTTAAGTTAATTCTTCTTTTTAACACATCACTTTGTTAGTTGTTATCTTAATAGATCGTGTTTTTTTCTTAAGGATATAGTAAAGTAAAGAAAATTCCTAGCACATTTTACACATTGGGCTAAGCTTTCCCCTTATATGGGTCATTTGTAAAAAAAATTCTTATTTTGTTTTGGTATTTAATTTTTGAGTACTCTTACTTTTTTGGATAATTATTTTTTTGACAAGGTATAAATTTATATTTTCACTTCATAATATTTCATAAGTTATATCATACGCTTTTAAAGAACTTATGTATCGACAAACATAAGTTCGATTTCTAGGAGCAAAAAGACCGGTCTATTTGAAGGGAAAAAAATTATAGACCAACTCATTTGATGACCAAATCGTGTAATTTTCAAACTATTTTGATCAATCAATCATGAAAAATTGAAAAATGTTTTACTCCATAACAAATTTCACACCCTAAGTGCAATCAACATGGATTGTTGTGGAATGGTTGAGAACCATTCATCCTTAATCAGGTATAGAAGTAGAGTCCATGGGGAAGGAAAATTTTTTGTTGGATAACCTGAATTTAGTTGGGCTTCAATGTGAATATCAGACATCGAACGAGGAAACAAGTTTAATATGTTTTAATTAACACACTATTTTGTTGGCTCACCATGTTAGTTGCTATGTTTTCTACACTGTTTTCTTTTTGTTTTGTATTTGGATTTGCTGCATTTGATCAGAGCGTCTTTTAGAAACAACATCTCTACCTTCACGAGGTAGTGATAAAATTTGTGTACACTTTTTACTTCCCATGACCCCACATGTGAAATTTTACTGGGCATGTTGTCGTTGTTGAGCGGGTAAGCAAAACACGTAAACTCGGTAGACAAGATTAACAATTGACAAGCACCTAAATTTGAAATTTCTTTCATATAATTAGTTGCTTACATTAATGCACCTATAAAACTCAGAGAAGATGACATGACAATGATTTTAGAAACTATACACCTAATTAAACAAATTAGTGTAATAAGTCTCTTAATGCAGCTTATAATTAGAAAATAATGGCCAAGTTGGGTGATTATGCATTAATTAAGATATAATACACATGGCTTAGTTTTCTTTTTCCTTATTTAAAAATCTTGTCCTAATCATTCTTAATTATACTTATAACCCTTTAATAGCCTTTATTTGTCTGTTAATTAAAGTATAGCACACCTATTAAGCTTGCTAATAGTTCCTCCTAAATGATTGAAAAAAATAGACATATTTTAATTAATTTTAATTTACTCCCACCAATTGGGAAATGATATAATGTCAAAGGGTTTTAAATAATTTCCTTTTTCTTCTTCTCTCTAACTTAGAATTCGAGATGTCAGAACGTGCAAAACAAATAAGTATTCGAGTTATTACAATTGCTTAAGCGAGAATTGTTATTGATATTTCAGACGTTCTTAGTGAATTTCTTGAGTGTTTCAATAACGTGAAATTCATCATTGACAAAATAATTATTTAATAATGCCATTTCGATTTAATTAAGTGGTCTTTTGATAGGTGAGATAGAATGATAGATATAGTTCCCAAATAAATGGCATGAGAGATTATTCTTTTCTAAAGTTGGTAAAAGGAAATTATTTTGACATTAGTAATTTCGAAATTGTTTTTAGATTATTTTTATATCGCACTCTATACAACCATGTGGGACAACAATTTCGGAATATAAAAAAAAAACAAAATGACATATTTGTTCTTCTTCAAAGATTTTCTCAAAAAAAAAGAAGGTTAAAATTGAAAAATAAAAATAAAAATTGAGACGCGTCTTTCTCATTTTTAAAATTTTTTTGAAAAATTTCTTGGTTCCTTTTGTTGACTCTTGTTGCAAAACAGCTATATATGTTTGGTAGAAGTTCGTTATCTATATTAAATAGCTAAAAAAAAAATGAAAAAGAAGACATACTTATATTAAGATAATTAATTAACTTGTATAATCTCATTTTCCTAGTGTTTTCTTGCATTACACACTTACTTTAATAACACGATGATAAATAGTCTCTCCGTTTTATAATAGTTGTCATGTTTCACTTTTTGAGTATTGATTTGATCAATCTTCGAAGCTAAATCAGATTAAATTAATTTAATATTTTAAAATTGCAATTCTTAAATATTCAAAAATTACACAAAAAGTATTATAAGTTACAATTCTTTTTATATCAATATGGTGAAAAAAATATCTTAAAATATTAATCAAAATAAATTTAGCTTGATTCTCATAAAATAAAATATGACAAGTATTATGGAACGGAGGAATAACTCAATTGTAATTTAAATTGGATAGCCCTTGAAAATTGATTCTTGAAGTTACAAAACAAACTTTTTGACTCATAAAAGAACTTGAGGGGAGATTTTTTTTGTTTGGGGTGGGAGCTAATATGTGATAATATGTCAAAAATGACCTTTTAATTATAACAACCAAGAAAGGGAACTTTACCAAATACAAATTAGAAAAAAGGGTCAAACTCTAGAAATAATCTAATTATTTTACCAAAAATAAATAAATAAATCTCATTGTCTTCATAATCAACGTCAATAACATTTCTAGAAGGATATTCTAACAAGGAACCTTTAGTTAGGCAAATTAAACCTTAAATACTATTCCCAATATTCATTTTAATTGTCGTGCTTATTAAAATATCAGGCTCAAATATTTTTATTATACTTAAAAAAAAAACTCAAAGTAGCTTAATGTTTTAATCTATTTTGGTCAAATATCTAAAATCTGCTTATTCTTAAAAATATTTATTAGAAGTGTGTTTCAAAAAAAAAAAATCAGTAATTTCAAGTATTTGGCTAATTAATTCGAAAAAAACACTTTTGATGATATTAGAGCAACAATAAAATTGGTATATACCCAATGTTTTTATGCATATATATGATAGAAATAATTTAGCCTTGAGCTTAACTTTTGTGCTTGTATTATTATTTTTTGGAAGTGATAAAATTAGCTTATAAAAATATGATTCGTTCATCTAATTAAGAGTATGTTTGGATTGGCTTAAAAAAAGTAGTTTCTAAGTCATACTCAAATGACTTTTAAGTCAAAAAATAAAAAGTAGGGGGGGACCTACTTTTGATTTTAACTTTTTTAAAGTCATTTTAAACTTATTTTAAGTCATTTTTAACTTTGTCAAACACTTTCAAAAATTAAAAATAACTTAAAAGTATATTTGATCAACTTTTAAGTTCATCTAAACAGGCTCAAAGTTTATGCTGATTATGGACTCATCCGTTTATCAACTCAATCTATTTTAGTTCAAGTAACTTTTGAATGGATTATAATATTCCACTTATTTATCAACACAATCATTTTTTATCCATCCAAATTAAATCCAATCCGTTTATTTAATGCCCTAATTCTTATCATGAATGTCTAGCTTGTTGATACCTGCAAGGAAACTGTCCCCTTTTTTGGTTCTTTATGTTCATGTATCTTCTATATTCAATCTCAAATGATTAATGTTTTTGTGTTTATAAGTTATAACCATTTCTAATTCTTTGACTTGTCCATTTTAAATTTTATATAATTTTACAAATCATTGTTTCACTTAAATTATTAAGTGTCTCATTCATAGTTATATTGTTTCAAGTAACATCAATATATGTAGTAGCTTTTTCAATACTCCATCAAGACTTTGTATGTGGGATATTTCTCCATCTTAACCTAACACTCCTAGAAATTAAAATAAACGTGTGCTAAGATAGTTACATACTTTAATAATTCATGTCGTGATACAATCAGACAGAGATCTTAGACTCAAATTTTATTGTAATTTACTATAAAAATAAAAAGATTTGTGTGCTTGAGTACTAATGAAAAAGAATCAAACCCGTTAAAAGTATAATAGTCTCTTTAACATTTTAAACTTTTAGATGAAATAGTAATATACTTCAATAAAAAGAAAGAAAAAATATCTATATTTTGATTATATGACAAGTAAATAGCCACATATAATTGAATTTTGGAGGATAATATATAATAATAATGATTAGAAAAAGGGACTATCTTTGGTGGTTTTCTCTTCATTATTATTATTATTATTCTTAAATTTCCTTGATCCCATTGTTGATACATGTTGCTAATAGTAGTATATATGATTGATAGACGTTATATTTAGACATGTATTTAAATTCCTTTGATCTTTAATTTTAATAACGTTAGTTTTTACATAGGGTTGTTTAAGTTATCGATTGATATATCACTATTAAAAAACTGAATTTAGCGACAGACAAATTTTGTAGCTAAATCGAAAAATTCATCTCTAGTCCTAATTCCTACTTAGCAACGAATTAGTGACAGGTTTTTCTTTAGCTAACTAGCAAAATAGCGAGAGACCAGATAATATATGCTATGTAAATAATTTACAATTTTATACGGTGGTCTCATTATAAGAATTATTTTAATTAAGTCCTAACATATTTGATGTTATGCTTTACCATCTTGGATGAACAGATAATGAATAATTAATATGATCTCAAATCCTCCAACAGATTATAACATGCATGTACCGTATGACTATCATATTAAATTATAAACCAAGTATGAAATTATTTAATGTAGTGAGGTCCACTAATTACGAATAATAATTAAATTAATCATGTATATCTCTCTGTCTTTTCTCATGCAACGTCGAATCTTTTACTAGAAAAAAATTATATATATACAAGGATGAAGGCAATATATATAATGTGTAACACAACAAATAAATAAAGTATAATTAATAATTATGTATATATAAATTATGATGAATAAAATATTAAAGGAGGAAGAAAAATATGTAACAAGTGTCCATCGTTGACTCTGATGTAACCAAGACGTGGACTTGTGTTTCTATTGACTTTTTATCCAATAAGTGGGAAAAGATATTACGTTTCCTCCGTTTCGATTACCGTATTGTTTGTTGTTATAATTATATACTTTATTTATTTTTATATTTTTTTTGATATATTTTATTTGAATCGAGAGTTTATTAAAAATAATTTTTCAATTTTTATAAAATAAAAAAAAAGTTGTGTGCACACATGCATATGACACCTTTCTCAAATCTCACTAGTAAAATTATAGCATTTGGTATTTTTGGCTTCGATTTGGCGTATAAAGTGACGTATGACATATAGACAAAATTGTTATATTTGAAAGAAATTGACTTATTCACATATAAATAAGAGAGCCATTAGAATCCTATATTGATCGCCATAATACTTTTGCAAATAAATTTAAAATTGAATTATGTAGGTATACTTAAGTTTGTTTAAGTATTAAAATGTTGATTTAGAGCTTTGACATCGATATTAGTGATTTGAGAAGAATTGGTGATGAATGGTTGTGTGATAAAATTTTGATACATGAGAGAATTCAATTTGATGATATTGCAACTAATTGTTGTTTAAGTTTCATTTCATTAGTTGATTTGACCCAACTTAGCTTAAGGGTGGTAAATTTGAATTTATCTAATAGAAACTTGGTAAGTCTAAACGATTCAATCAAGTTTAGCTATTTTTTCATTGGACAAATGTTCAATGGATGGGAAATGCTACTACTCCTACAAAGTCTAAACGATTCAATCAAGTTTAGCTATTTTTTCAATGGATGGGAAATGTTACTCCTACACCACCACCGTCATCACTATCATCATTAACAACAATAACAATAATATATTCAGTGTAATTCCACAAAGTGAAGTCTAAGAAAAATAAACAGTCAAGTGGATTTCTGCTCCTGAACTCTACGGGGGTAGCTTCAATTCCGCTCAAGTAGAAATGTTGTTGGTGCTCTATTTAAAAAATTCGACTTTCCTCCACCTATTGTTAAGTTACAAATTCCCTTCCGCAAGAAATCAATAGTAGGATTTCAATCTTACAGGCCTTTCATTTGGTAGGTAACATCGTCAAAACGTATCATCCGATCTAACTACGAAGAAAGGAACTTGAAGTGAAAGCACACCATCTTTATCTCTATCTGGAAGATAGAAAGGTTGTACAAGTCAAAGCAATACAGGAAATAAAATAACGAAAGTATATAATAATTCATTCTAACTAGAGGGGAAAATTTATAGTGGTGAAATTTGTATATCAATAAAAAAAAACACAAAACCAATAATGTGAAAAGTCAAAGGTGTCCGAACTAGGATTCGCCAGATAAAGAGTCCTAAAAGTCTCGCTGTCTGAAATTACATGACCAGTTTTGTCTTTTTCTAAGTGGGGTCCACACTCCCACGTGTGTTTTCTAAGATGGCGGGAAAATCACCATAGAAATTCGGTCCACTTATCTAAAAGGTTGAAACGTGTCACTATTCTACTTGTCCTTTTCAAAAATTATAATTATTGTTCGGCATAATACATAAATGTGTTTTTTTTAATTTAGTCTCAACTGATATTTATATTTTTCAACTTTGAGTGTGTATAAGTAAGAAGTTAAATTTGCATAAAGTCGAACAGATACATGTAGTTACATAGCATAATACAAGTAGGACGCGGATTGTAATATAGAACATCACGTAGGATGCGTATGTCTATTTGTTTAATTTTGTATAAGTTTAAATGTCAGCTAAGAATAAGTTAATTCCATGTTTATGTATTATGTATTTTTGTTTTAATAAATTTTGTTATAATTCTTTCGGTCTCAAATTAATTATCGTGTTTTATTTTTTTGAGAGTTAAATTATGTAAGTTTTGATCGATATTTTAAAATATGGTGTATTGAATTGATATGAGAAAATTTGTAATTAATAATCCTTTTCATGCAGTTTTAAAATATTTAAATTTTAATTGTAAATTCAACTTCAAAAATTAATTTGGAACAAAACGAGGAGTATTAAAAATAGTATAAATTACGTAATTATACGATTTAAGATCACATAATCTCTAAAAATTCCTACCATTTGAATTAATTACAAAAATGTCTTTTTCCTTTCTCTCTCTCTTAACATCCGGATACATCACTCCACTCCACCTCTATCAGATACATGCATCACAACTTTATTTGCGTACAATGTATCTGGTACAAATGTTATTGTCGATATAACCCAAATTATTTCAAACATAAATCAATATGAATCTGATTTGTAGTTGTGTATCTGATACATAGCTTATGTATCGTTTGCTATGTATCAGACGAAAGAGTAATGTATTCGTGAATTCTGAAAAATTCAAAATTATTATAATTTAAAAAATTTCGGAATAAGATATAATTAGCGCTCAAATTGTTCGGGTTTGTATACTTAAATGGACCCATAATAGAGGCGGCTATAACTCATATTATATGTTGTTAAAAGTTAAAAACTAATATATTCTTATTTAGTCAAATCTTGAAACTAGTTTATCACTTAAATAATTCAAATTTAGTGTAAGATTCTCATTAGAAAGGAGGTTAAGCAATTCATTACGAAATGAAATTACAATCGTCATTCGAGTAAACTACTAATTTTATAGTTTGTCTGTCCTAATTTATGTGAAATATTTTTTTACTTTCTTTGTAAAAAATTTTTTTAGAGTATCAAAACAAGTTGTCAAGTAAAAATAAAAATATAACTTTAAAATTCTCATTTTTAACATTAATAAAATAAATTATAGACATACAAATATCTAATCTTTATTTTAGACCATAAATATAAAAAGGTTATTGAAATTTGCAAAATTAGTAAGTTATCATATAATTAACATCATTTATTAATTAATTAATTTCATCATTGTTCATTATATTCTCATAAGAATAGTAATACTTTAATATACACTTTGAATTGTGAGAAAAAAAATTGAATCCACCATAAGGCATAAATCGCATCCCTCAAATGCGATTTATGTGTAACATTATAAATACATTTTTCTTTTACGTTATTTATCTTTCATTTTCTTTCTTCTCATTTTTCAATCTTTATTTCTTGTGAATTCATGTAATTTTTCGTATTTTTTTTTCATTTAGCATAACTATATCCAATCAAATAGTAGTACAAAAAATTGAAATCGAAGTACTTTTTCTTTTGGTTTCTCACCCGGTGTCCAATACCAACATTGGAGTTTGACTATTTCGAATTCGCGCCGGGTAGGACCCTTTTTGGAGGAAAGCACTCCTTATTAAAGATTGTTTCATATACACGACTCAAACCCAAAACTTTTAATTAAGGGAGGAGCAACCCCATCTTACATTAGCTATATATTACATGTTTACAACAAGGATCCAAACTTACATTAATGTATATATGCAAAGTTAACATAACATGGAAAATTCAATGTTTTGAACTTGGATCATGCTTAAGTTATATTTTATCTGATTCGATAATGACTCTGACTTAAAGAGAAACACAATATCTACTAGTTTTTTAGATACGATATACCTATTGATATTTCAAAAGTTCGTTTTTGAAGGCCTAAAAAGGATGTATAATAGTATTACCAATTATTCTGGGGAAGTAACATAAATTTGAGCCCTACATCTAACTCTATGTGTTTGAAGTGAGGTTGCGGGTACCCGACCCTCTTTCAAAAGGGCTATTACTTCTACACCCATGACGATTCTATCTTTCTCGACACGTCACCTTTTTTTCCAATAAAAGTGAATGCCTTAAAACTAATATTCAGGCCCAAATGCACACAGTGTAGTATTGGACTTTTGTGTTTGGTTGATTCTATGAGGAAGAATAGATGAATTGTTGAAAATGAATGAATCAAATCAATCACATCAATTGACTGTCAATTTTAAAATCACATCATGCCTTTGTTTGCTTGGCTGCTTTCCAATTTGCTATAGTTGGTACATTTTTGGTTTTCTTTGACAATTGAGGCTACTTTTGAAGACATAAATAAGTAAATAAACAAGTTTAATTTTTAAAAAAATTAATTAAATTTTTTAGATAAGATGATCTTTAACCGCTCTTGTACAACTATCAACTGAAAAGACACAATAATAGAAAATCCCTTTGAGCCAATTAATGAAATGTCTCATTATAATTAGACTATGATTACATATGAATGACATGAAATTCTAGAACAAGAAGTTGACTCTGAATTCATTTTATAAAATTCCTAACTTTCTTCTCAATTTGATGTAGCATTTGTTTAAGATGTAAACATATGATACAAAAACTTGTCTAGATCAATTTTTTTTAGTTGATATACAATGGATATACAAGAAAGATAGAAGTCGTCTTCAATCGGTAAATTAATGCAGCACAAAATCATCTCTAAATAGTCTTCAAATATCTCGAAAGTTGATATCTAAGCTTCTTAAAATGCTTCCAACAACATAATAATCTCAATTGCGCAAAATCGAAAAAATTAAACCAAACTTCAGATAGAAAATCCCTTCGGCCAATTGATAGATGTCTCTAAATAATATATTAGACTATGTAAATACATAAGAATGACATGAAAGTCTTCAAGATAAAAGTTTTACACAACAACATTGACAAGTTAAAATAAATAAATTTCCAATACTTAGATAATTAAATACTCTCATCTGCCACATACATGACTATGACCACAATAATTATATATAGCTGTTTCCATAGTCAAGAATAAAAGTTCTGTTTTTCAACAATTAAATCACTTGAATTGGGAAAGTTGGTCATCATGTTGTAATAAAGATTTTCTTGGGGAGAAAAAATGGATTGTTGATCTGGGCTGTAATAATAGGGCAAGTTACATAAATTACATAGTGTAAAGATGAAATTACTATCTATCTCTACTTTTTTTCTAATCCAATCCGGATACATTAATGAAAGCGTGGATACATTAATACAAGCACGGATACATTAATACATTAATCCGGATACATTAATGAAAGTGCGGATACATTAATACAAGCACGGATACATTAATACGGATACATTATTAAAATAAGGGATTTTAGTTATTTTTAAAAGATATAGGGACAAATGGAAAATAATATACTTAAAGGTGTGTACTTTAGTAATTTTTCCGTAATAATATGAGTCCTTAAAAAGGCCTGAAATTATTTGGGGTTGTTGGGCTTGAAGAAAAGTAGTAGATGGAAAATATGGTGATTTTCTTGGGCTTGTTGTTGAGTAATATACACAAATTAAAAGAAGGTAGTTTATCCAACAATTTGTCCAATAAATGTATACTTCTTATAACCCTCTTTGGAGTATCAATTTCAGCCATTGTAAGGGAGAAACAAATTCTTCAATCAAAACCCTATGAAAATATAATCTTCATAATAATGAGATGAAGATGCAATTAGAAGATACCTGATGCGTACAAATCACAAAATCGCTCCTAAATGATGAAAAAGGATCTTGAATTGGAATGAATTTAGGGGGAAAATCAGAAAATATATGATATAGAGATATTGATGAAAGAGAAAATATTGATGATGGTAAACATGGGAAAAGATCACGTAAAACGTGCTTGGCACAATTAATTAGGAGTGTAATATTAACTTTCCTATTTAATATTTATTTATATTAAATTATAAAAAAAATATTTATTTGTATATAATTAACTTTGCTATTTATTGTGTAGTTATATCCATATAACGTGAAAAAAATAAAACGTAGGTATTTTCTTTAAATATATATTGATTTTTGCCATATCATGTAGTTTTCCCTAATAATTATTAGGTATTATTAATCCCACGAGCTTTTTCTTGAGTTTTGTGGTCTAGTAATTCTTGATATCATTGCCAGTACTTCTCGGTAATTGAACTACTATAATTGACCACCAGCAAAGATAATTGCATGTGTTATTAATAATAAAATTGAATTTATTTTACGTGTAAAAACTCATATTTGCTTCTGAACTATACAAAACTATCTATCTTTACACTCTATTAATAGTTGTGGTCATGATTAATTTATTGTACTTGAGCTAAGATTTTTCAAAAATAACGTCTCTACCATCACGAGGTATCTAGCATTATCAACCTGGCTTACATAAGTTACATTTGCCCCTTTAATTTTCATTAACAAAATGATTATAAGAGTCTATTCAGAGGCTAGATGATGTCAATGTAATTCATACGGTCTGTTGGGCCAAAATGGACACTACATGTGGGCTTGGGTCGTGATAGAAAATTGATTATGCAAGAACATTTTTTTCTCTTTTCAAGCATTCGGTACTAAAACAATCTACAGATTCAATTAATTTGAATTTATGCTAAAAAATACTATGAGTGTCAAACGCTCTCTATCGATTGTATATCTGAAATTATAAAGGGCAAAAAAAATTATACAAGCGTCCTCACAAGAAAAAAAGAAAACGTAGATAAATAATTCATTCATTCTTAACCTCAAATCTTGAAATTAATAAATTTTACACAGTGTGAATCAAAATTAATATTATCGATTTAAAATAAATATCTGATATCAAATAAGAAACCAAAAGAATAATTTCCTACTCTTACAACTAATAAGAAATGGACTTGTGTTCCTCTTTCAAAGGTTGGCAAACTAAAGGTGGAAATTATGGGTGCTGTTTTCTTTCTATTAAATGGTCTTATCGATGGTGCAAGAGGTATATTTGAGACAGACGATAATATTAGGAGCTTTTATGAGTCGACAATAAGTTAATGAAGGGTATATATGAGATAAATTACAAACGTTAAGAATATTTTTAGCCTTTTTTTCATTATTTATTTTCACTTGTAGGTATCAAATGAACAGATTAGATAAATTTTGAACGAATTAAAATGAGTTATATTAAGAATCATGACTAAACACACTCTAAAATTGTTTTACTTTGTTTAAATGTTTTTTTTTAAAAAAAATAGAAAATTTGAAACTTTATTGTCTTTGTTAATATATAATTAAATAAAGAGCAACTTACAAAAATGATTATAGTTTTAGGGTTATTATAGCAAAATCTTCATTAGTCCAGCAATAATCCGTTGGGCTTGTCTTTTCTAGGACACAACAATCGTATGACTCGAACAAACTTTGGACAAGTAGATGAAACTCCCGAAAAAATGAACACCTTCTTAAACTCTCTTTTTACAACATTATCCTCATTTTTTCATGCATTCTACAATATTTTCGTACGCCATCACAAGGTTTAAAAATGACTATTTCCACCGTCACAATTTATGTGATATAGTTTAACTTAGCAGAGTTTAAAAAAGAAAGACTTTCGAAACCTAAAATAAGTCAAGATGTTTGTGTGGCTATAAATCATTACATTAAGGGCAAAATAAAAAATTTAAAGATAGATTATTACTACATATAGAAATGTGCCCTTTTTTTTTGGACGGACTAGAAAGAAAGAATGAATTCAAAATTTAAATGAATTACCATATAGTAAGAGCTACAATATCTAGGGAAATCTATGATGCAAACTCTTGATATCACAAAGTTTATGGAATCTAAATTCACCATCTAAGAACATTTTTGTTTTGAGAATTTGGCACTGAAAAGTCTCATAGTCAACCTTATATTGACCCTTACTGTCACTCCACATAACCGTACATGAAATTTTCACCTCATACGGCTCCACGTTCATTTCTTTAGTATTCATTGGAACCTTTTCCGTGTTTGAGAATTCCTCCTCCCCCCTTCTTCCACTTCGCCCCGAAGAGTATGCCAAGTACTCTCCATGTTCCTCTATGCAATGGACTTCAGGACTCATACCATTGACAAAAGGATCCGCACATGAGATTTTCACCTCACATAGCTCCTCGTTCAATTCTTCTTGGAATCTTTGCCATGTCTGAGAACTCTATCCCTTCCCCCCTTCTTCCACTATGCTCGAAGATTATGCCACACACTCTCCACGTGTCCTCAATGCAATGGACATCAGGACTCCTGGCATTGACAAGTCGTACATGAGATTTTCACCTCATATAACTCCTCGTTCAATTCAAACATTTCTTCATTGGAAGCTTTTCCATGTTTGAGAACTCCCTGCCCCCTCCTTCTACTACTCCTCGTACTCTCCATGCCTCCTCAATGCAACCCTCCTAGCAATGAGAAATGGTGAATGTTCAAAAATATGTCAAAAGGAACATAATAATATATGATCATCTTAGTCTCTCTGCCAAAGTACACTGTCATTTAAGAGGGGAAAAAAAAGGAGTTCTGCTTTAAGCTACTTCATCCGATAAAAAAGAACTCGCGGTTAGAGCAGGGGTAATCTCAAGCTGCCACCATGTTAGCAAGAAGAAACCTTCTTATGTCAGGCAGCGATATGCAAGGTTGTCATACTAGAGAGAGAGCCTCTCCTGTATGAAAAAGAAGAAACAAGAAAATATGACTGCATATCTTAGTAACTGTACCTGTCAAATGAACTGGGGTATTGTCCAAGACCATATAAAGAGTCCAAATTCTCCACATCCCACCGATGTGGGACTCAACACCCCTCCTCACCCCCCAAAAGCTAGCTCATGAGGAGAGGATTGCCCGAGATCATATAAAGAGTCCAAATTCCTCATCCCACCGATGTGGGACTCAACAGTACCAATCAGTAAACGACTTCAGTCAGCCACTAGAGCATATTCATTTTCTCAAAGGCAGTCCATGAACCTGACATAGGAGATACTGATTCTCTTCCAGTCTTTAGTATGATCCATTAGATCCTGCACACGACACGCTTAATCAAGTCACATATAAGAAAGAATAGTTTCTGCAACAAGTCTGTGTGGAAGATGCATTTAGCATTAAAATACAAGTCTGTTTATAATACTGTGGTTCCACCATATGATCATAAATCTTCATGATTTCACAAAAATCATAAGAATAAAGGAACTCATTAAGGATGTAATAGCACTAGCACTAGCACTACATGAGTTGGTAGAAATCCTTAATTTTACCTATCTAGCTGGATGAATGAAAACTTCAAGGCAACTGTTTCCCGAGTAAATTTGATCTTCTTGAATCATTCTAGCGAGTCTCGTGGCATAAGGGCTACACGAATGCAACTCGATAACTTGCAACGATGGGATATCTCCAATTTCACAAGGGATCTCTTTTAGCTTGTAGCAAAACCTCAAAACTAAATGTTGGAGAACTGGAAATGGATAACCACCTGTACTGGCCTGCTTCCAAACCCCCAAGTTTCTGCTCTCAACCAACAGATATTTGAGTCGATGAAACCCCTCTTCATCGGTTTCCCATTCTGGCCCTTGGAAGGAAAAATCTTTCAGTTTGAGAACTTCAAGATTAGGTAACTTCCCAAGAACTTTAGCATCTTCCCACGGCATAAGGCTGCAGCTCAAAGTCAACTTCTTGAGATTCGGTGGGAATGCATTCCATCGTTGGATAGAATTACGGGGATGAGGATTGTTCATTGGCAAGTTGAACAGCAACTTCAGAGTTTCAAGTGAGTACATTTGCTCTAGGTTGTTGAGACAATTGCCAAGCCAATCCACATCTAAAGCATCATGGTTTCCGCCAGTTACTAGATTAGAGGCCAATGTCTTTAGGTTAGGTAATGTAGCAACAAGTCCATGGGAAAAGTTGCTTGTGCTAATAGTAATAGTGCAAAGTGTTTGCAGATTCCTCAAGACTTGAAAGTTCCTTTTAGAGTGATCAGCAATGGGGTGTCCAAATAACAAAACATCACCTTTCACATGAATGTGCCTTAGTATTGGCATCTTCCATATTTCCAACGGAAGTATACGCATTTCCTTGGTTCCCCAATAAATGATTAAGGTTTGTAGATTCTTGAGCTTGGATATCGACCTGGGAAGCTCAGAGTTGATGGAGAGCGCGAGGTACGTCAAATGAACTAGTTTTATGACCTGAATTGGGAAACCGTAGAAGGAATAGTTAACTACATCCAACACCCGAAGCAATTTGAAGCCCATACAATCGAAGTAGGAATCCTCTAAAACCGAGCATGCTTTTGATGACAAGAAAGATCGAATGTATGGATTAGAATATGTGTAGGAGGAGTAGGCAAAAATGTCAGAATGGAAATGTAGGCGCCGGTGAACACCTTGAGGAAAATGTGGTTCCAACCTTCTCACAACATGCAAAAGCTTTTCTCGTTGAGCTTCTTCTTGGCAAAAGTTTCGCAAGATATCATGAATGCTACATGTCTTGACTCTATTATCATAGGATCTCTTACTCACTATAATTAGGCTTCTGTCGATGAGTTCCTGCAAATATTCTTGTGCTACTAATTCCAAAGTTTTTGCTGATTCCAACTTTATAAATCCTTCAGCAGTCCATAACCTGATGAGCCTCCACACAGGGATCTCAAGATCTTCGGGGAAAGCGCCCATGTAAAGAAAGCATGACTTCAAATGATGAGGCAAATGATTATAACTCAATGTTAGTATATCCAAGAATTCCCGCGACTCCTCTGTTACAAATGAAGAATGAATATTTTCTGCAACATCACTCCATTTACCTTCTGTCGCGCTTTCTTTAGAAAGAATTCCTGCTACCATAACAATTGCTAGTGGTAATCCTTTGCATTTTTTGGCAATTTGCATTCCAATCATTTCCATTTTGTAATCGCAGCAGATGCTTGGATCTAATCCCAAAATCTTCTTTTGCAATAGCTTCCAACTTTCATCTACAGTCAAGAAACGCATTTGATGTGGAGGGTTAAGGGGGCTGATAAATCGAGCAACTTTCATGATTCGACTAGTCACCATTACTCTACTTCGATTCTTGTCATTTGGAAAATATCTTTTAACATCATCCCATGCCTTAGTATCCCAAACATCATCCATGACAATGAGATACCTCTGTCCTTTTAAACTTTTGTACAATCGTTCAGCCAATTCTTCATTTTTCATTTCATCCATTATAAACGGAACTTTAGAGGTACAACACAAAAGGTCCAACAACAAATTCCTCACCGTATATCGTTGCGATACAGTTATCCATGCTCTAACATAAAAGTGTTCCTTTATTAACTGGTCATGAAAAATTCTTTTAGCAAGGATGGTTTTACCAATACCCCCCATACCAAAAATTACCACAACATCTAGCTTATCAGGATACCCTGTTAGTTTATCTGCAATTTGTAAAAAATCATCATCTAGACCAACTACAACATCCTTTTGTGAACTCAAAGTTACCGTGACATCACGTGAAGTACCCCCGTTCACAGAAGAACTCCGCGTTGGGCTAACTTTGATAGCAGAAATGTCATTATAAACACTAGTAATTGCAGCCTCAATAGATTTAATCTTTCTAAATAGTACTCGATTAATGCCAAGAAACTTAATTGCAATCTTCTTTAAACTTGAACTAGATGAATACTCAAACATAATTTCCTCAACTAAATCTTCTGCTGTACATGATACATCTCTAATAATTCCTTCTAAACACTTAATGTCCTCATGATCTTTTCCAGTGTCATCAAAAAAGCCTTGTAATAAACTGACCTTTTGTAGGAAAGATTCAATTTTCTTTCTACTTTTTGGATGAAGTTGCATGAGTTTCTGCAGTGTCTGCATCAAAGATGTGACTTCAGCATAAGCCATCTCCAATAAATAAGTTTAATCATTTAGTAAAAGAAGACATTCTATGTTCTTTCTTGAATTGTAGAGACAAAGAAGATAAACATACTTCTTCTTTTTCTTATTTTTATTATTATTTTTAATATAAGAAGACCAGGACTTTTTTTTTTTGGTTTTCCATCTGGTGTCCGATGTTTGATACCTGCATTGGAGCCTGACTAAATTTGGATTCGCATCGGGAAGTCTTACATTTGGGAGTAAAGCGCTTCCTAACAAAGGCAATTCCGTAACCAGGGGGACTCGAACCCGAGACCTCTAGTTAAGAATGAAGGAGTACTTATTATCAATCCACCTTAGTAGAAGACCAAGACTTAATAAGTGATGTCTACCGTCTCACAATACTATTCTATGTCCCACATGGAATATTGAAGACTAGTGGCAATATGACAACAAATATCAAGTTGAAGGAGAAGATATTTGAAATCTAAGCAGATAAGATTAAATAATATGGCACCCCAAAATGGACTTTTGCTAAAAAGGGAACATTTTATTTATTTATTTTTTGTCGGCAACAACCATAACAGTAGAGCAGTAAAACCCAACATACCAAGAAATACAAACAATGACAACAACAACATAGCCTGCGTAGTCCCACAAAGTGTGATCTAAAGAGGGTAGAGTGTACACTGGCCTGCCTATATCCTCGGGGGCAAAGATGTTGTCTATGGGTAAAGATGTTGTTTCTAATAGAAACTTGGCTCAAGGAAAAACAAATCAAAGCAGAAGTAACAGATGTGAAAGAATAACAATGCATACTGAACAGTTACTACAACAAAATAATACAATAATCAAATACAAGAAACAACAGATTAAGGAGAACAACAACATATCCTATGTAATCCCACTATGTGGAGAGGGTAAAATATACGCAAACCTTAGCACTAGACCCTCGGCAAATGGACAAGAAACTTTAAAGTCACAAATAAAACATTCTCAATTCAATTCAAAACTAAACCACATAGCAAAAAGTTTAAAACTTTACCTTGTAAGTAACTTAGCCATTTGACCCATATAGTATTCATTATACTCAAGAATCTCCCTATAACAATGTTCTAATCCACCATTTCTTGCAGATTCAGCCAATTCAGTTACAATATCACCAAACCCATTTCTCCAAGAACTTGATTTGACAGAATAATCAGTGTATTTTGAAGGCCAAAGGCAAAAAAAATCATGGTGCTTAGCTGTTAAAATAACTCTCTTGAAACCAAAATCTTTAGCTACTATGACCCATTGTGTTGCATAAGTTAACAAAGTGGGTTTGAAAATTGATAAGAATATATGTGAATCATTTGTATAAGGACAAAAATAAAAGTCTTAGCACAACTGATAAAGTTATTGTCATGTGACTAGAATGTCACGAAATCAAACTATGACCACAACCTATTATAAAAATATAGAATAAGACTTCTTCAAGAGCTAGTAGGTTGCGTATCAATCGGTTTGGTTCAGTTTTGATTCGATTTATCGGTTAGAAATATTAAACTGTTAAGAATCATTAAGATATTGACTTATTGGTTATCGATTTATATCATTATCGGTTTAATCGTTAAGATTTGATATAAAAAATAAATGATTGAAAATCACTTAGAAACATGATGACAAACCAACTAAACCATAAATATGAGCTGATAAATTGTATCTTGCTACAAAACAACACTAACACATTGTAGAATACTCAAAAGTTTGAGACGGCCAAAAATAAAAATATGAAACTAAATTTTAAGTCAAGAACTTTATATACCGAATGGTATAAATATAATTTATTAATTTATTATCGAGTTATCGATTAACCTGTTAAAAAACCTCAAACCATTAAGGACCGATAACCTAATAATTAAAATCGTTAAATCAATAACCTATTATCGATAAATCAATATCTTTTTTTCGATTCGAATTTTCGATTTTGATTCAGGTTTGAATGGCCCTAAGCTAGTGCACCATGCTTAACTAGACATAAATTTAGTTTTAAATGAAAAATAAAAATTACAATGGCTAGATTTAGAAGTAGCAAAGTGCAAAAGCCAGTCAACAGTCAACACTTGGAGTCGCCGGTAAACTCCACCTCACTCCGGCAACAATACAGTGACCGGCGGCGAAAAAATAGTCGACGGCAATCCCAAGATGATAAAGAACAAACCCATTACACAATTTCTCAAAACAATTATAATCCTCTTCTTATTTCAACTTTCAAGAACTATACAATTTTCACATCCAAAGCCACCTCCACTCCCAATTCTACCAATCCCAAAATCCCGTCAAATCTCATGGCAAATTGCAGAAATGGCACTTTTTCTCCACTTTGGTACCAACACTTTTACAGATACAGAATGGGGTACAGGTCATGTTGACCCATCAATCTTTAACCCCAATTTGTTAAATGCAACACAATGGGTTACAGTAGCTAAAGATTTTGGTTTTAAGAGAGTAATTTTAACTGCTAAGCACCATGATGGGTTTTGTCTTTGGCCTTCAAAATACACTGATTATTCTGTTAAATCAAGTCCTTGGAGAAATGGGTCTGGTGATATTGTAGCTGAATTGGCTGAAGCTGCAAGAAATGGGGGATTGGAATTGGGTGTGTATCTTTCTCCATGGGATAGGCATGAACATTGTTATGGGGAAACTCTTGAGTATAATGAATTCTATATGGGTCAAATGACTGAGTTGCTTACAAGGTAAAGATTTGAACTTTTTGTTGTGTGGTTTGGTTTTGAGAGTGTTGTCTAGTTTGCCTTATCAGTATTGTTTTTTGTCGATTTTAGTAGCATGTGTTGTTTCCTTTGGTTTAGTTATGGTATGTTTGTTGTGGCTACTTGGCAATCTTTATTTAAGCTGAGTGTCTATCGGAAACAACCTATCTGTCTCTACTGGGGAGGGGTAAGGTCTGTGTTCCTCAATTTCTGTTGCTATTTGCTGCATTTTGTACTTATATTATCGTATGATTTTGTTGTAGTTACTGTTAGTGTTTGCTTAAGCTGTGAAGCGAGGCTCAAAATATGTTGAGTGCTTCGTACTCACTTAATGTGCGCTTCAGTGTTGTCATCAAGGTTCTAAGACTTACTTTTTGTTGCCAATGAGTTTGTTCTTAAGAGGCGACACTAAATGATTTGATATTTCAGTTTATCATAAAAAAAATCAATTTCTTTGTTCATATGTTTGGCATTCATGCTTATAATTATTAGTCTTTGGATTAAACATATATTTGTATTTTTTCCTTCCTACCCTCCCCATACCACTTGGTTTGCTGTTCTCGGTTTGGTTTTGAATTGATTTGAGAATGTTTTTAGTGATTTCAATAAGAGCATTTCTTGGTTTGTTGGATTATGCCGCTCTATTGTTATGGTTGTTGTTGCTTACAAGGTAAAGATTTAATTTTTTGTTCTGTGGTTTAGTTCCTCGATTTATGTTACTATTTGCTGCTTTTTGTACTTTGATTATCGTATTATTTTGTTGTAGTTATTGTTTACTGTTCAGAATGCTTTGTCATACTTTGTATAGTATTTTGCCTTGGGTTCTTCACTTCAGTTATTTCCTTTTTCGATCTGCTTTGAATTGTTTTTCCTTGAGCCGAGGATCTATCAGAAACAACTTCTCTACACCCTAGGGATAAGGTCTGTGTTCTATCTTCTCTAGACCTCACTTTGTGGGATTATATTGGGTATGTGTTGTTGTTCTGTCATTTAGTTTTGAATTGATTTGAGAATGTATTTTTTGGTGAATTTAAGAGCATTTCTTGGTTTGTTGGATTCTACTGCTTTATTGTTATGGTTGTTGCAGACCCTAAAATAAATAATTAGAAGTATTCCGTTTCCTACAATTTAAGATTCTAGATGAGGTGGTACACATAGTTTTGATTGTTAGTAAGATAATAGTTACAACCTGTATTAGGGAAATAATAAAGCATGTGCTTTTGGATTAGAGCTTGTTCTGGCTTTAATGTAGTTATTCATGTTGTGATAGGGATATTGTATATGTCTATGTAATTCAAAGAACGTGAAAATGGGGAGTGAGTAATGAAGTTGTGTATGATGGTTTAAAATTGTAACTCACGTTTGCAGTTTCACAGTCGAATTTTTACGGTGCCAATCTAGAATGATTCTTTTTTTGTCCGGGAATTGTTATCAAAGGACCAATTTAGAATGATTTCTTTAAGTATGAGTTCTATGATGACAGGGATTTGTAAGTCGTTATACTTACTAATGACTTCAAACAACAACAACTACTACTACTACGCCTCAATTCCAATCTTGTCAAGGTTGGCTATATTAATCCTATTCATTTCTCTCAATTTGGTCTTGTTTCGTACTAATGGCTCTAAAGCAACACAAATATGAACATATCACAGTTTAATTGTTTGTGCCAGACTGCATATTTTAGAAGCTTTAAGGTATATTTGTTGGCTTCTGTATATACAAGCTAGCTGTAAAACGAACTTTGAGTTCCTTATCTGAATGATAGATTCCTAATTTAGTTCTCGCAATAATTAATAAACCTTATTCAAATGGAAATACTACTTTTTTCCCTAGAACAGCCAAATTTAACTATGGACACGAGGAACGTGAATTCACACTCTTACTCGAGTCGTGATACTTCAGGTCATCTTACCAAAGTATGAGAGGATCTGACCCCCCACCAAGTATAGTTTGTATTTATTTTGGTTGCTTAGTTCACTGTTTCTTGCCATTAAAACTGCACGTGCATTTAGACAAAGAAATATGTGAAACTTGATTATACAGGACATATAGGCAGAATTTATGAAATTAACTGCTTTTTTTTCCTTCTGAGTTTCGATGATTAGAGAAACTTCTAACAACAATCACTTCCAATCTCCACCCCTGCCGAAAAAAACCTGTTGAGCAGATATGGAGAGATTAAATATGTTTTTTTAGATGGTGCAAAAGGTGATGGCGAGAAGGATATGGAGTACTTCTTTGATGATTGGTTTAGCCTTATTCATCAACTCCAACCTGGAGTTTCGATCTTCTCTGATAGTGGTCCTGATACGAGGTGGGTTGGGAACGAGAATGGTATTGCTGGAAGCACTTGCTGGTCCCTTTTCAACCGCAGTGCAGTCAAGATTGGTGGTTATAGTGATGCCAGGTAAGTCTTGTTTGATTAGTCTCATCTTCATTGATCTTCGTATTCTTATTTTCTTTCAGCAAAAACTTCTTCCCTCATTGTTTACTGTTAGATGTAATTGCCATTTCAGCTAGCAATAACACCTTTAGTAAAAATGAACGGCCCCTATCACTCTTAAATTCCGCCAATTGAGACAAGAAACCTATATGGATAAAGTGCTTTCAAATAATGCATCACAATTCCCAGTGTCTTTCCTGCATCATTCAACTCTTTTTTCTCGAAACACTGAGCTTCCTTTTATCCTTCTATTTTTTTCATGTGTTCAACAGATATGCGGCGGAGGGGGAAGCCTTTGGCCTTGACTGGGTTCCTGCTGAGTGTGATGTGTCTATCCGAACTGGTTGGTTTTGGCATGCTTCAGAAAAGCCAAAAAGTGCAATGACTCTTCTGGATTTGTATTACAAATCAGTCGGTAGAAACTGTCCCTTATTGCTAAATGTACCACCAAACTCATCTGGTCTCATATCAGACGAAGATATACAAGTCCTCAAAGAGTTCTCCGACCTTCGTAATTCTATATTCTCCCATAATATTGCAAAATCTGCTCTTCTTTCTGCCAGCAGTACACGAGGAGATCCTAATGATTCACAGTTTAGCCCCAAGAATGTAATTGAGGAAGGATTATATACATATTGGGCTCCAGATCAGGGACAACAATCAGACTGGACACTATATTTAGAATTTCAACAGGTTATAACTTTCAATGTCTTGGAACTTCAAGAACCAATTCAAATGGGGCAGCGGATTATCGAGTTCCATCTTGACATGTTAGATGAAAATGGAAAATGGCAACATGTGGTAAATGGAACGACAGCAGGATATCGGAGGCTGTTACTTTTTCCAACAGTGAAATCCCACCTACTAAGGTTGGTTATCGACAAGTCCAAGGTGTTCCCTCTACTCTCCCACTTGGGAATTTACATGGATTCATATTCTGTTCCACGACATGTCTCTGATGATACACACACGAAATCAAAGTTCATTAACAACTTAGTTTTCAGGAGAACAGCATACAACCAGTCTCAATCTGCTTCCATCTAATCTTCGTCGAGCAGCTTTGAGTGTACAATGAATGTTTTTTTTGGTTTTGTTTTTCTGATGCTTTTGCTTGTTGGTTTTTCTTCAACTTCAGGTGTTGTAACATAAAGTTTATGAAATACAACTCACATTAGTGTGGAGCAACTTTCAATGCACTGGACATAAACCTTGTGATTTTCTAATGCTTGTGTGAGTAAATTTTTAAACCTGATTTCAGGTGTTGTGTGAAGTTCATAAAATGTGTACATAAGACCCAATGTAGTCCGACACTTTTTCGGACCTCACATATAGCAGAAGCTTAGTGTATCAGACCATTTCTTTGTTAATGTATGGTGATGTATGGAATGACTTCCAAACATCTTAGCATATTAATTAAGTTCGTTTTGTTTTTTTGGTAAAAAAGATGAAGATTAAGACACCTAAATCTTAAGGCATATGTGATTTTAAAGATCAAATGGCGCTTATTAGATTCTCTTAATTTATCAAGGGAAAAGGCTCAAATATGCCATCGAACTTTCAGAAAAGGCTCATTTATGCCATCTGTTAAAAGTTTGGCTCATTTATGCCATTGTTGTTAAAGAAAAGGCTCATCCATGCCATTTTTTTTAACTCCGGTTTTGCAAAACCACTTTTTACACCCCAAACAAGGTTTAACATTTTTCAATTGTAGTTTTTGGATCAAATGTACTTTTTTTGCTTCTTCTTCCTTAAGAACACCAAGAACACATAAAGAATATTAACAATTTCCAAATTTCAATCTTCTTTAATTCTTCACGAAATCACCTCAAATTTCAAGAGTAGTTTCCTTTCGAGTTAGATACCAAAACTCAATATCTTTTGAGCGCGAATTCAACCTAACTCAACAAGACCCACTTGAAATTTCTTCAAAGTTTCAAAACTTCAACATTCTTTAATGGTAGAATTTTCTCCACAACTTCAAATCATTTGAAATTTTGAACATACACTCAAAAAACACTAGGGAATAAAGATCTAATGTCAAAAACAACTACAAAAACACGAATCAAAGCAAATTTTTTAAATTTTGGGATTGATTTTCATTTTTTTGGAATATATTTTTTAATACGGGTAAATTTTTTAAATTCTACAAATGATTTTAGAATTTTGATTTTTTTTAAAAAAAGAAATTAATGAAGTAGCCGAAATTTGAGATGATTTCGTGAAGAATTTAAAAAGTTTGAAATTTGGAAATTGTTAATGTTCTTCATGTGTTCTTAAGGAAGAAGAAGCAAAAAGAGTACATTTGATTCAAAAACTACAATTGAAAAATGTTAAACCTTGTTTGGGGTATAAAAAGTGGTTTTGCAAAACCAGAGTTAAAAAAAATGGCATGGATGAGCCCTTTCTTTAACAGTAATGGCATAGATGAGCCAAACTTTTAACGAATGACATAAATGAGCCTTTTTTGAAAGTTCGATGGCATATTTGAGTCTTTTCCCATTTATCAATCTATGTATTTTTTGTATAAGGCACAACAAGTTATGTCGTATGTCGAGAGGGCAATATCCCACAAGTTATGTCGTATGCCAAGAGGATATAATGCATTTCAAAAAGCAGACCTATGCACATACGCTACGATTCCACATTAGCTAACGATATTTTTTCCTCTAAAAATGATAAATAACATATGCCCCAAAAGGCATAACTTGAGTTTATGAACACTACAACAAATTCTGGAAAATACTACACAACTTATGCCGAGCAAGATAAAAGTTATGTAGAGCGAATTACGTTTGGATAGATAAGGGTACTTTGGTCCATAACTTTTCATTAAATGAGCACCGAGGACAAAATTTAAAAATCATCACATTTAAGGGCAAAAATTAAAACCACCCCAAAATAGAAACAATCCATACAAAAACTTAAGATCATTTACACTTTAGTCGCTATTTTGTATTTGTTTTAAATTTTTACCCTTTAGGGCAAATAACTTTTTGTACGGGGCATAAATTTATATATTCACATCATAATATCCATCAATTACTTTCCACACCTTTAAAAAACTCATGGCTCGCTTAGACATAACTTCGATTTCTATGAACAAAAAATACAAATCAACTAATCTAAAGGTTAAAAATTTAAAAAAATCGACTCATTTGAAAGACAAATCATACAATTACCCTCTTACTTCATTGTGGGAGAGTCCACTTGATCTTATTGGACCAGGCCCAAGTAGAAAAGCCCACATAACTTTCAATTGTCATTATACCCTCAGAAAACTAAAATATTTACCATTCAGACCATTTAAACCTCCATTTTAGCAAAACTCCTCACTTTCTCCAGAACCCTTGTTCATTTTTCCACTCTCACTGTGTTAACGTTTTCCGGCGCCGCCACCGTCGACGGCATTATACCTGCAGGTCCATTTCGTCTTTTACATCAAGTACTAAACAAACTCTTTTTGATTTGTTTAGGTTTCTACGCATATTTTGCCCTAATCTTGAATTTTCATGTAACTTTTAGTTATGGTTTTTGCTGATTTATTCACTTTGTATATGTTGTTTGAGACTATTTAAGTAATGGGTATTCGTTAAATGATCTGATTTTGCTTTGTTTTGAATTAAAGATTTGATTTTTATATCCTTTGTTTTGTTGGGGTAATAAGCATTTCTTCTTGTGTTAAGATTTGGATTGCTGGGTTCATGAGGACGTGGAGGACACGGATTAGGTTAGAAGGCTAGTAGGAAGTAGTGTTTTGTCTTGCGGTCCTTTCATATTAGTAGTTATAGTATTATTGCTTTGGTAGTTTTTGTGATTTCTGTTACTCTATGGTGTTGCTTGTACCTTGAGTATTGTAGTTTCTGTTCTGTTACTATCTATTGTTTTTTGTTCTCTCTACCTCTTAAGGCGGTGTAAGGTTTGGGTACACTCTACTCTCTCCAGACTCCATTTGTGGGAGTGGAATTTCAATGGGTATGTTGTTGTTGTTAAGATTTGGGTTGCATGGTCTAGTTCTTCTACAGCATGTTGTAGATCGGTAGTTATTTAGGGTTCACACTTGAATTGAAAAGGGCAGTAGATTTTATCTTTTTTTTTTGGGTTTGAATTTGAATAATTAAAATTATTGTTGACCTGATTCTGCTATGTTTCTGATATTACCACTGTTTTGTTGTTTTGAATAGTTGCTAAGCTTCAGCTTTTGGGTTTCAGCTTCGTATCTCCAATTTCTTTCTAATGGCGGTAAGCTTTTTTTCTATTTTAAAAATAATGTTTAGATTGTGGATTCCATATCTAATGTTTTTTAACGTTCTCAGATTGACAAACTCTTCAAAGATGAAGCCACTGAAGAAAAGGGTGAGCGAGCTAGGATGGTAAGTCTCATTTTGTTACCCAAATATCGAGCATCATGTGAGAAAGACAAGTTTACTGGTTGCATTGCCATATTATATAGCGGCTTACGACTATTATTCTTCGATTTTCTGAAACCATTTGAGTGTTTCAAATTTTAGGCATCCTTTATTGGAGCAATGGCAATTGCTGATTTGGTAAAGACAACCTTAGGACCTAAGGGAATGGTAAGAACTAAGTTTTTGATTATGTATTTTGCCGGTATTAAGAAATGAGAAGAGTTAGGATTGTAGTTTTGATAGATACTACATTTTGTTACAAAATTTGCAGGATAAAATTCTGCAATCAACAGGCAGAGGACACAGTGTTACAGTTACCAATGACGGTGCAACAATTTTGAAGTCTCTTCATATTGATAATCCAGCTGCAAAGGTCCTTGTGGGTATCCTTGATGTCTTTGTGTTCCTTGTATTTTTTCCCTAAAGTAAGTGATCATTTTTCTTAGGGTGTTAGATAGTTCTGCTCTCTTTTGAGATAATTGTAACTAGTTGGTTGTTGAGCTCCATGAACACTATTGTTGAAGGTAAAAGTTGGATCGTATCCAAAAATGAATCCGGTGAACATACTGTTTAATAGGTTCATTTGGACAAATGGCAAACAGGTATAGTGGTTCAGTGGAAGATTACACAACTTTCTCTTTCTTTTTCGGTTTAAGTTATCATTTAAAAGAAAGGCCAGATATATACTACTTATTTGAGACCTTTTACAAATAGTTAAATGAGATAGACACAGAAACTTCATCATAGGAAAGATCCTGGGGAACAAAATGATGTGATTTTATGCAATGTTATACCTTGACCCTTTGTAAGATATCTCCAAGGTACAGGATGATGAAGTTGGTGATGGGACAACTTCAGTAGTCGTTTTGGCTGGAGAACTTTTGAGGGAGGCAGAGAAGCTGGTAAACGCAAAAATTCATCCAATGACAATTATAGCAGGTTTGTTCTTATGATCTGATGTCTTAACATGTTTCGTACAGGCATACACGTGTATGTATATTGACACTTCCTTCAAGATTCTTATATTCAGAATAGTAGAGTACAAGCTGCTTTATTTGAATTTTCTTGTGTATGATTACTGCAGTACTTGCTTTCCAATGCTTGACGGTTGTTAATCTAGAAAAAGCTAGACTATTTTTCCTTGGATGATATTGAATGCTATGATAGGCTTTAAGTTTGCAGCAGAACATCAGTATATAGCTTCCTTGATATCTGTATATTAGTAACATGGGTAGTGATTGAATGCTGAGTTCTTGGGATAATTTTGTTTTTCATTGATTTCTTCCGGTCTGTCAGTCTTGGTGGGCAGAGAGTGCCTTGTAAGGAGGTAGAAGGTACCTGGTGGAATAGTGCTCGGATACCTAATTTTAAAAACCTAAACTACTGTAAATGAGATATTGCCAAGAGGCGGCATTAAATCCTTCACACCCCAACATTTCCATCCAAAAACAGCTAAAATCTTTTTCTTTTCTGCTTATCAAGCCAAAACGTAACAAGTTCCTATTTCTTAGTTATATGTTTAGTTAATAGTATCTGAGGTACCTAATCTGGTCCAAACTTGAGTGTACCTATCAATATTTTATTTGTTTCTTTATATCAGGTTTCCGGATGGCATCTGAGTGTGCCCGCAGTGTTCTGGAGCAGAAGGTTGTGGATAATAAGCAGGATGCAGGTATTGTTGCTTGAGTTGTTAGTTTTATGTAACATCATAGCAGAGAACCTACATTTAATGGCATATATTGATTTTGATTTTCCTTAGACTGGTATACGATTTTCTCTTTGAACTATGCCAAGATAAATTTTTCTGGTGCTAGTAGCTGATAATCAATTTAATCAGTCCAAGAGTTATTTATTTATCTTACTTTTTCTCATTATGATATGGTCATTTCCTTTTTTTGTTGCAGAGAAGTTTAGATCGGACTTGATGAATATTGCAAGGACTACTTTGAGCTCAAAAATTTTGTCTCAGGACAAGGAGCATTTTGCAAAACTGGCTGTTGATGCGGTTATGAGGTTAAAGGTCAATATTTCATCTGCTTTAGCAACTTACGAAGAACATATTTTTCTTTTTAATTGTGTGATCTCGGTCTATCTGCATTATTCAAAATTCTAATGTGAATGAAACTTAGTTTTCCTCTTCCTTATCTATAAATAAACAGAGTCTTTCCTTTTTCCTTGGGCAGATTTGGTTTTGCCAAATTAGGACTTTTTCACTTTCTTTCAGCGATTAAATTCATTAACTTCTGCTTTATATTATCAAATGTGAAAAATTAACATGAAAATGAGTCTATCACTTATCTATTGTTAAAAGATGTGTGCTCTCCCATTAACTCTTCCCATCCCCTTCCGTTTGTTAGTTTTATTCATATATCGTGTTTTCAATCTTTTGTTAAATTGATTGTAATAACAGGGAAGTACCAATCTTGAAGCAATCCAGATAATTAAGAAACCTGGAGGGTCATTGAAGGATTCATTTTTAGATGAAGGGTGAGTAAATAAACTCAAGTTTTCTTCTGGTTTGAACTATTTATTACTACATGCATTATTTCCCATGTCTAGGTTCTTTATTTATCTGTTCTTCATTCTCAAAAATGGTAATTTCCGATGAAAGACATAGGACTGTAGTGCTTTATTGATTCTTGCGTCTTTATTCTTTGTTTACATTAGTGAAAACAGCCTGTTTATCCAATATGATTCCACTGCAATTGTTGCTGTATCCTTCAGTTGATGAACCTGATGTCTGTATAGTTGGTTTTCTTGGGCCTTAACTAATTATAGAAGGGTCTGCCTTGAGCCATCATGAACCTACGTTTCTTGGGCCTTAACTAATTCCAGTACTTGGCTAGATTGGTGCTTGTTTCTTCCAGTACTCTCTAGATTAGAGTAACTGAAACACTCAATCCACATTAAATGATCCCAAACCATATAAACCAGACTTAATTTAGAATTAATTTCAGGTGTTATATACAAGTTATAAGTTTTTCTTGTTAGCCCAGTCCCCCCCTCAATGGAATATAAGTTTCTGCAGTTCCTTTTTCTCGTTGAAAGACAAATCTGTGTGTCTAGGTCATGCGTTTTGTTACATATTCTCTTTTGAAGTGGTAGTAAAGTTCCTTTTTGTAGGTTTATTTTGGACAAAAAGATTGGGGTTGGCCAACCAAAACGCATAGAAAATGCTAAGATTTTGGTGGCAAATACTGCTATGGATACAGATAAAGTGAAGATCTATGGTGCACGTGTTCGAGTTGACTCAATGGCCAAGGTTGCTGATCTAGAAGCAGCTGAAAAGGAAAAAATGAGAGAGAAGGTGCAAAAGATCATTAGTCATGGAATAAATTGCTTTGTTAACCGACAGCTGATCTACAATTTCCCAGAGGAACTATTTGCTGATGCAGGGATACTTGCAATAGAGCATGCTGACTTTGATGGTATTGAGCGGTTGGGTTTAGTTACTGGGGGAGAAATTGCGTCAACCTTTGATAACCCAGAGTCTGTCAAACTTGGCCACTGCAAACTTATCGAGGAGATCATGATTGGTGAAGATAAGCTGATCCACTTCTCTGGGGTTGCAATGGGTCAGGCATGTACAATTGTTCTGAGAGGTGCAAGGTGAGTTGGTGTTACAGTGTCTGCCTTTTATTTTCATTTCTTTCACTTGCTTGTACAAGCTTGTTATGCATAACTGTGATGTTCCTTGTGTGAATATTAAACCAAGACAATAGACGCCTAATTTTTACCTCTCCCCTCTTAAAGGTAGTTTGAGCATTTAAATTTGTTTTAGAAGTCTAGGGATAATTATTTTTTATGTAAAAGAAAAAAAGAAGCATTGTTTGGCTGTTTGTTTTTACTTTTACTAGAGGACCGCTCGACTCCTTAGTGCTTGTGTTCTCTGAAAATGGAACTGATGATAATTGGGCCACCTTTCATTCTTCTGGAGTTTTTGTGTCTTCCTTGTTGGGTTTTAAATATGATGATATGTTCTCCTTGTGATGTGTTTCCTTGTTAACATCTCTGTTGTTCTTTTTTTCAGTCCTCATGTACTGGATGAAGCTGAAAGATCTCTGCACGATGCATTGTGTGTACTATCTCAGACAGTAAATGATAGCAGGGTTCTACTTGGAGGTGGATGGCCAGAGATGGTGATGGCTAAGGCAGTTGATGAACTAGCTAAGAAGACTCCAGGTAAAAGATCTCATGCAATTGAGGCTTTCACCCGTGCACTTTTGGCAATTCCAACCACCATTGCCGACAATGCTGGGTTAGACAGTGCTGAACTGATTGCTCAGCTTCGAGCTGAACACCACAAGGACGAAAGCAATGCAGGAATTGATGTCATCTCTGGATCCGTGAGTAACTGATTTAAGATTTTTGAAATGAACTTTGTTGTCATGCTACGAGTTCAGAACAGTTTCGAGTACGGAGCTGTTCTGAGCTTGTTGTCTCTGCTATCTTTTTGCTTGACTTTGCCTTAAGCATTAAAATAAGTGCAATATGGAAGTGATAAAAGCTAAAACTGATGCGATATCCTAAAGTTAGCTGTATTTATCAAAATCTCTAGTCAGATCTGTTTTCCTTCTTGGGAGATTTCACCATAACCACCATTTAACTTTAAATAGTTGGTGCTTAATCTGCTTGCAACTCGATGTTTGTTAAAGTCAATGTTTGACTCTCTCTCTCTCGTAGATAAAGTCATTGTTTTCCTACCTCTTGCACAAGTGTGCTTTGTTTTACTAGTTGGACAATAGTTCTATTACTGACACTTTTAACGGTAAAGCAGCAGCTATTGGTGGCCTTACTCTAACCTCATTTTTTCATGCCTTAAGTTTTTGCAAACTACTATAGAAATAAGAATGAGTTAATTGACATTAACCGAAATGGAAGAGATGGATCGGAAAGTTTTTTTCCTTGTGTGGCTTGAATGGAAAGGAAGAAGCAGATAAACTGTCCTTTTCTCTTCCGACTCAAGAGGGGCTTTCTTTCTTTTTCCTTTGTTTCCGTTCCATAGCACTAAATGAATCTTCGTAATCATGTGCATATCTTGCTTGCTTATTAAGAGTAGTACTTGTCTAAATTTACTTATCCAACTGGGCTTCTTTGACAGGTTGGAGATATGTCAGAGCTAGGAATATCCGAGTCATTCAAAGTCAAACAGGCAGTATTGCTCTCTGCCACTGAGGCTGCTGAGATGATCCTAAGGGTTGACGAAATCATCACTTGCGCCCCACGGAGGAGGGAGGGAATGTAAAAAAACAATATTGGTCATGGTTTAAGCCGTTAAGATGACTCGTATTATTATGGTTTGAGAACTTGAGGTGGTAGGTAAACGAACCGAAATGATAGATTGCTATTGGAACCATGCTAAAGTGCTAGTTGATTTTGCTTTTGTTTTTGTTTTTTTGAGGAAATGTTTTCATCGTCTAAGTTTTAAGTAAATGCATGCTTCTATTACTCTAGACATGTATCTGTTTTCAATCAACACTAGTGATTTTGTCATTTCAAGCATCAAAGAGTTGGTACACTAAGTCATAATTCTTTATTCTCTTATTATATAAGAGAGAGTTCACGCTGAAGCAGGCACGTCTGCCTGCTTCAGCGTGTTTCCGAAATTATGAAATCCGTATAGACTATGACTTTTAGACGCTTGCTTCAGCGTGTTTCCGAAATTATGAAATCCGTATAGACTATGACTTTTAGACGCTGAAGCAGGTATGTCGACAGAGATGTGCCTGCTTCAGTGTGTTTCGGGAAAAAAATTTTAAAAAAATTATTTCTTTTGTTATACTTTAATTTAATTAGTGTATACTTTTTTCGAAATTATGAAATCTGTTTTAGCTATGACTTTTAGTTTTATAATAAGAGAGTTAAAAAATTATTTCTTTTGTTCTACTTTAATTTAATTAGTGTATAATTGTTTCGAAATTATGAAATCCGTTTTAGCTATGACTTTTAGACACTGAAGCAGGCACGTCTCCGTCGACATGCCTGCTTCAGTGTGTTTCGGAAAAAAAAAATTTTTAAAATTATTTCTTTTGTTCTACTTTAATTTAATTAGTGTATAATTTTTCTGAAATTATGAAATCTGTTTTAGCTTTGACTTTTAGTTTTAAATGAGTTCACGCTGAAGCAGGCACGTCTCCGTCGACGTGCTTGCTTCAGCGTGTTTCGAAAAAAAATTTTAAAAAAATTTCTTTTGTTCTACTTTAATTTAATTAGTGTATAATTTTTCTGAAATTATGAAATCCGTTTTAGCTATGACTTTTAGTTTTAAATTCATATTCTTTAGTTATAGCTTCATTATTTTGAATGTCGGTAATATTTGTTTATATCTTGTAACTACTTTGAGTAAAAAATCAACTCGATGATGAAAAATACTTTAATGATGGACATCTTAATGGACCTTTTCACATTAAATTTGCGCAAACAAAAAGTAATTAACAATTTAAAATATCTAAAAATCATATTAAAATTTAATAAGCCAATCCAAATAGTCTCTTAGTCAAATTACTTTAATACTTAATTAAGTTAAATTATATTGTCAACACATATAGTAAAACAATTTTTTTTAACTCATGCTAATTAGCACGACTTAAAAATATCTTCCTTTTGAGTTCTTAGATAAAAGTTTAGACCAACTAATTTATGAAATTTTTTATGATAAAAAAAAATATATATTTTAAATATTTCACATATATTATGCACGGGCTATCTTTTAATAGTACTATATATAAGTTGAAGTAGAACAAATTGCGATCAATGACCTTCTACTGCATAAACCAAAAGCCAAATTTTAAAATTAGTTTGATTTTTAATAATATGATAACATTTTTTAAAAATAGAAAACTGAATTTTCAAAACCATAGTATACTGTTTCATGCATGGAGTGGATGATCAGCCTTGAATCTTGGTTAACTTGGGCATCATCTGTCTTCTTAAATTCATAAAAACATCAACATCTAAACTTGAACATCCAAGTCACGAGATTGAGAAATCATCTTTCTTGATACATCTTTAAAAAACCAAAGTTCAAAAAACTGAGGTCTAAAATGCTTGTAATTTGCATCTAGTGACCTTACATCTCCGCGAGGACATATAGAAGCAGTGTATGTGGTTCTTTCGATGTATTTTGGGTTTGAACTTGAGCCATAAGATGCACTTCAAAGACTAATGACAATCCTTGACTTGTAGCACAGTGTGCAACAGTGTTGGTAGTGGTAATACCATTTTTTAGGACCTGCCAAACAAAATGGCATAGATACTTGAAAAAAAGTTATCCTAGGAAAACCAAATCATGGAAAATCTGTCAATCATTTTCCTGAATCTGATAAAATTATGCGTGTTGGAGATGTGTTACAGAATATATCTTCACTTTTCCTTGCAGCAAATATAATGGAGAAAAAAGAATTGGGTGAGTCCACGGATGCATTCAGAAATATCACAATGTTTCGTTCCTTTTAGTTTTGGATGAGGTTTTCAAGCACTTGCAGATTTAAGAGGGGTGAATTCTAAGATGGTTACAACAACATTCCCAGTGTAGTCCCACAAGAGGGGTCTAGGGAGGGTAGGATGTACGCAGACCTTATCCCTACCTTTGTGAGGTAGCGAGGCTGTTTCCAATAGACCCTTAGCTCAAAAGAAGTGGAATCAAAGCATTATTGGAAAAAAAAATAATGACAACAAAATAGCAAGAGAAGTATGGCAAACTCAAAAACGTTTGGACTGAAACAAATAATCTGCTAACCTCTATAATTTATGTTATCTTGACATCACGAAGAAGTCTAGCAGCCATCGCACCACATCTTCTAGCTTCCCAATCACTAAGCTTTCTGTTCTCTAGATCCAAAACCAGGTCGTTGTCTACCTTGCCCTCATTGTCAATCGCATTATCTTGATTAAATCCATATTTACTTTCATCTTCATCTGATCCATGCTTAGTTTCTGTTTCCCCAACCTCTTCTGTCTGCTGCTGAGCCATCTGTCTAACAATTTCCGAGGTACTTCCTTGTGACTTGAAGCCCATTATGTATAGCTGGATGCTTGGATGTTGGTAAGTACTATCCATCTGCATAAAAGTAGGTCCACATAAAAGAAAAATAAATGTCCAAACATTAAATTCTGGACATAGGACAGATTGGAGACGAAAATATCAGTTCCATCGGTCGGAGAATTAGGGACCAAAAACTTAGCCATAATCGATCTGATTATTTATTTGGAAGCCCTTTCTACAGAGAATCAACAAAACCATTTGCAAATGCAAAGTTTCAGTGCAACTATCTCATGAAAAAATTACCATAATTAAGTTCCACAATATACACACAAAACTGATGATGATAGGAGATTATATGGCCTAGTTACCTTTGCTTTTGGAACAGTTTTGACCTCAAAATGTCTCTTCCACGTCTCAAGCATCTTTTCATGGACATTTGTCGATCGGATTTCATGACCCAACTATAAATGAGAAGTTCATTAATAATAACAAAAAGAGAATTGGATAAAGAAAATAAATTTGGGAAGTTCTATAAAACATTAGAGGATACAACACCAAAATTGTTGTCTTCGGTCCAGACAGTGCAATTATCGTCTGCAAAAGTGGTTCCAAAAGATGCTCTGCATAAACCTAGTAGAGATATGTAATTATTAGTGCAGATAAACTACAATAGAGAAATAAGACAGCTATTTCCTAGTAACTTTCTATTGATTAGTCCAGGGGAGATGCTGAGGCGAATTTTAGATCGTAGAGAGACTGCTTAACTATTCTGGAAACGATACTGATAACAGCTTCTGCATAAATCTATATTTCATAAAAGATATCCGGTTTGCTGAAGAAACCGACAGCTTACTTTATCATGTTATCATCTATGAAAATCTCTACACCATCCACTCTGAAAAATCATGGCAAATCTAAAAACTGTTGCACAAAATACCATACACCACTGAAACCAAATGAGAAAACATGCGCTATGCCCTATGGAAAATCATCATGGATACAGATTCCTTAATTTTCTTTTACTAGCACTGCAATGTACGTATGATCATTGGTCCACAAACTGTATGTCTCGCTTTCTCTTAGCAGAAAAAAAATATTTCTTCTCAGTTTCAGTGCAAATCAAAGGCCTGCCAAGGAGCAAGTAGAATTCAACTACCAAATAGATGATAAAACTTACAACATCCGTCCCAATGATATAGTCGAATGGAGGGCCAACGGCCTTTATATGAGTTTCATTACCCCAGTCCAACTCTGCAGCCTGTATGGAACCAAATGAATCTACAAGGAATAGAGCTTTCAGTCAGATCATAGTAAATACAACCACATCCTCTCAAAATTAAATTTAAAGAAATCAATGGAACAAAGTTCACTTTGCATAGTACAACAAATGATAGAGAATATACAGTTCAAAAAGCTAAAAAGATCCAAATGGCACATTAATTTGAAACCTGGATCTGAGATTGTCTGCATGATCCTGGAAGTATTACGCTCAACATTTCTCATTAGCAATGGCAAAACCTCAGTTTGGTCAGTTGAAACTACATCACATCCAAGCAATGCCATGCCTGTGGAAATAAGTTCCATCTCAGACAAAGAACCATGTAACTATAGATGGTATCTAAAAGAATTGAGTCTAATAAAGTAAAGGCAGCCTACCAAATCCTGCTACTCCACAACCTGCCCCGAGTTCGATCACACGCTTTCCTCTCAATTTAGATGGAGAAAACCTCCCCTTTCGACAATTTCTCTCCTATAATTTCAAATCAAAGTTTCCAGCTAATAACGTCGAAACTGAAGGAGTAGGTGTGCTCAAAAAAGTATATATACATATGTACATGTAGATATATATAAGCTTGAATAACTGAAGAAAAGGACTCAACATTTAAAGCCAATGATCTCGGTATTCCAGCCTCAACTCAGAAAAGGGAAAACGAAAAAGGAAAATAAAAAATCAGTCAGGTTTAAGAAAAATGGAAAAGAGAAGGAATACAGTATGGTAGCAAGGATAAACAAATTATTCATGTCTGACAGTAAAATAGAAACTCATATTATTTTTGTGCATAGCAGATCAAAACAAAGCAGTGTTGAATAAATTGAAGTTGAAGCATACTAGAGGGGACTTAAAACCTTACCAGAAATTTTACTAAAACCATAGATGCATCCCAAACAGTAGTGCCTAAATGCTTCGAATTAGGATCCTGTCATAAAATAAAGTGAAAAAGAAAGGCCAATAATTCAAGATACAATATTGGAAAGAAGGTGGAGGTAGTAAAAATAAATAAATTTGACAAGAAACAGCAAGTTAAAAAAACTTATATCCGCACACTGTTTGGTAAAACCAAATCTCTTCTAGATTGTTCAAGTTATTGGGAAATGTTTTGAGGAACTGAAGAAATGTTGATAAGTATCACTGTCAGTGGAAGATGTTAACAAGTTTCACTGTCGGTGAATAATGCCACGAAGTTCCACTTTCAGTGAAAGCTAACTGCTTTTTTTGTAGTCTATGGATGTCCACTACATAACTTCCATTTCTTTCTTGTGTTCATTGCATAATTTTCATTCGTCAAGTTAAATAAAATGAAAATCATGATTCTCGTTTTCTTTATCTATCAAGAAAAACATACTATTCATTTAGTACCCCTCAGTAAAGATGCCAAAATTCAAATGGCATGAAAATAGGGAAATCACTGTGGGTCAGGAGTCACTAACATAGCCAACAGAAAAGAAAGGCTACATACTATATTCAAAGGACTAATTACCTGGCAAAACTGAAGTTGATGACCTAGAACATCAATGAAAATTGCAGAAGTGTGTGGAGAATTTAACCTGGTTAAAAATTGAGACTTTAGACCACCAATTGACATAAACACAAGAAATCATGAGCAAGAGAAAACCAATATCTGCAAGTATGTCAAATATAGGCATAATTTTCAAAAAAAAGAAGTGAAATTTAGGTATAATCATTTTGAGAAAATATAGACATATGTGTACGTTCTTTTACAGATGTCACAAACTAAGTGATGATAACACACAATTTCGCCATAAGTTTGTATTCATCATATAAGATTGGTTTTCACTAATCTACATAATAAACTAGTATGTATTCTACCAACCGAGATATAAAAAAGTAAGTGCATATAAGCCTGTTGTGATGTCATTACATTTGGTTCTATCAATTAATGCTTAACAGGCAAAGTGATCAGATTGATTGCATTTTTCTAATGGTGGTATATAAGCAATAGAAATCAACAATAATGCCATAGTCCCAAACAAGTCTAAGCAAGAGAGATCAATTCTGAAAACAATTTTACATATTCCTTCGTCCCATAAGTAGCATTACAAGCTCATTGTCTCCGCCCCACCTCCCACCTCCTACACCTCCAACTCCCGCCACCACCAACTCCCTGCTCCCCACCTCATCCCAGTGGCGGAGCCAGGAATTTGGTGAAGAGTGTACAGATTTTCTTCTCAGTTGTGTTAAGGGTATGCAAAAATAAATATACACCTCTAATAACTAACATTTAACCTCCGTACACCACATAATTTTCATGGCCACCCTCCGCCTAAGGTGACTCCGCCTGTGCCTCACCCCCATAAGCCCCCAATCTCACCCCACCCCATAGTATCTTCCTAGCAGTGTTATCAAAGGCAAAAAGCGCAAAAAATCTTTAAGAGCTCCGTTGGAGCTTTAAGCGCAAAGTGCAAATAGAGCATGAGCTTTAATGAAAAACGGCGCAAAGTAAGAAAACATACAAATATATATATGTTTAGTCCAAGACTAATAATTATAAGCATGAATAGAAAATATATGAACAAAGAAATTGATGCAAAATTACGATAAAATGAAATATCATTTGTGTATTGTAGAAGCTCATTGGCAAGGAAAAGTGTGCCTTACAACCTTGATACTACATTGACGCACACATGATGTGAGGCTAAGTGTAGCATTCAACACATTGTGTAAGCCTCGCTTCATTCAACACGCCTTTAACAACACTACTTCCTAAATTACATATAAATGTTCTTGGATAACATATTTTTGGCTTACTTATCAAACACCAGAAAATAAGCAAGAAAACTACTTATATCCCGGAAAACATTTTCCATATACCAAACACACACTAAAGAACACATTTTTAGTGTACATTACAGTTTATCAAGTGAGAGGGTGACTACAAATATATGTGAATATGAAATAAGCAATTCTAAGATCAAAAAAAAAAAATTTAAAAAATGTTAGAAGAGGCACATACCTATCTGCCTCCATAGAGGATCAATGCACGGAGTTGAACAACACTCTAGAGTAATTTATCTTTCTGTCAAAAACGAAAAAATTGAATAATTTTTTTTTTCACTTGCTGAAGAATTGGGCAAATCGGTTCATCAGCAAGTAAAACTAAGAAAAAAATCTCGTAAAATATTGATCAGCTCAAATTAGATATATTATATACCTGATCAAATTTTACGATTTTCTCGCCGGAAAATTAACTGAGTTAACCAAAGCTTCCAATGCGCCGTCGGGCGGCGGCGGCGGCGTTAATACAGAGACCCTTTTTCTGTTTTTTACGTTCGCTGAGGTTGTATCATTTTTTTTTTGGTGTGAGGTTGTTGTACCTTTTACTTTTTATTTCGGTATTTTTTAAAAATAGAAAATCATAACCGATTAGATTTTAGCTTAAAAACACGTAAAATAAATCAATTCAAACATACTCTTAATATACTACTCTATTAGATATTACCAAAATAGAACTTTGAAAATATTGAATTAAATATCAACATTCATTCCGAATTATTTACAATATATATGAGTATATTCATGAGTAATTTTCATATCTTAATTGAGTGTGACACCAAAATCATAATATTAAGGTTTGAGAGCGGAGATCTAATCTCTATATGTGATTTTTTTTTAAAGCTAAAATCTTAAATGTTGGGCAAATTATGAGCATATATTGTTAAAATATATTTCTCTTCAATATATTATCAGAACAAATTGAACTCTGAAAATTCTATATTTGATCTCTTCTTTCAATTATCGATTATCAAATTTTAAAAATATCAAATCGAATATCAAATGTCCACCTTTATATATAGTATCACATTTTTACTTTTATTTGCAAATCAAAATATTTTTCGTATAAAAACTTTGATAATTAAAAAAAATGTATACATGGAAGATAGCGTATAATTAGGAGGAAATAGTCTAAACTCCCCCCCCCCCACCCCGCCACCCCTCATCTTAATCTAGACCCGAAATTCCAACTACACACTCTAACTTTACGGGTGTCCTATCACCCCCTGAACATTTTAAAAGTGAAATATATAGCATGAATGATCTGCACGCTCATGCCACATCAAATCACCTTTTTTAATATTAAAAAAATTAATTTTTTTTCTTTATTTTATAGCCATAGCATCATCAACCTGGTGCTAAATTATTTTTCATCAGTTTTCTTCTAAATTCCTCTCAATTCAATCTTCGAAAAATTTCAATTTTCTTTTAATAATCGTTGATTCAACCCTCAAATTCTCTATTTTTTTCTCTTTTGATTGATGAAATTTTCACCCAAAATCATTAACAATTCAATGCCCAAAAATTTCTTTTTATCAATTTTAGGGTTTAAGTTTTTAGCCATAGTTAGTTTAGTAGGAATGTTGAAAAATGAAGATTTTGTATGACTTTTGTATAATATAATTTTCATTGTAGATTTGATAACCAAAACCTTTTTAGATCTGGAAAAAAAAGATGAAGAATGTATCTGACGTTTAAAATTTGTGTTTGAGTTTGAATTTGCATCTCCTATCTTGGAGCTATGAAAACAGAGTATGTGGTGATGGTGATTTAAGTGGTAGTTTACATCGGAACTGGTTGTTAATGGGTTTGTTCTCACATGGTGGAATAACAGAGATTATTTCCGGTGAATTTTTAGTAGAGCAACCGTGAGAAGTGTGTGATTTGAAAATGAGAGGGAACTTAGTGATGGAAGAACTATGGGGGCGGAGAAATAAATATGAAATAAGGAAAATATTAACGTTTTAATTAGTTTTTTTGCCTCTCACTCTTTCAAAGAGAGTGAACTATACCTTCTTTGCCACCTCAGCATTTAGGGAGCAAATAATTTCGCTTTAAAATAGTTTAAGGGGATGATAGGAGATCTGTGAAGTTGGAGTGTGTAATTGGAATTTCGGGTATAGATTGGAGGGGTTTTAGACCATTTTCTCAAATAATTAGTAGATGGAGTATGTATCTGTTAAGAATGATAAAAATAAAATAAATTAGCCAAAACTGTTTATTTATGTTTTTTCCACAATTTATGGCGGGCCAAAACTGAAGATGACATGGGCTAAAGCCCATTTTTGTTGAGTTTATGTCTGCAAACTCTAAACCCATATATATTTTAACCCAACATAAAATTAAACATCTATACAGCCGCCTGTTGCCATCTCTTTCTCTTATTAGGGAACTAAAAATTGAAACATCAAAAGGTTTGTATTTCTTTTTTCATGGAACAAAAAAATTTGATCTTTTGTGTTAAGTGTTTTAGCAATCATGTTTTGTTGTAGTTGTGTTGAAGTGATTCGTTTCAAGAATTCATTATACACCCTCTATTCTAATAATACATTAGAATTGGGGAGGGCAATATGTAGCAGACCTTTGTGGTCTAGTATTTGAATGTTGTAGTTATGTAGCAGACCTTTGTGGTCTAGTATATGAATGTTGTAGTTGTGTTGAAGTGATTTTCGTTTCAAGAATCCATTATACACCCTCTATTCTAATAATCATGAGTTCATGACCAAACCTCTATTCTAATAATCCATCCATTAGAATTTGAGCTTTGCCTTTGGTCATATGGTGGATCTGGGAGGGCAATATGTAAGGAGACCTTTGTGGGGTGGGTCTGGGAGGGCAATAGGTAAGCAGACCTTTGTGGGGTGGGTCTGGGGAGGGCAATATGTACGCATACCTTTGTGGGGTAGAAAGGCTATATCCGATAGCAAATAAGGTATTATAACAACAACATGCTTAGTATAATTCTACAAGTGGGGTTTTGGGGAGGGTTCTAGCTTTGTGTAACCCACTTTCAATATTTTGTTTTGTTTCTTCTTGTTTTTAGATCTCCAATGAGCCATTTATACCATTTGTATTGTTTGGCCCAGTGGTTTGGGCTTGGGACTTCCATGTTGGAGGTCTCAAGTTCGAAACCCCTTGCCAGCGAAAGCAAGGGGTTTGCCTTTTGAGTCGAGCTCGTCGCATCGGGCTTGCCTAGTACGGATTACCTCTCCTATGTGGTTTGCGAGCTATTGCATAGGAGCGGGGGTTTTACCCTGTGCGCACCCAAAGGGTAGCGGCTACGGGTTTCCCTTGTCATAAAAAAAATATATATTCTCGTTGTTAGTCACACCTCGGCTTTTCAATATGGTTGTAGTTTGAACCTTTGAAACCTATAACTTTTAACTAAATTGTAAGAGTGAAAGATTCATAACTTACTTATTTTCTGTTGATGCTGATATTTATCTAAATACAGTTAAATAAATTGCAACTTCAGGGAGTTTAATTCCCAGCTCCTAGAGGAGAAAATTCTGAATGTGGCTCTATCTATTTCTCTTGAACTAATTACAGATCTATTTTATCAAAGCTACTATGAGTGATCCAGCAACCGAATCAAATGATGTGCATTCAAGCTCTCAAGAAGCTAAGAAGCCCCAGATTGAGCCTATTCGGATGCCTACTGTGGAGGAAATAAGGGGCCAAGACATTTGGAACAACTGTGCAGTTCGTAGTGTTGTTAGCGGAGTCATGGGTATGCTTTAATCACAAGGCATGGTGGATCTATCTCCTAGTTGATTGAATTTTTTGTGTCGTATTGTTTTGTGTTTATTTAATTGATATAATGTCCAAAATGTCATTCTTCCAATGCCTTAATTTAATGAATCATAATACTTTTGTTTATAAAAAAAGATGACAATTTTTTTAAAGTTTGATGTCATAATAATGTTACAAGTGACGAGGTAATCCAAGAGTTTTTTTTAGACTTAATTCCGTTGCTATGGCTGTTATTCTCTTGTACTTGTGGAGTTGGAGTTGAGAATGTGAGAGCTTGTTTAATGTAAGCTTACAAGCTCTATCTACTTTCGTTGTTTGTGAATGAATCTGTATCTAATTGGATATTTTTTTCTGCTTAAATTAATATCTTTGTCGATGTTTATGGACTTCGCTGTGATGCTTTTTTAGTTTTGTAGGAGGGGGACTTGGTTTGTTCATGGGTATGTTTCTCGGGGCACTGGATAACCCAATAATGCAAGAGGAAATGACTACTAGGCAACAAATTGTATACCAAGCAAAGCAGATGGGTCGAAGGAGTTGGAGTTCATGCAAGACTTTTGCTGTTATGGGTTTGGTTTTCTCTGCTGCTGAGTGTACCGTTGAGAAGGTACTTTTGATCCTCAGAGATGACAACCATGTGGGATTCTGCAGTTGTCGTTTTACAATTTTCCTGTTCATTTTTCGAACCAAGGAAGTAAAGTTGGAAATCGTTCTCACTATTAGAATTGGATACTTCTGAAATATTCTAAAACTCAAATGTCACAAGTAACCGTTTTCTTGTCTTATGTTCAAAGGTACGGGCAAAGCATGACATGACAAATACAGCAGTTGCAGGGTGCGTAACAGGTGGCACATTATCAGCTAGAGGTAAAATTTGTTACCTTGATCAAGCAAAAATGTGTGCTAAAGGTTCTTCAGTAGATATACTTTCATATGGTACGTGATTGTTTTATGTTTGGTCTAGATAGAGACATGGAATTTGAGATTCATATAGAGAAGAGCAGGGAGTAGTTTCACATTGAAAAGAAAGCAAAAGAAGGAAATTTTGGGTCATATCATCAAAATGTAACTCATGCCTTACAAAAAACTAAAAAGAAAGACGAAAAAATATGCTTAACAAAAGCTTTTCGACGAATAGGTGGTTTCAGCTACTTAAAGAGAGAGTGCGTCCAACCATTTGAGAGGAGAGTTTGGCCTCAGTTGAAACGACTATAGCTAATCCCAACTAGTTTAGGATCAAGGCATTGATCCCATATATCTAGCGTTGTACATAACAATATCAAAGACCAATTTCTTATTCTTAACTACATTCATATGGATGACAGTGGTGGATAGGCAAGACGAGTTCATTGGTCGAAAACTGCCATGTAGCTCTTTTAGATTTCAAATAGCGGAACTGAGCTTGATGTCACGGTGTAACTCATCATGTACAACTAACCTGTTCTTTCTCAGTGCTTTTCCTTCTCTTTTTTTTCGAGTGTTACTTGAAAAGTTTGGACTGCATTAATTTGTCCCAAGGTGCGTTTATAAGGTGGACATTCAGGGTGGGGTGCTTTACTGATCAGGGGTTTCAAACAACAACAACATACCCAGTGAAATCCCACTAAGTGGGGTATGGGGAGGGTAGAGTGTACGCATACCTTACCAGTTACGACGACCTCGTGGGAGAGGTTGTTTCCAAAAGACCCTCGGCTCAAGTGTATCAAACCCAAGTAGAGGAAGAAGAAAACAATGAAGAATCAGGGGTTTCAAAATATTTGAAAAAATAACTAGTAAAAATTTGAATTTATAACTACAAAAAGTTTGTTGGAACTTTGTGCAAAATACAAAAGAGATGTAGAAAAATTGATTTAGCTTAGGCATAATAATAAATCTACACAATAATATCCTGAACTCTCCAAATTCTTAGCTATAGAACAACACAAATATAGTTTGTAGTCAAATATTTGTAATAAGATTCAGAAATGAATATTTTGGGGAATACATGACGGACAATCTGATGCATAAAGCCCCCACAAGACATTCATGTGGCTACGGGAGGAATAGTTCATAACGTAAAGCATGCATGGGGAACAACACACCTATTGTGGTGTTAGTCCCATGAGATTTTAGCCTCCTATAATCCCCACAAGGTGGTTAGATTTTCTCTCGCCTCAGTGGACGAGTCCCAATTTTACATTTCAAAAGATTGATCATGAGCGTATTTTTATTATACAGATATGCGAGTTTGCTACTTTTGTTATCTTAAACAGCCATAATGAAACGTCCTCACTCAAAACTGTTTTGTTGTAAGCCATATTGTTCACCAACCAAACACTGGAAAGTGAATGCATCATGAAATTATTTCTTTTATGCCAAACACATACCTAATGGAAAATGAGCAAACAAATTGCAACGGTGGTCTCTCCTTCATAATAGGCGTTTTGATTTTGACAAAATTGCTAGATGACTAGCATTCAATATTGTTTTCACTTTGTCTGTTCTCCCTTCGAAAATTAATGGCAAGTGTACCATTTAACACATGCTTTCTTATTTTAGCTTTTGAAGGTTTTTTGCTTTAGTTTTTTTTTAGAGGAAAACCTATAATCAAAGTGAGAATCACAGTCAAGTATTTTAGATTTCATTTGATCCGGGGTGTCGGGGGAGTAGAAACTTCTCCCTCGAACAATCAAGACACTATCTGCCCAGATTTCCACTTACAGGTTTTGAGATTTCGGTATTGGAGATATAGGTGATTAAGACAGAACATAACGTAGTTGCAGATTACCGAGGACATGACCTTAGATAGGAGGTTGTGGAGGCCACAGAGTAGGGTAGAGGTTTGTAGGTATTAGAGCATTGTCTTGCTTTTCTCCTTTACTTTCTTGTCCTTTGGTTTCTGTTACTATTTATTGTCTCTTGTACTTCAATTAGCGCTCTATTTTGTTGTAGTTATTGTTCCTTTTTTTGTCATGCTTTCTTAGTACTTTTCCCTAATTTCTTCACTTCCGTTATATTTCTTTTTTTTTTATGTGCTTTTCCTTGAGCTGAGAATGTATCGGAAACAGGCAATCTAACTACCTGGGTAAGATCTGCGTACACTCTACGTTCTCCAGACCCCACTTGTGGGATTACAATGGGTTTATATTACAATCTGATTTCGTTTCAGGTGGACCAAAAGCTGCGTGTATGGGTTGTGCTGGCTTCGCGACATTTTCAGTCTTGATAGAGAAGTTCTTGGATAGATATCACTAATCCAAGTAGACAAGATAGATCATTCTTCAGCCTGGATGATGGAACCTACACCAACCTACTTTAAATTTAGAATCAGATTCTTTTTGCCATTCCATGACAGTTCACAATGTTGTAGACGTGCCATGCCGCTCACTTTCATAGTCATATTTGCCCGATTTATAGCTTAAATGAAAGGATTTATATAGACGATTCTAACTTGTTTGGGACTCGGACGTACTTCTTGTTGTTGTTGATTTGCCCTCTGTGCATTCCTTGAGTTTGTGCTTCTGGTCCCAAAAACTTGTCAAATTTCACTCTTCTATTTTCACAATGTTCCTTATTAGGTATACGTAATAAAGTGAATCAAATATGGTACGTTCATGTAAATGTTTTAATATTAATTTGCAAAAAGTCTTGAATAAAAATTAAACTAGGAAAAGTATAAAGGTTAGTAATTTTATATGAACTATGTGGGAAATTTCACTATGTTATACTTTTTCTCATTTCTTATTTTATTAAGGGATCCCTTTTATTAATCAAGTAGTGGGGAAAACACACGCTTGCTATATTCAAATGTTGTGATTATTATTATTATTATAAAAGTTAAATAATATTGATTAGAGGCAAATTTACAATTTGAATTGATGGATTTTCTTAGAGTGATTTTAAACTAATATTTATAATAATAAATTAATCAACAATTAGATCTTTATAAATACTTAATAATTTATATATATATATATATATATATGAGCAAAAACTATTAATTTTTTGTAAACGCATATATTGTACTTTTAGATACATAGTAATAATAATGATAAAAAAAATTAATTCAAGAAAAGTCTGTTAGTTTTAAGGGTAAAAGTGGATCAAAATGATGGAATGAAGGCTTATTTTAGCCAAATTGGTGGATGAAGGATATATTTAAACCTTTTCGAAAATAGTTCAAAAATATTTTAAACCTTTTTTCGTTAAATATATATTCCCTCTGCCCAACAATAGTTGTTTACTAGACTTGGCATGCACCTTAACAAAGTACATAAATAATAAGAGTAATATTACTATATTACCCTCTGAATATATTAAGCTTAATACTTTGGAAAATGTATTAGATGTTGAATAGTATTTAATAGGGAAAAATGACAAATATACCCCCAAACTTTCAAAAATGGTATACATATACCCTCGGTTATACTTTGAGGTTGTATATACCTTTACCGTCATATTTTTAGATCATATATATCCTTACCCCCAACGGAGAGACACATGGCAACATCTCAACAATTGATCCAATTTTATTTTATTTTCTTACTCAAAATTTAAAAACTCAACCAACTATAATTTATTTTAGAGAAACTTACATAAATATACTATATTAAGAAAATATTTACCATTTATAACAATAACATTTTTTTTTCACTTGATCACTTTTAATACATTTATAATACAATTTTAATACATATCACAGAGAACAATTTATAAAACATATATAATACAAGTTTTATCGATGGATAATACATTTATCACACATTTTAATACGTGTCAATTTCTTACCAAACAAGCATAATATATTTTAAAACAACTATAATACATATATATTGTATACATAATTCGCTTTTAATACATATTACAAATTTATCATAGTATTGTTATATATTGCTATAAATAGTAATAAATAAAAAGTATCGCTAAAATCAATAATTATTTATTAAAAGGTATCCATTCATGTAATTTTATGTATATTTTGCCCAACCCGAATTAAAAACCTGATCCAATCGAAACAGTTTTATAATTATTTTTTATATAGTGGACAAGTAAAAATAAACAATGCGGATATTTAACGAAATCTTATTGTCTAGAAGCGTGCTAACCTTCTCGATCAATGATAAGCAAAGGTTGACCTAAAGAAAGAATATTCGTGGTAAGTGGTCACTAATAACGATGATAATTAAGTGCTCTTATGTATTAATTAATTAATTAATAGTGACACGACACAAAATCTGATTAATTACCCCTTAATTTAATTAACTTAATTAACATGGGCAGCACTAAAGCCAAAAAAACATATAAAATGAAAAAAAAAAAAAAAAGTTAGTGGGAAACAGATTAGACTTTCACCAATTAGTAGGTTCTCTTTTTCAATGTTTTCCACTTATTATAATTATACTTCCTCTCGTTTCATATTAGTTATTCATTTTTTCTTTTATAACTCTTTAAAAAAAAATTCTAAATAAAAAAATAGTTTAACTATTTTATTTCTTAAGAAATTATTTTGAAATTTTACAAATTTGTTAACACTTTTTTTTAAAAAAACTAATGGTAAGAGTGAAAAAATAATAATTCTATCTTGATTTATATAGCAAATAATTTAAAATAATTATCTATAGTAATATAGACAACTAATATGGAAGACGGAGGGAGTATAATGTATATATTTAACTTTAGTTTATATATATATATATATATATATATATATATATATATATATATTCAAATTCAACATATATAAGTTGACTTGCTACGACTCTTTTATTAGGTAGTATTCTTTTGTTTCTTATTTATTTGTTTGTCACTCTTTCTATTTAAATTAATTTATATTTTATATTATCTTAGTAAAAATAATTTTAATTTTATTGTTAATCACGCGTTATGCTCTTATCACTATACGACAATTTTTATGATACACCATGCACTTTGATGAATGATTAGGTGACCTAAAGGAAGTGGATACGTTCCGTAATGAAGAAAAACTATTGTTATTATATGGAATTATATTTAAAATGTCATTTCATATCATATTATTATTACCTAAAATATTTTGTATATAAATTTGGGGCCACTATTTAAACAACTTGTGTACTAAAGTAACCACTTGATGAGCTCACCATATGACAAAGAAACACTCAAGTTATATGAACACTTTTAGATACATTTCACCTCTCTTAATGTAGGATCCGTCATTTCTGAATGGGTCCTACAGTGCGTAATTCAGATTTAATTGAGACTTTTCAATATGAACTTCGGACATCGAGTGAGAAATAATTTTAAAAAATTCGCTTTATATAAAAATTGATCTTATTTTAAAGGAATAATCATAAATTTTCAATAATACGAGTTTGTGTGAAATCAATATTGACACCATAATAGAATATGAAATTATCGTATTTTTGATTAATTTGAATTTACATCAAGTAGAAAGCTCTTTCTATCTAGATTGTTTTTTGTTCATTTTCAGATAAATCCTACCTAGCTTTTTTTTTAGGTTTCCTAAATGATATTTGGTATAAAACTCGATTAATTCAAATTTGACCCGTATCAATTCCACCAAAGAGAAAAATGCTTATGAGAATTTTTTTCATTCACAAAACTCGAACTCGACCAAATAGTAATAACAACATGCTCATCTTCATGAGAAGAACAAACATGAACTTTTAGTTGTTGCATGCTGCTTCAATATTTTTATTAATAATTATATTTTCTACATCCCCCTTTGTTATAATTTCTTTATTTTTGAACCTAAAAATGAGCTAAAAAGAACCAAGAGCAAGTTCACTTTTGTGGTGCTTCGACTAATTTAAATTTGCTTCGCATAAAACCCTATTAAAAGAGAGTCTTTTCTATCAAAATATTTTTATTTCAAGAACTCAAACCTCACCCCACTATCTTCTTTTTAATTGATTTTCCATCTGGAGTTCAATATCTTTTGTGATTCCATAATTAACATTGCGTAAAAGGAAGCACTCTTTATCAAAATTTCTTTTATTCACATGACTCGAACCCCATCTAACTATCTTCTTTTTTTTAGTTCTCATCTGACATCTCTGATATCCGCTTTATTACTCAAATAATCTAAATTTATTCACCTAAAGCTAATTAAAAGAAAAAATGCTTCCTAATATATACATAATAAATTAAGATGATGAAAAGTTAGAGAAAAAAACGATGTATTTCATTTTTATGTAATACAAGAAATTTTGAACCCTCTCTATATATAATATCACACAAATTGTGAACCTCAATTCTATCACACATCCCAACTTCTTCTTCTTGTTGTTTTTCAAAGAAACAAATAAATAATAGTAGTACATTATGTAAACATATTAATTACCCAATAAATTAAATACATCACAATTTCATATTTTGCTCATTAATAGTAATAACAACATGATTATTTGATAATTCTATTTTCTCCACCACCACCATCTTATTTGTATTAATTATTTCTTTAGTACTTTTTGTGGTTTTAAAATTAGCTAATGAAGCAAGTTCATTAACCCCTTGTCCAATTTCTTCAACACAAATAACAATTTCTGTTAAAATTGATGCAATTGTAGCCAATGGAGTCACTTGTAGTAAATTAATTTCTTCCCAATTATTAATTCTTGATTTTAGAAGTGAATTTAATTTCTTGGCTGAATTTTTTGCATTTGTGACATGTTCATCAGCTGAAATTGGCAAATTCATTTTCCTCATGGCTTTTGATAGTTCTTTTAGTGCTTTCCCACATTCTATGCTCATTTTCATTGATGTTTCTTTGATCATTTCATTGATCTCCTCTGGTGCCTGAAATTGGAAAAGAGTTTGAGTTTTATGCACTAACAGTACTGTAAAAAAAATATTAATATAGTCAAGTAAGATCACTTAAAATTTAGTTATATAACAATAACATATTCAGTATAATTCCACGACTGGAGTCTGAATAGGGTACTGGTTTGTAGTTTGTACCCCTACCTAATGAAGGTAGATAGGTTTTATTTGTTTCCAATAGACTCTTGACTCAAGCAAAATATTTCAAAACAGGTGTGAAAAAGAAATGCAATAGTGAAAAAGCTAGTTTGAAAAATATTAATAAAGAAAAGAACAATAACATATTCAGTGTAGTTCCACAAGTGTAGTCTGAAGAGGTTACTGATTTGTACCCCTACCAAATGAAGGTAGATAAGTTTGTTGTTTTCGATATAGCCTTGGCTCAAGCAAAACATTTCAAAACAAGTGTGAAAAAGAAATGCAACTGTGAAAAAGCTAGTTTGAATTTATTAATGAAGGAAAGAACAATAGTTACAAAAACTAATACGATGGTCGAAGCAAATAAAACAATAGATAATTATGTTGCCAGCGTATATAACTTAAATCCTTCAAAATAAGAACACATAAATTTTTGAAAAGTTAAACTTTTGTACACTGACGATACAAAATACATTTGCAATATCATATCACTTATAAGGTAACTATATATATTGATAATTAATAAGTATATAGGTATAATAAATATTAGTAGTTGGCAACATGATTAAAATAATAACTTACTTTAATTTCAGAGTTGATATAGCCATTGAGTGCATCTATCCTACATGCACATTGCCTAATGAGACCTCCAATTTTCAAGTATTGTTTCCATGGATGTCTATACTTAAATTGTCCATGCCCTGGCTCCCATTTTGCAAAATTAGCCTGAAAAAAATGTAAATTAAAATTAAATACTTGAGTTAATTAGAATATATATATATATATATATATATAAAATATAATTGTTCAAGAAAAGGAAAATAAGAATTATTACATACCAAAGTTTCTTCAGTATTCTTTGAATTGAGAATACTTTTATATTCTATCAAGGATGTTTTAGTAACATTTGATTCTGTAATATCATCTGATGATTTAAAAATCTCATCTCCAAATCCTGCAATTTTTTATAAAAATATGTATATTATAAAGTTATAAAACCACATATAATAGAGGTCCATTCTAATTCTAGTTATTATTAGTATTTTATTCAATATTAATCCTCACAATTTATAGTTCAGTAGTATCAAAAAGAGTCTTTTCAAGATGTATCGTTTTGTTATGATCCATAATATCTATCTATATATAAATGAGGTCGATTCTAATTCTAATTATTATTTTATTCGCTAATCCTCACGATTTATAGTGCAATGGTATCAATTAGAGTCTTTTAAGATCTATCATTTCGTAATAATCCATAATCTCTCTCTCTCTCTCTCTCTCTCTCTCTCTCTCTCTCTCTCTCTCTCTCTCTATATATATATATATATATATATATATATTTCTAGTTATTATCATTTTATTCAATAATTCTCACGATTTATAGTTCAATGGTATCAATAAGAGTCTTTAAAGATGTATCGTTTCATTATGATCCAAATATATAAAATCACATATAAAAGAGGATTCTAATAATTCAATAATTCTCACGATTTATAGTTCAGTAGTATCAACAAGATCGAGTCTTTTAGGATGTATCGTTTCATTATGATCCATAATATCTATAGACTATATATAATATTATCAAAATAAATGGAATTATTTTTTTTTTACCTTCTAAGAACTTGCCAAGTTTTTCCATATTTTGTGCTACTAATTTATGTAGATCTTCACCAGCCCAGACAGGACAAACAAATATAGAAACAATAACACAAACAGAAGCACCAATGAGTATTGTTGAGAATCTTTTGTGTGCCAGGTCCACTATTTCATCAACTCTAAAACCAGATATTGAGACTAAACAAAATGTTAATATGAAAATTAACATTCCATAATCATATCTGGCCTTCACTTTAGGAAAGAATCTTATGAAAGTTAATGCAAATGCTGCATGCACAACAAATTAAAATTGTCATGTTAGTGAGAAAAAAAATTATAAGAATTAACGACAGACAATTTCTATCATTGAATATAAAAAATCATATTATCAAAAAATCATGTTAGTTACTATGGATTAATATTCAGTGACAAAGTTTATAGCTAATTCTTGTTTTATAGGTAGTGCATGATGAAAATGATGCATGTATAAGAGATTAATGATGACATTGTCATGTAATTTTTTTTTAAAAACATGAATTAGCGATAGATGACTTCTGTCACTGAAAAGCAAAACTTTCTTGTTATTCCTATTTAATATGGCAATTTTAAATATAGGAATTAATTTCACGACTAAATTTTTTAAAAATAAAAATGAAATGGTGATAAATATGACTAGTTAGATAGGCTAAAAAGGTAATTAAAAAAAATATAACCTTGTAGAAAGACAAATAGACCAAGAAGTATTGGCTCCACAACTTTACCAGTTGCACTAGCCAAATAATGTGCACCAACCCCTAGTGCACCAGCTAGTAAGGTTGCCATTCCCCTATTTAATCCTTTTCCAAGTGTTGCACCTACAAAAAAAAAATAAAAAAATTCATCACTAATTAAAAAATTATTTATTTAGTGACACCATAGTTACACATGGTATATATGACATGTGTATTAAAATGTAACATCATATAAACTAATACAGAAGAAGTGTGTATAACGTACCAACAGAAAACTCAAAGACGACAACCACAGTCATGATCGCCCACATCGTAGAAACACCAAAACCATTGTAAAGGGGTTGGAAATAGTAGAATAATGAAACTAAAGTGAGTGACAAACCGACTTTAAGTGAGTGAATCACTCTTCTTGGATCATCTTTGCCAATTTTCTTGAATTGCTTAGCAATTCCAACAATCTTAGCAAATAGTTTTTCATGCAAAGACTTGAACCATAATAGTCCATTAGTGAAAAAATTACTTGGCTTTTCATCATTATTCATAGAAGCAATCTCCATAGGCAAAAATTAATAATATTGGACCAAAATTTGCAAAAAAAAAATGCAAAATAATCCAAAAATAGAAGGTGAGAGACAAGAAAAAGACAGAGAAGTTTATGGGATTACTAATAAGACATGTTGTGTCTGATAGCCTCATATTTATAGAGAGGAATAAAGGAATAATAGATTGTGACAAAACAAGAAAATATTTTTAAATATTGTAAAATGTTTTTTTTTTTTGGTATAGTGAATATTTTTAGGTGTTTCCTACTTTTCATTGTACGATGGAAGTACAAGGAAAGTGCATCAAAAAAGAGAGGTTGAAAATGATGAAGTGAATTGTTATGTTTTTTTAAAATATAAAATAAAATAAAATATATTTTAATTATACATCTGTTATCCACATATTTGAGCCTTAATGGGTAAAAGTAAAGTTCTTTTAAAATAGAGCAAACCATTTTTGGGGATCTTTTTAAGAACTTGATAAAATTAGAATTGGTTGGCCATATAGCATTTTTTTTTTAGGTTTCTCACATAGTGTCTATGTTCACGGTATTCGTTTTGGAGTTCGAATAATTTGAATTCGAGTTAAAAAGATCTTGCTTTGGATGTGAAATACTCACTAAAAGGTAATTTCATATTCAAATATCGAATTCGAGACCTTTTATTAATAATAAAGAAATATTTATCACTAGAGAGACATAACTCACTGAACTCGAATTGAAATTTATCGTATATATCAAACTAAACTTTAAGAATTTAATATTTAAAATTTAATTTTAAATATCAAAAGTAATCTTTAAAAATATCGAACCGAATACTAAACGCCTACCCTAATTATTTATTCTCCTATCTAACATGAGCTTTGATACATGTACTGATAGTTTGAAAGTGACCCAAGACAAAAAAAAGCTGGATATGCATAGTATATCAACTATCAATTGTAGTTGATTTTTTGTTCTTTATATCCATGATAAGTCACTCCTACTTGCCATTTCACCACAAATTTTGATAGTGGCCACGTAATATATATTTTTTTCATTTCTCATATGATGTCCGATATTACTTCTAGACCTGACTAAATCAAATTTTTTTCATAAAATCATATTTTAGGGGTAAGATACACCCTAACAAAAGAAATTTTATTTTCAAAATTCAAACTCAAAATTTCTGATTAAAAATATAAAAAAATACATACATTACGCATTTACCACTTCTTACAAGATTTTGTTAGAAAAACAACATGAAATGTAATTGAAGAAGAAAATGGGTTTGAGGCGTGAAGAATCACTTTCGCAATCTCAAAAATCAAAATCAGAATTCATACTCAAAACCTCTGATTGATCACAACAAGAGCAACGGATCAAGAAGGTAGCGACCAAAATTGGGTTCTACTTTCTTAACTTTGCGTATTAATTAATTATAAATTTTATCCTTTGAAATTTTTGAGAAATTATTTTCATAAATATTAGGATAAATAATTCACTTTTGATGATCTTGAAATGCATTTTAAGTAAGTTTAGAAATAACAATTTTAAAGAGATAATATGTTTGAGGAAGATAGTAAAAATTATGATAATCCAAAAATGGTGTTGCACTCCGAGAAGTAAGGATTTACATTATTTAAGTGAAAATGATGGTGATAACCATGAATTAAGAAATGGTAAATGCAACAATTTTGATATCTGAGATGGGCGAAAGTGATTCTTCGCACCTCAAACTCATCTTCTTCTTCAATTATATTTCCTGTTATTTTTCTAACAATTTTAAAGAGATATTGCCCGTATACATATTGGAGAAAATACAAGTAATTTCTTTCAGGATATAACAAATCCCTTGTATTGTATATGTTTGCAGATTTTTCTTTGCCTACTTCTAGAGAGTCATTATACTTATAGAACATAAGAGATGATTTTTCATAATAGCCATAATAGTCATTTTCTTTTATGAACAAATGTATCTGTTTAATTTAAAATATCTATATATTACAAAATATCCAACAGATTTAACAGTAGTCACGTAGCAATATTGGTTGTGATGATTGTACTATAATCAAGTTGATAGGTGTTGTTATGAACTGTTATGCATTTGATAGAAATATCTTTCAAACATGGTATTCTTGGCTTTAATGATTTAGTTGGAACAGTTGCATTAATTTCCCCCTCTAGTTCTTGATATTTTGACTGTTCATATATAGTGGTGGATGACTAGTTATTGACTTGAAATTAATCCAGAAAGGAAAGGGTAAAAATATTGAGACTATTTTGGAAAGTTAAATATCTCTCAATAGCCAAAAAAAAAGTATAAGATACAACATATCTTGAAGAATCACTAAGAGCACTCATGAATTTTGTGGTCACAAGTGATCTATTATTTAGGACACACATAAAACTAGAGAAAATAGTATTATAAAGATGTGTTAGAGTCTGCTAATGTAAGATATTTTGTGCATTTGACTTTTTAAAAAAAAAAAACATAATATAGTACTTATAACGCTTACAATCTCTCACAAAAAGGCAAGCAAAACTTTGTTACGATACGAATGATTACAAAAAATAAATTGAAATTAGCTACATTTTAATTTTTATCGCTAATTTGTTGCTAAATCCCTCATAGCTAACTAAATTTTAAAATAATCTGTCGTCTGTCGCTTAATATGATTAGCGATAAATTCTATTACTTAGCTAAGAAGCTTATATTGAAACACTGCTTAGAGTTATTCATATAAATATCCGTTGGTAATAAATTAAAAAATCAAGATTTTCGATGCATTATCGACCCTAGTTGATCATGAACAAATTTTATCTTTCTTAGTTCATGAACAAACTTAAATAACACATGTATCTTAATTAATTTCCTATACATGAATTAAGATAATTCATGTATCAAAAAAGACTTTTTTTTTTCTTTTCCCAACATAGGGTTCATTTTTTCAACATGCAGTTGGAAATGTTGAAGCAAAAAGAAATTTCCAATGGAAAGTCATCGTTAATTTATTTTTATCTTTTTAAAAAATAGTGCAATAATACCGATCAGTATGATTTTATAAGTGGGATTTGAAAAGAATGAGGTGAACATAATGTTGGGTTCGAAAGTGATTAGGGCGTCATGCGGAAGCTTACAATTGTAAATCATATGACGATAAATTAGACGACACATTAAAAGACATAATATTATTTTATGATATGACCAATCGGCCTACATAATTAAAAACTAATAAAAACATATAAACTGTAGAGAGAAAATCTCTCCATAAACTAAACTCTTAAACGTCTACATTGTAGATGCTATTGTGTTATGCTATGAGAATAGGGATCTTCAATTTATAGATCTCCAAACTTTTCTTCTAAGGAAAGAATAACCAAATATGAAAGAAAATATTGTTTTCCTTTCAGGAAAAGTTAAAGCATTTATGGTAATACTTTGTCTTTTCTTTTAGGAAAAAATAAACTTCAAATAAGGTAAGAAAATCAGGGCAAAACCCTAACACATAAATGAATTTTATTTATTTATAGTGTAGGGAAGTTGTTTTCGATAGACCCTTGACTTAAACAAATCATTCTTCAAAACATGTTTGAAAAAAATGTAAGAGTAAAACACTAGGATTGATGGGAACATTGAAGAAAGAAAAGTATTATCAGTAAAATAGTAAAGGTAACTAAATTAAAGTTTCAAAAAAATAACAGTAGTAATAAAATCGAAGGATAAGATAACAGATAGATGCTCCAGACTAAAACCTGATCTACCATTGGGAAGCTAAGAGAGAGAAGTGTCCGATTCCCTGCTAATTGTCTTCTGTGATTCTCAATCTTCATGCTCTCCTTTATAAGATCATATCCTCGTTGAGCTTAAAAATTTGCAGTGTGAATTCTAATCAGTCGAAATTCTAATACGAATATTAAACATTGAATGAGGAAAGAAAATCATGAAATGAATTTTTTCTCATCTTTAATTTGATTCCTATTAGCTGTTTTTTCTCCCTCTCTTTGGGACAGATAAGGTAATCACTACATGTGAGATGACATTAATTTTTTTGGACACATTTATTAGTTTATACTGTAATTAATTAATTAAATGACTAACACTTTTATACTTTCTATGAAAATTGTTGCTTATTTTTCAAATTCACATAGAAAATTAGGTAGTTTGATCTGTGGACATGGTAGGGTAGAAACTGAATTATCATACTGAAATACTATTTGATACCATGATTTTGATATTATGATATTTGGTGACATTTTAAAAAGATTTAACAATCAAAATATTGAATATTGTACTGAAATAAATAATTACATATACAATTCAACTATATTATTATGATACTAACAAATTCATAAACTATAATAGTAGTACCAAACTAATTGTTTAGTCGGGAACGTTGACTACTCAATCTTGAATAAAATGTCTTTTTTGGCTAATCGATTAATGAAAGAAATTGCTTAACTTTCTTTTGAATATTTCATATCATCGAATATTTAATTTGAACTTAAAAATATTGAACCATATATCCCAAATTAATTTGATATAATAATAATATAGTATTTTTAAAATCAAAATATAAAAATTTAAAATATTGTATCATGTGCACCCATAATTTAACTAATGTATTTCAAACTGTGTCACGTAAAATGGAACGAAGTAATTTTATTTAGTAATTGATTTGATTGCAAGACACATGATCCGAAGCACTAGAATTTATTCTTAGTGTTCTTGAAAAAATATTCAAAATTTGAAGTCACTTCAACTTTTAACCAAATTTTTTTAAAGTTGGCCTATAAAATTATAGATCAAGAATAATAATATGACAGAGAAGAGATCATAAATAATATTTTTAGAGGAAATAAATGGTTCACATTTAATTGTTTTGTCATACCACATTTCACTAGCATAAATTATCATACGGATTACGATTGGATGAATAGGATTTCTTTATTTTTAACTAGATATTGCAGGTTTAAATTCAATGAACGAAAAAAATATTCTTAATATGAAGACACTATCTATTATCATGAAGCTTATGCGCAGCGTAAAATTAAATCAGTCAAATTTTAAAATAAATATCAAACATTGAAATATTTGAAGGGTTGAGAATGCCAAAAATTTATTTAATCCTTAAAAAGAATATTGGGAAGAATATTATTACATGTGTTTGAAGTTTCCATCCCGAATATATAGGAGATAGAAACATAAATGATATGTGCCTAACATTTCAACACGTTACAAAAATAGCAATAACAAACTGGCATATATTCGGTGATAATATAAAAATATGTTCTTTAACACGTCATTTTATATTTATGTCTTTTAATTTTAGGTGTGCAAAAACAGATACTTAAACTTGTATAAAGTTGAACAAATAGACACACACGTCCTACGTCATTATACATTGCAATTTGTGTGGTGTTCTACGTGTATTATGTCACATAGGACTCGTATGTCTACTTATTCAACTTTATATAAGTTTACATACCTACTTGTGCATACTCAAATTAAAATTAGAGGGCATATATATAAAATAAGACCAAATTAAATGACGCATTTATGTGATAACTTTTAAAGTTATTATATAGATGTAAGCCTTTATGATAATCATTAAATGGTAAGTAATTTGTTATAATAAGTGAATATATATATATATATATATAGTAGTGAAGTAACCCAGCTAGAGAATAAAATCCAGATATTCCTTTTGGTGTAAAGTTTTATTTAGTTTTACAATACTAGGGCAACCCTGTATACAAATATTCTGCGTTAGCAAAATTCGGAAAGGGACAGTACCTCTAAGGATGTAATCTATTCTAATTATGCAAGAATATTAGTAACGGCTTCCATCGCTCAAATTCATGACCTATAAATCATACAGAGACAATTTTATTGTTGCTCCAAATCTCTGCATCACAATCCTAATAATTAAGAAGGAAAAAAAAGTCATGAAAATAGGGTTGATGAATAGACAAAAAGCATCAATGCTAGAACAAAATAAATAAATGGAAAATAATAATGTTTGGTGAGAACATTATTAAACTTTTCATTGTTATATAGTTGTCCCTCCCTATCCATGAATCTTGTCAATGGTTGAGACCTAATCTTATCCTAGTAAAAGATTTTTTTAGTTCTCATAGAAACAAAATATATTAGCATCTTTTATTGATAAGATATGTTGTTGCACTGATTTCTTATGACAGTCATGTTGCTTTATTCGAGTCGAGAATTTTAAATTTATAAATTTTAGATCGTAATTTTCAATATATATATTTTTAATGTAAATACATAATTTAGACCGGACCTAATAATTTCTGTGGTGAATCTCTCCTCCATATCCTTTGCAATTTAAATAAAAGAAAATAATTTTCTCCAAAAACTCTCATTATTTTATTTTGATCTTTTATATGTAAAAAAAATAAGAATTTATTGAGATTGTTTTATGTAAAAAACTAATCACTTGACCACTTTTTAACTTGGACAAAGAACATAATTATTTGAAAGATAATAGTAGTACTACTTTTGGTTCCATATTTATTGATAATTTCTTATTTTGATACTTAAGATATTTGACGAAGTAAATTTAATTTTCAATTAATTGAAACATGTATTTTTGGATTTTTTTAACGTAGAAAGTATGTTATGTTTTGACTATATTTAGAACTATATTACCGTCTAGATATGGAAAATATTCATGCAAGGTTCATGACATATGAGTAAAGTAGTGGAACAATTAGTAATAATGATAAATTTGTGGATATTAATAAGCAAAGGAATCAAAGTGCACATTTTAACTATTTGAAGATTAAGTGTATATACTTAATAGATATCATAATCTTAAAACTTTATAATGAATAAAGTATGTAATAATTGTGGGACAAAAAATGTCATTTACCCTTAAATGAAAACAAAAATAGTTGGAATCCCTTCGTTCTTTTAAATTCTTGGAAATGAAAACGCTGTTCCAAAAAATAAATCCTACTATACGCAAATAAATATATATATATATTATTATTCACTTTAAAAATTGGTTCTTTTTATTATGAAAAAATAGCACAGACAACAAATATTTGATTCTTTTAGCTTCCAATTTAACCATATAAGTTGGGGGGAAAAAACTTCAGGAATATGTCTTTGAAATGAAGGGATATTATTATAACAAAAGAATAGATATATTTTGAGGAACCAACACAACATCATATCCTGTAAGTATAGATTTCTACTTTGGCAAAAATGTTTGAATAAATTGGAGTAATAGGTGATATTCCACGAAGGATGTTAGGAATTGATTTCTTTTGTCAATGTCTTTTTAGTCGAGTTCTTCACATTGGACTTATCTAGTGTGATTTTTATTTTTTGTATAGTTCGTGAGTTTTTGCGCAAAATTTTTTTTACACTGTGTGCACCTAAAATATAGGCATATAGTGACTATGAATTTCCATTAGGGTTAAAAAAAAAAAGGGTTAAATCATAACATGCATTATTTGCTAGTGGGCAGGGGCGTATCTAGAGGGGGTTCCGTGGGTTCACGTGAACTCATGCTCCCCTCTCTAGATCATATATAGTAACGTTATATTTTTTACAAAAATACTTAAATATAAAAGTGTAAATCCACATTCAAAGTATCATATAATAATAGAGAGTCTATCAATATCTCTCTAGAGCCGCAAGCTCCCGAGGTAATATAACAAGGCACACTTCACTAAAAAATGTTCTCGCAAAGGGTGGAATGAAACATAATTATATCGAACTGAACCAACCGATGCACATCCCTAATAATAATGTAAACAAGAATATTTCAGCTGGCAAAAAACACATAATTAAAGCCAGAAAAAACATGTTCACAATTAAGTAGACAAATATTAGCTAAATAAACACCCCTAAGCTTACTTCCTATTACCCTCCCACCTTTTTTCTATACAACAATAAAAACCATTTCCCTTCTCCTTGTACCTAATCAAAATCATAGTACTTAAAAGGGCAAGAGCAAAAAAAAAAAAACAGCAACTAGCTCGAACGATGAATCGTGAGAGGGATGAAAAGGCTTGGCACATCAGGAATCTGGATACTTGTGGCGAAAAATGAGGATTAGCTTTGAGAAAAACCACGAGGGTCGGCCTAAGTGTACATGTTAGTCATGGCAAGCATGGTTGATTGCTCGCTCTTAACACGTCCAGACAAAGATCAGATAGTCTCTCATGTGTTGAGCATTGTTAATTACAAGGTCTACCTGTTGCAGGTATGGATGCTGCTTGGTGATACGAATGCACCATTGCTGTGTCGTTATCAATGGCGTTAGCAGATTCCTCTGCGCCTTTTGATGTTTGCTCCAAGAGGCGAACGAGTGAGATGAATATCTCCATCCTCGTCACGTCTCTGTTTGCCTGAATTTAAACATCAAAAAATTAGGTGGTGTATTGAAATGTTTTGGCAATTATACGAAGGCTTAATACCTAGATAGCCCCTTAAACATGACATGGTTTGGTAAGATAAGACACTCAATCTTAGTCAGTAACCGGATAGACACTTGAACTTGGCAGAAGTGTGTACCTCTACGGCGAACCTCGCCCATATTTTGTCGTTCCTCGTTTCCATAAACCCTTTTAAGATGGTCAAGCCCAATCCTCTTATTATGTCCGCTATTTCCAGAAATAGACCGCGTGCTTCACAAAGCATCTGCAGAAAACAAACCAATTCAGCTGAAATAAATGAATGAGTCCACAGAAGAGTCAAAACTTCGTAATTTACAGATGTCCTGACCTCCACAAGCATTTGACGAGGTTGATTCAGATCCTCAACTATAATCGGGCAGACCATAGACTGTGAATCAACTTCATATGCCCACGTCGCTCCTCCTTCAAAATTATCTTTTAAAAGCAACCCTCCTTCCTTGCTGATAATCTGCGAGTTGACAACACGAGGGGAAGGTTGTAAGTAATTCTCAATATATTCAGGCTTCTTGTATCACTTGCTAACACGTAATTCGAACATTTTGTAGACACATTTCTCTGTGTATCATCCGAACATGAAAACTAATTTTTGACTATGGGATCATAACAAGGTTAAATGGTTATGACCAAACCTTTGACTCTCCAGTCTGTTTTAATTTGTCCGCATGTTTCGTGACGCTCTGCAAGAAAAGCATGTGCTTGATTGTGCGTTCGAGTAGTGCATCAATGCTACACTGAAATCACAAAACCAAAATGGAAGAGGTATCTGTAAGAAAAAATATTCATTCTACAAGTCTACAAAACTAGAAAAGGAAATGATAAATAGTTCAAAATAGGTATCTCACCTTTGCACCATTTGGAACAATTTCTCGCAGTTCTTTCACACGATCTTGGATCATTTGCCGATCTTTTGGCCTGGGTCTAGGATTCTCTCCTGGTTTAAGCCTTTTGCGACCGGTCTTGCTCGTCTCATCGGGCTTCTTAGAATATCCAGTAGAAACACTGCTAGTTGGCTTTGTGTCATGACCTTGTTCCACCCATGAACTAATTTGTGACCCACAAATTGAACTACTCTGAGAATAGGCTCCTGTTTTTTCTTTCTCAGATTTAAATGACCGAGAAACCGTTGGTCCTGATTTCGCAAGGGTCTTGGGTTTCCCAAATACATCTCCTTGAATTTGCCTCGGGAAACCAGCTCGGCCATAGGACGATGAAGCATTTGGAGCAGAGGAGCTACTCAAATTTGTCAACGTTGTCCGACAAGAAACATCATCATCCAGATTCTGCTTGGCAGAAGGCTTGGACGCTATAGAATCCAAAAGACGCTCAAAACCAGCCACAGAGAATGATCCACTGTCTGATTTTCCTTGATTGACTATCGAAGAAGCGTACTGACTAATCACAGTAGAGTTGCTCTTAACCTGATCCCACGTGTTTGAGTCTGGTCCATTACTCTGATAACTGTTCCTGCTTTCATTGAGTAGTTTATTTTTAAAATCAGCACCCAGAACATCAAACAGGTCATCCCCCCAGTGACGTTGGACACAGGAATCTTCATACTTGTTATCTTCAAGTAATGCACTCTGCCCCACATATTCATGTTTTTCACCATAAACCTCTTGCACCGACTTGCTTGTACTACAGGGGTGCTCATTCTGTGTTAGCATAATACTGAGTGCTTGAAACAAATCATTTTCGATTATTCCATTACTCGCATCCCACATAGATTGTGCATTCAGACCATCAGAAATATGACGAGTTATCAAATCATCCCCAACATTTAATTTTGACAGGGTTTGAAGCCCATTTCCAGCCGACTTTGTGCAAGAGCTGATTATGTTTGATGGTCCATTGGCATTAGCAGTAGAATTGGGGCATGGAATTGATCGGTGATGCCCATCCACTCGTTTACATAGTTCATGTCCTCTGGTGGATGGAAAAATTGAATTTCCAAGATAACTAGAGATCAGGACATCATTGGATCTTGGATCAGATGCAGTGAAACCATTAAGCTGGGATACATTGCTTAAGCTGCCGCTATCTACAGTTAATGAGTCAGTAGAATATTGCTGATGAAAGGGAGGCCTCGGAATGTGTAAAGGAGCTTGTTGACTCGTCCACATGTTGGAGCTTGGAGAAATTACCTCCGCTTTAATCACGTTATTTATTAGCTGGCTATTAGGAGACAGGTGTGCTTTCACCTCTGGAACAATTTTCTTGTGAAACTGACGATCATCATGAGATTCAACAAAACGTTGGGTCATATTGGAGGCTTGAAATGTTGCATCAGTAGACTGCATTATTCTATCCCGAACTTGTGCAGCCAGAGAGGAAGAAGTTTGACGAATAAAACCATCAGTCTGACTTGAGTTGCCCTGATAACTGCAGCTAGCAATAACCGGAGCAGAGTTCATTACGTTTGTGCTCACACAAGAATCTACAAAAACTGAACTTCCCACATAAACTGGTGTGCCAGTTTTCACTATTGGATCTTTCGTTGCATTGTCATCGGATAACAAGACACCAGGGACACCTCCTAGTTGACTTATCAGTATCCTCACATCCTCCATAAAACTCGTGTTCTCCATTATCTGAGGCAAAAAAAATGGCCATTTACTTGACATAGTTTATGATAGTAGTAATGAAAAAAAGAAATTCAATCAATCAATTAGCCTAAAAGTAAAAAATGCAAAGAAAACTCCAAGGTCTGTTGGGACTATAAGCACAAATAAATTGTGAGCTTTAATGAAAACAGACGCAAAGGGAGAAAAAGTACAAATATTTATATATAGTACAAGACCAATAATTATAAGTATGAATGACAAATATATGAACAAAGAATTGAAAAATAATTACGATAAAGTGATATAAAAATTGTTTAGTGTCGCCTCATTGACAAGGAAAAGCATGCCTTAGAACCTTGATGACAAGATTGAGGCACGCATTAAGTGAGGCGAAACGCACAATACATTTTGAACCTTGCTTCAAGGCTTAAGCGTGCCTTTGACAACACTGCTATATACTCTACTCTATTTGGCCTCTAACTTGTCTTTTAAAGGCAACAATGATGAAAATACAATTTTTCTTTTTTTAAAAAAAATGAGAAAATGAAAAACAAAAAGTAAAATGGGGAGCTTGTAGTTTGTACAAACACTAAAATATCACATGCATGTTGGTGAATCTCGTCATACTAACCGCTGATCATGTTAGAACGGATTTACAAATACCATATCTTGTATACATCGTCGGAAGATATAGTTCAAGTGCCATAGTATCTCAAGTCTATTTTTCACCACGTAAGATTTAAAATGGAGAAGAAAAATGGACTTACATGCAAGCATGATCCAAATTGGACGACACCATGAGGAAGAACAGGAACAACTGCAATTGTCTGCATGTATCAACAATATAAAGAATCAGTGAACAACAAAAGAAAAACACTTAGTATATATGTTATCTCAAACACATTGTACCTGGATGCCAGCAGAAAATTGTCCCGAGAGCTCTTTCAGGACCTAAAAGAACAACAGCATAGGGATACACCAATGAGTATCAGTTGTTTCATCAGGACACAAATACCGTAACATCTCCGCATTACAAAAAAAAAATACAAGATTTAGGATTAACCTAGCTTAAAATTATCTTTAGCCTTTTGAAAAGAGAACTCCCCACCCCCAAAAAAATAAAAATGTTTATATATATAGTTTGTCTTTAACCTTGACCAAATTCAGTGCAATGGTAAAACTATCAAATTTTAACCACACAACTGATTATCGGAAGGGGCAGCTATTCAAATATCTAAATGCAGTTGAGAAAGCATAAATCATGTATACTATGTAATACGTACTACATATTCTCTCAGGATAAAACTTAGTTGTCGTTTGGACATCATGTTTGGCCAAATATTTTGAAAAACACCAAAAAGTTGTTTTCTAAATGAATGATTACTCACCGAAATTCAAAACAACTCGTATAAAGTATAAACCATTTTTCACTTTGAAAACAAAAACTATTTTTTTCAAATTTCACAGTGGCAAACAAGCTCAGCATGTGAAGAATTATATCAAAATGTACCTCTGGTGGATGAACTACTCTACTAAAACCCTCTGAATGAAACCACTGATGACTCCCAGTAACTGCAGCCCGTCCGACTAGTCTGGGAAATAAAATTATGAATATCAACGACATGGTATAAATAAACAAAATATTTTCAATACTTAATCTTTAAAAAGAAAGAATCAATAAACTGAAAATTCAGATATTATACCCTTCTCCTACTAGATTGATTTGACTTTCCATCATCATTTTGTTTACAAGCAAATGCACTCTCTCCCCTGCTTGATTCATAAGCTGAGGATTACAGACCTCCCCCGAACCCCAGCAAACGCCCCAATCATGGAACGATAGTTCCGGATTCTCAACCCCCGAAATTCCATGAATTCCGGAGTATGTTGACGGTTCATAATAGGATTCTTCCCAAATTAAAAGCCTGCCAATCATTAAAAGAATAAAAATGTTAAAGAATCATTAGAAAAACTTTCATAAAGGGGTTTAAAAACACCAGCAGATAAGCCAAGATTCAGTGTCATTAATATTAACAGAAAGTGACAGTTCTATGTGTTCTTATTAGCAAGATTACTGGAGAAGTGTATATAAAATAAAGAAGAAGAGACAAGAAATTGGAGAATAACAATACATAGAATCAAACAAGAATGAGTAATGAGTTTATGTTTTTATACAGAAAAATCATAACAGTATAAAGGGTTTCATCAGATTAAAACAAATCACTTTCATTTTTTTTTTCCCTTTTCATTCATTCCAATAAGATTCTTCAAAACAAAATGGACAGGAACAAACCACAACATTCCAAAAGCAGAAAATGACGGTTTCCAGATAACAAAAGGAAAACTAAAAACACAACAATATCTAGTAAATTTATAGCATGTCTAATCATATATACCATAGTAAACAACAACAACAACATACACAATATAATCTCACAAGTGGAGTTTGGGGAGGATAAAGTGTAGGCAGACCTTAACCCCTCCAAAGCAGTCCAGAAAAAGAAGAAACAAAAGTAAAAGAAATAGCAGATAGTAGCAAAATCAACATATAGTAACAAAGTAATAAGATAGTATCTACAACAAAATAATATGATAGTCGAAAAAACTAGAAACAACAAATGATAACAGAAATCAAAGGACAAGAAACTACGGAAGTAATAGTACAGCTATCAGCATGGAAGGATAACAAGACACCACATTGTTACCTACTAGCACAGTATTATGCTACACATTAAAGAAAGCTAGCAGTTGTTTGGTCAAAACCAAAGAAGTGAACACAATAGAATCAGTGAAACTAAGTTCACAATATTGCAGCAACAGCTAAAGTGCTGAACAACAAAAGGACCATCAGACTTTTAACACTTTTTCAGTTTATTACTTTCATTTGTCCTTCCATTTTCTCAGCAAAGAGAAAGAACAGTTGTCAGCGCAAAATCCAAAACAGAAGCCAGAACAAGAAGAAAAATGAAAAGAAGAAAAAACAAATGCCATAAGAATAAACAAACAAAAAAATAGTAAAATCCTACACTTTTCTCCATTTTGCCTCAAAAAGAAATGAATTCATAAAAACCTGATTTTCATTTATCAAATCATAAGCAAGATTATAGGATCAGTATTCTCTTTTAACAACTCTCATTTTCTCTTTGGTTTATTAAAAAAGAACAAAATAAAGCTACATCCAACAAGAAACAACTACATACCCACTATTATCCCATAAGTTGGATCTCGCAAAGGGTAGAGTATAGTAGACCTTACCACTAACCCGTGAAGGTAGAGAAGCTCAAGCGAAACAAATCAAAGTAGTTATTGAAAAATAAAATAAGTCAATTAATACGAAAGGCAGTATAAGGCATCCAGAAAAAGAACTTTCACATAAAAATGAACTCAATGTCTAAATCCACAAGCCAAGATTGCATTTTTCAACTTTCTTCCACATGAAATAACTAAAACAAGAAGTAAAATGAAATCTGAAATCAACCCACAAGCCAAGATCACTTCTTTTTTCCACTTCCATCAAACAAAACTTTCACATAAAACCTCAACTCAAGCCACAAGCCAATACTATTACATTTTTCTCCACTTCCATGATTCTTCAAAAAAAAAACTTCATTCATTGAAAAATAGGAAAAAAAAACTCACTTGGTATTCTGGCAACCGATCTTCCAGTAAACAGCATAAGACCATTGGTTGACTCCACACAGAGTCTTTAAAAACTCTTTCAGTAAATACCCCATTTTTGCACAATTCTTTGTTTTTTTTCTCTTTCAAATTTTCTCAGCTAAAAAATTACAGATTAAAGAAACTAACTCCCCCTGCAAGACCCACGCCCTGCCTGTTTAGTTCTCAGTCCACCACTTCTTTTTCTCACAGGATCCAAATTTTCTACTGATTTTAGCCTGCAACCCATTCTATGGGTAGAAAAAAAAAGTGAAAGAAGAAAAAAAGAGAGCTTTTTTTTTCCTCAGCCAAGAAAATGGAGAAGAAGAGACCCTTTGAAGAAAACTACACTATACCACAAGCTTTAAGTTCACAGTTGACAACAAACACAATTTTCTCCATTTTTGACAAAAACCCAACAAATTTCTGAACAAATATATGAATCTTTAGTGACTAAAGGGAGTAAAGATCAAAGCTTTATCAGTTTTCAGAGTGTTCTTGACCCTTGGGGCTGTTAAAAATAGAATCTTTTTGGTGTTCCAAAGTGTAATCACTGTATTGTGTGTTTTTTTGGGAAGTGGGTAGTTGAAAGAGGAGGCTGCTGTTAGTGTTTTTGCTCTGTGTTTTTTTCATCACCAGAAGTAGTAGCAGCTGAGAGGGAAGGAAGGGGGTAAAAATAGGTGGTGCGTAGTGTGCTAACATACGCTTATGTATTGCTAAAATGCGCTAATAATTTAATTAGTGAGGGAATTATTAGTTTAATTTGTTGGTTTTTTTTTTGGGAGTTGACAGAAATAGGGTTGGAAATAGTAGAGAATTACGGGTAATGTGCCACTGTGGGAGTTTCTTGTTGGCTTTCTAATTCAGGAGGCTCATTGTGCATTGGGACTACACAAAAGAATCACCGACATGGGTTGTGGTGCACTGGTGGGAGTGTTTCACCCTTAATTAGAGGTCTCGAGTTTGAGCTCTAGGTATGGAGAAAATCATGTTGGGAGCGTCACCCCCAAATGAGTTATGTAGTGCATGATCCGAATTTAGTCAGAGCTTTAATTAGACTCCGAACACCGTATCGGAAACAAAAAGAAAAAGACTACACAAAAGAATCTTCGTTCGATATCTGATATCTATATTGAATTTCGATTAAATACGAATACTCGAATAGTATGTTATCTTCTCTGTCTTATTTTGTATGATTTACTTTCCTTTTTAGTCAGTCTCAAAAAAGAAAGACATATTTCTATATTTAGTAATAATTTAACTTTAAAATGCTCATTTTATCCTCAATGTAAATATTTTTTAGTCACAAGACTTATTTTAGACCACAAATTTTAAGAGTCTTTCTTTATTTCTTAAACTCTATGTTAAGTCAAACTAACTCATATAAATTGGAACGGATGGAGTATATGATTCATTTTTTGAGATGATGTTCTTAATAGAATGTTTTGTTTTGTTATTCAAGATTTGATAACTGTATTAAACTCTAATTAAATTTGAATCGCATATTATATGATCCATTTTTGAGACGGCATTCTCAATAGAATATTGGTTCTTTTTTTTTTATGTTTTCTATTCGAGATTTCGTATCTACATTAAACTTTGATTAAATTTAAATCATGTATTACATGATCCATTTTTTAGATGGTGTTCTGAATAGATCTTCTTTTTATTTGCTAAGATTCAAATCCGAATTTCTTTCTCATTAGAAAGTAAAGCGTTCCTTATCAGAAATATTGTTATACCTAAAATTTAAATTCAAAATTTCTAATTAATCAATATATAAAAAAAAAAAATCTCATGAGGTAGAAAATATACCTCAAAGATAGGATACTAGAATACTTTAATAAATAACTTTAATGAGATTTTAGTTATGTGGTTTAAAATAATTTTTTAAAATAGAATACATAAAGTAAGAATCCACATGAGTATTTTATTACTAGAATGACTATGCAAAATATTCATATCTTAAAGTAGAAATAAGTGATATAATTAATTAAGTATAATTCAATTATTCATCTAATCTCGAAGTAAGAATCCACATGAATACTTATTTTCATAAATTTTTATTATTTGTTTTTCTTATTCAGATTTTATATTTATGCATGTATCAAATTATATATTAGTTGAAAATCGATAAATTTTCAATGGAAATAATTGAAATTTACCTTGTCTATAACGTTTTCAATTGAAAATCCCTCATCTAGGAGAAAATTTTGATAAATTTGAAAATTAATGATTTTCGGTAATAATTTCGAAAATTATACTTTTGTAATGTCTTATCCCAAAAAAAGAGAGAAAATCTTGTCTAATTTTCATAGAATATTTTTTTTATAAACATAAATCTAATCTTTTTTCCTAAACAAGAAAAGTAAAATGATGATTTCCTTTTAACTTTTTATTATATTTTAGTTTTTTTTTTGTTGGAAAAATATTGTTTAAAGTACATAATGTTATAAATACATTGAACTAAGTGGATTGTCCATTGAGTTTATCCATAAACTTATACTTATCATGTATGTGTATTCCCTAAGTGATATGAACCGTTTTGGAACAACAATGTATCTATTAAATTTGGCATTCATCATGATGGCTTTTGGAGTGATTTTTCTACCTATAATTAAAGATATCATTCTCCATTGTAAGACACACTTGAATAAGAAGAAAAATTATCTCTTCCATCTATATTATTTGTCTTCTCCTCTTTATATTATATTATTCTGAGCTTATGTTTTATAACATATAATTCTTTAAATTTTATTTTTTTTGTGGAAAGAGGTGGATTATTTGTAAAGCAACCTACTTTTCAGTGGGGGCAATGTATCTAGGGACCTCTTAAGTTTTGTACTTTGTCTCTTTTCTTTTTATTTAATTTATATATTATTTTATTTTTTAAAATGAAAAAGACAGAAATTATTCAGAATTTGTAGTCAGCAAATTGAGTTTTGCCCATAGTGGGAATTGTTGTCAGGATGACGTATTCCATATTTACCCTTCACGTTGACTAATTTTACACCTTTGCCACTGATCATGACGCAAATTCTGTGTCACTTTTTAATTTCTTGCTAATGATTATTTCATTAAATTAATTTAGGAGTAAAAAGGAAATTAGAGATGAAAATAAAAAAGGAAAAAATGGATTAAAACAAAAGGACGGAAGTATTGAAAATAGCCCTGAACTTAGCGCAAATTATTAGTTGTGTTTTCGAACTATTGATAGTCTTAAAAACATCTCTCTACTTGAGTAACTAAACTTAGATATACTCTCGATCTGTCACATGACATAGCAAGTGGTTTCAAACTCTTGTAGGAGCATGAGACTCTAAATAAAAAGCCGAGAAAAGTGTTGAAAATACCTCTAACTTGACGAGAATTTAGAGATGCATGCTGCAAGATCGGGATATATTTAAGTTCAGTTAGTCAAGTAAAGTGATGTTTTCAAGATTATCAATAGTTCGAAAATGAAACTAATAATTGGCTCAAACAAAAATAAAACTATATCCATTTTTAAAGAAAGTATATCAAGACCCTCTTTTATAAACTTATAAAGATGTTTGATTTAGATATAAGTTATGAAAAAATTACTGACAAAGTACAAGTCATTTTTTTTCTTTTTCTTTTTTTGGCAGCTTTTGTAATTAAATGAAATGAAACTTTCCCTATTTTATTTATCCAAAGAAGAATAAACTTTTGGGCTGCAACTAATATTCGAGAAATTATTTTATTTGAAAATTTAAGACCAAAGAAAACAAAGGTCTAACTAATTTGAACCAATGTAAACATATTGGTATATGCACTTTTTTTACAATTTTTTTAATATTCAAGTCAACTTGAATTTTATTTTATTTTGTAGTGATGATACACTTATACTATAGTATAAAACTCAATAAATTAAATAGTTATTTAAATTATTGATTTGGTAGGTTTGCAATCTATCAAATTGAACAATTATGGTATTGACTATAGTATATGCATGCTTGTGCTACTATAATATTATTTTAAGATTTAGGTAGGAAGTTGTATTTATCATCGTATTGTAAAATAATTATTTATATGGGAAGTTGTACTTTCATATGTATATAATTTTTTTCAAGTTTACTTAGAAACAGTAAAATTCTATATTTAATTATTTACTAAACAAATCATGGTTACCTAACAATGAAGAAAGATATAGAATTAATTGCCTAGCTACTTTGAAGTTATTATTATGTTTTTTCAAGTGTGAGATACATTAGTAGGTCTATGCATCTCATTTTTTATATTTATTTAAAGATCGTGGGTTAACTAGCATATAATTATACTTTAAAAAATATATTGAGAAGAAAAATAACATAAGAATTTTACGAGGTTCGTCTCTTTTGTTATGAAAAATTTCTCTGATTTTGCTTAGAAGATTAGATTAAGTTGAACTTTGTTAAAATTCTATGTTATTTTTTTTCTATTTACTTAAAGTATGATTATAGGCTAGTTAACTCATAATTTTTCACAACAAGTTATTTGTAAAAAATCAACAAAAACGGTCCTTTATGTTTGGGGTGGGTTCAAAATATTCTCTTAATTATCATTTTGAACAATTTTAATCTTTTAAATTTGTTAAAAGTGAATAATTTTTATTTTCCAACAAATGTCCCATAAGAATTTAGCTTAATAAGAGATTTTCGATGAAAAAGTTTATTGAAAATGTTATTGATGAGCCAAATTTTAACATATGATACTTCATAAGGCCTTGTGGTAGGTGGTGTCAATCTCCTATCAATTGGAAAGCCAACGAGTCAGAATTATGATATATTTATATTATGTTGCTTTTATCAATAAACAAGTAAGAATAAGGTCGGTATTCATATGGTTTTTAATTACATAATGAATGCAATTGATACGAAGAAAAATATTTTTTGAAAATATCGTAGGGGTCTCCTTTTAATTTCTTCAAAAGAAAAAAATATTTAACATGACTCTTTAGTCCACATCTTATTTTTCAATATCCCTAATATTTTATCGAGTATATACTATTTTTCACCTAAACCAACAAATTATTTTAAAAAATACTTATCTTAAGATGACATTTACCATGGTACCCTTTCCTTATCTTTACTCTCTTGACCATTGAGTTTGATAGTCACTATTTTTTTTACACTATATAGTGTTATTATATAGTTTCTTTTTTTGGAACTCCAGAACAATTTGTAGCTGCTACAACCTTCATCACAGTTTACGCTCATCGGGTGAGCACGTTGTGCACATTGGGTAAACCTCCTTTGGGGTGAGCACTTTGTACGCACTGGGTAGTACTATGTGGTGAGCACTTTGTGCGCATTGGATAAATCTCTCATTGTGTAATAGCCTGCAAACTCAGAAGGCATTGAGGAGAGATTGATCTCGACCATCCTCCAAACCAACTGAGTGATCCCGAACGATTATGTACAACAATTACAACTAGGTAGGACAATTTATTTTAGTCGACTGACCAAAAATATTAAGATCCACTTATTAAAATATTATTAAATTTTTATTGAATGCTTAACTTGTAATTACATGATTTTTTCCCATATTAATCAGCTGTCAACTTCAAATGATATTCTCCATAAACATGGACAAAGTGGTTTTTCATTAATGGTACAAAAAGTTTTCACTTACCCAAAGAATTGGAGACAACTCATTATTTGTTTTTATAATTTTCTTGATACAAATTCCTAAAAAATGGCACATAAATTTAACTATTTTTTTTCTTTGGATAATTCAATTCCTTCTTGGGAGAGTCACATATTTGCTTTGAGCCCCTAAATGTCACCATATATCCTACTCCTTTGGAATGTAATACTCAGTGTCCTAAGTTCTAAGGCACTTTATTTCTTTATTTTTGAGGGGTGGTGGTTACGAGTTCAGCTAAATTCAATAATTTTGATTTGAATTTTATATTTATTTTAATTTTTATTAAATATATATAAAAGTTATTAATTTAAAACTCGATTGATAACATAAAAAGATTAGAATCTCAAATTTATAAATTTCAAATTCTGATTCCGTCCCTATATATTTTTGTTGGGGGTTGAAAATTTTGATTATATGTATATGCACTTTATTCCATTGGTCTTTTGTGGTCCAATTTTCTCATTGTGTCCCATTAGGGTATGATGATATTATTTTCTCCTTTCAAGACTCTTATTTTGCCTTTTTGGCCAACATTCTTGTATTTATTTACATGTTGTGTACATTACCCTATAAAAACCTAGAGTTTAGAGTGGGGAATTTGGGCAGGTGGTACAACTGCTAGTAAAATAAAATTCTCTAGTTTTTTTTAAAATAAAAAATAAAAAAATAGTTATATCTTTTCACTTTATGCCTTTTGGATTCTTTGTTTGTTCTTTTGCTAAAAAAAACAATATATTTTCTTGAACATCTAATTTTTTAATATTTTCTTTTTCTAGTTAAGTTTGATACTGAAAATAAAATTCATTTTTTCATTAAGTTGTATTAATTTAATAGGAGAGTAACTTAAAATTTTATTTTTTAGAGGTCAATTGGGAAACATGTAAGAAATTGTGTTATTTTTTATTGAATCATTTTCATTTATTATCTTGAATATTGTAGTAGCTTTAAAGAAATTATCTTAATAAATAATGCTCTATCGCTCTTATAACATGTAAAAAATTAAAATTAAATTTGAACCCACATAAAATTACATATACCTGCAACCCGCCCCGCCCCACATTAGTTATAAGAAAAACCCACTTCAATTTGCCCCGCATTCGCCCCGCCCCGCCCCATTGCCCTCCCTAGATTTGACTGCATTTAATAATTTTGTTCAAATAATTTATTTGTGTTAAAACAAAATCATTAAATATATACACATATTATATATAAAATCTGAAGTCGTTATCCTAAGATTCAAAATTTATAAAATTAAAATTCTTTAACTCTATGTCTATCTATATATTTACTTTGTGTGATTTGATAGTGTTAAACATTTCTTACCGTAATCTTAATCAAGGTTGCTCTCTATGAGTTCATTCTTTTCTTGGTCCATTACTAAAGTTTTTTTTTTTTTTTTGATTTCTCAATCGGTGGAGCTCCGACTAAATTCGGATCGCGCACTGCAAGGCTTATTTGGGGGTGGCGCTCCCAAGTCCCACATAATTTTTTCCATACCCAGGGCTCGAACCCGAAAACCTCTGGTTAAGGGTGAAGCACTCCCACCAATGCACCACAACCCATGTTGGTCATTACTAGAGTTATTTTATGTTTGTTTTAGACTCTTGCTGTCTGACATTTCAGTAATTGTCTGATTTAAATTTCAATAAATTTACACTATTAATTTATATAGTACTTAAGTATATTTTATATCCATTAATGAACAAAAGAACCTTTTTTGGGGTTTTGTGAGCTATTAATGCTTCTATTCTATCATATCATACCCCTATATCCTTAAATAATTATAAAGTATTACATCTAATTGAGTAACTCCATTTTTTTTCACATGGTTTGAGGATTAGCTAGTGGCTAGTGTAACTTGGTTTATACTAAAACATCACTCTAACCATTGATTAAAAAATATAATCTTTTTTTTGTGGACCCAACATGATCAATGGCCATGATTCTTTATGACCACCTCGGACTATGGTTGGATGAATAAAATTTCTTATTTTATAATTTGGAGTCTCAGATTCAAATTTGGAAATAGAAAAAGAGAAAGAAAAAAGATTGGAATTGCTTCTCTCTTTAGTAAGCCTCACGTAACGTGAAATCAGAATAATTTGGCTCTAAAATAAGTACGAAATATCGAGTAAGAAATTGAAAAAACATCTTCGATTGACCACCAAAAGGTTGAGGGCATGAAAAGATGGAACAATAGTTGGAAGCACATGAGTTAGTGTTAACTTTTTTATTTTTGTTACTATTGTACTTTATAATATTTTTATTTTTTTGGGAAATTGGTAAAAGATTCCTATATAAAAGTATGTTCACGTATCAAATATGAATGTGTCCAATTAACTTCTTCTATTTTATGTACAATTTATTTATCTTGTTTTTTTTTTAATTAACCTCTTTTATATTATGTACAATCTATATTTTAACAGGTTTATTCTATAGAATTGTTGACTGATTTTTCTGACAACATATTTTTTTTTTGTTGGTTGAATTGTTGACTGAATTTGCTGACCACGTTATGTTTTTGTGCTTTAAATAACTTGTAAAATCTTCTTTTTCTTTTATACAACATTTTATTTGGTTGCAATTTGTAAATAATTTTATTTAATCACATTAGAAGTTCCATATATGCTACTTAAACCTTCTTGAAAATATTATCATTTTAAATCTTGATTAATCTTCTACGTTGTACATCATCTTAGCATTTACATCTTTGTGACGCTTATTTTGTAAACATTTTGAACTTTAGCGATCCAACATTCACTCTCATAATATTGACAGTCTTCTAACCCTTTTACAAAACTTATCATTTACTTTAGTAGTTCATTACATAACATTCAAAAAAAACTCTTACTCTCTAATGTGCTTTTTCATAGGTAAAAAAATTATTTTTATCAATTAACACGATATAATCATCAACAAATAGATTACAATATGGAAACTCATTTTTTCTTTTATGTTAACTTGCTTATATTGTCGATTTCAAATTCAACTAAATATGGAGAGTTATAGTAGATTGACGGTTAACATAAAACTAGCAAACAATTAATATAATTACTAAAAAATGGAAACAAGAAAAGGGGAAAACGGGGGGGGGGGGGGGGAACGGAGTTATATAAACATAGAAAGACACAAATGGCCCACAGAATTATAAAGTTATATTTTTCCCTTGTATGATAAATTAGACATGAGTTATGAAATTCAATTGATGTGTTTTTTTTTTAACATATAGGGGTCGTTTGGTGTGAATGATAATACGAAATAGTCCTGGGATTAAATTAAAGTGTCACTTAATTTATTGTTTGGTTGGCAAGTTCGGAATAACTTATTTCGGGATTAAGAATTAGTACCGGGATAAGTTATTCCTCCTCTTGGGTGGTATAGTAACTTCGGGATAAAATATCCTTTTATACCTTTTTTATACATCACTTTTCAAATTCATTAAGGGTATTTTTATAATCAAATAAATTGTTCTTAAAATTTATTATTTTGAATACAACAAACCAAACACTCAATAAAAAATAATCTTAGCATAACTTATCCCATCATAACTAATCCTATCATAACTTATCGCATCATAACTAATCCTATCATAACTTATCGCATCATAACTAATTCCATTATAACTTGAATTCAAACCAAACGACTCCATGTCTAATTGGTAATGCAAAATGCCATATTGATTTGAAAAATAAAATAATCAAGGATACTCAACATTTTATGAGTAGAAAAACAAATTAAAGAATTTCAGTGAGATTTTGCCATCATGTTAGTTTTTGGTAAAGTCATGAATATATATTGTTAACATGGTAGAAATATATATAATACTCCCTCCGTCCAATAATAGTTGTCCACTATACTATTTTGAGATGTCCAACAATACTTATCCACTTTATGAAATCAATGGACAATTTTATACTTAGTTCCTAATTTACCCTTATAATTAATTATAGTCATTTTCCTATTACATTTTTCAAGACATTGTTTTTATTACTCCCTGTGTCCAACATTAGCTATCCACTATTAACTTGGCACACACCTTAAGAAACAACAAATAATAGGGGTGATATTGCTATATTATTCTTTGACTTTATTAAATTTAATGCTTTGAAAAATGTGTTAGATGATAAATAGTACCCTCTGTCCAACAATACTTGTCCACTATTGACTTGGCACACACCCTTAAGAAACAATAAATAGAACCATTTTAAATATAATAAATACAATGTATTGAAAAATGTAATAGAGAGATGACTAATTAATGATAAGGGTAAATTAGGAACTAAGTGTAAAATTATCCATTGATTTCATAAAGTGGATAAGTATTGTTGGACATCCCAAAATAGTATAGTGGACAAGTATTGTTGGACAGAGGGAGTACTTAATAACAAGGGTAAAATAGACACAAAAGGTAAATTATCTCTTGATTTTCTAAACTGGACAAGTATTGTTGGACTACTATTTTTAGTATAGTGAACAACTATTGTTGGACGACGGGAGTATATTCAAAGGGTGAAATAGTACAACTACCCTTCTATTTATAGCTTCTTAAGAAATGTGCAAAATCAATAGTAGATAAGTATTGCTTAACAGAGAGAGTATATACATTGATTATATATGTACTTTATACATATTGTATAAATTAGTTGACCAAAGTATTTAGGGTCATAATTATTCCTTAAATTTATCTATTTAGACATGCAATCATTTTGTAGATAGTTATGTAATTATAACCTTAGAGTTGACATAATAATGTTTCAAAAACCTAGCAACTTTCACAATCATCTTCCTAAACTCTAAATTACCTTTTTAATAATATGATAAGAAAATATGTTGAAAACTTTTAAAACAAAAAAAAAAGTGTTTTCTTTTAAGAGAAGGGATATTTTGTGAAATTCCATATTATAACGCTATAAAAGAGTTGTTATAGATATGTCAAAAAAAAGTGATAATAATTATACTAATTTTTCTAATTTTTCATCTAGTGCTTTATGATCATTTTGAGCTTGACTAGTTTACGTTCGTATTTGGACGAATCTCATTTTTAGAGTAATTACTATTGATCAAAGGTAATTTTACCCCTAGACTTGAACCCGAGACCACGAATGAAGTTGAGATAGAAGGGTTTATTTAAATCCACTTTGATTTAGAGATCTAAAGGCTCAACTTCTAGAACCCTATGGTGATTAGTCCAAAGTGAGAAGGCTTCAAATTAAACTTTATCTCAGTAATTGACAGATATACAATTTTATTTTATTGTAAATTGGGAGTAATATAATTGACAGATCTAAATCTAAAATCTCAAAAGAACTAATGATTGTTCCCAAATAATAACAAAACCATTGGTTAATATTGACCTTTGTGGAAAGGTATTTCAACTACTCCATAAAGCTATAAAGCTTTTTTTTTTTTTCTTTTTTTCTGTTGTAATAATTTGAATGTATAAATAAAGTGAGGAAAAAAAAAACATTAGGAGGGGGTGTTTGGATTTTGTTACAACCTAAGATAAAGTTGACCTAATAAATACTAGGTCATGATTTATTTTTTCTTATTTGTTGATGTCCTGGTGAATAAAGTAATTCTGTAATTGAACCGATAAAAGATAGCTAGCAAGCATTTTATAGTATAGTTATATTGCACATTAACTAACGAGGATATCATTGTGATTTATATATAAAAAAGATCAATCAAATTCTTAAAGACCAATATTCAAGTTCTAGTTGTGACCAAAAAAAAATCGAAGACCAAGGTTCAAGTTCAAGGTGATCACGTTAACACCGTTATGAACAGAAAAAGATCAACCAAGTTATATAATCTCTTGAAGACTAATGTTCAAATCTCGATTGAGATAAGAAATATTAGGTAATTTCTTCTTCTTCTTCTTATACATATATATCTCGATGATCAAAATTATTTGATACATATACTCGTTGGAGACAAGTACGCAGTAGGTATTCGGTAAAATAGCTAATAGAAAAATACGCGCAAGCTAATTTGAATACCACAATTATTAAAAAGAAAAGATCAAACCAAATTATTATATTACTATATTTGGATACTAATAGTCACGAACATTAGTTTTTAAAACAATATTAGTTAATCCAAAAATCCTCTAATCCAACCCCCCACCCCCTAATAAAATTAGTAAAATATTAGTGGTTAAAAGATATGACGGAAAGTTGGAAAAAAAGAAAGTAAAAGAATCAAAGATTATAGTATATATTTTTTAGTAGACAAAAAAAGCTTGAGAATTTTGACTATTGTGATATCAAATATTCCCAATTTATTATATATCAAATCCCTTTTTAGATTTTCCAATCTTAAATTTTATTTAATTTTGTATTGTTCAAAATTTAGGATAATATCAACTTATACAATTGATTTCACACCACAAAGACAATATATATCTTATCATAGGCCTTTCACATCTTAGTACAAGCAATCTTTTCTTTTTCCTTGAGAATAAAAAATAATAATTTAACGTGAATCACTTTCACTCCAATGAACCTTAACGATACAGATTTTAAATTAGTCTGGTCAATAGTCATAATTTCAACTGATAGCATGTGGTTTTAACGACTTGTTTGTATCGTTATAGGGTGTAGTGAGATAAATAAGATTTTTTCGTCTTTAATTGAAGATATCGAATTTGAATTTTAAGAATATATTTTTTGATAGGAGCAGTACTCCAGTGTATATTATAAGTATATAATCAGTATATATACATACAGTGGTTTTACTGGCTAATGTTTTTTCTTTTTTTGCAAAATAATTATTAGGGTTAGTTTTTGTTGTGGCTTTGGTAGGTTGATGTGTACTGTAAAAAAATGCAATAAAATAAAATAAAATAGGCCAGTAAATGAACTATTATTAGTTTATAAGAAAATACGACTTTTTCTATTATTCTAACTTTTTTTCTTTTGTAAGAGTGTCATATTGTGTAAAATGACAAGTTACATTAGAGACCGATTAATCTCAATTCGCGTATTGCAGATCTTATTATTGGAGGTGACGCGCTTCTAACAAGATTTTTTTTCATTTTCAAGGCTCGAACACGAGATCTCTGGTTACAAGTAAAGAAATTTCAACCGTCCCACCATAACCTGTGTTGGTTAGCTAGTTATTATTATTCTATGAACATAATTAAGCATGGTTTAGCACTAAGTGTTTTCTTTGAGATTCATTTCAAATATGGGCAATTTTTATTGTGTGTGGAAATTTTTTTTCTTTTCCCTTTCATTACTAGACATTGAGATCTAAAGCATTGACATAATGCCATAATTGTTTTTAAAACACAAAAAGATAATTTCTATGATCATCTAACTCTTTTTCCACTAAATGTTGGTAGATAGGGCTACATAAACAAATTATTTGCTTTGCAACTAAATTTCTTTTACTCACAAAATATTACTACTTCTTTTGATAAACATTATTCTCTTTGTCTCATTTCATCTAAAAGACGTTTAACTGAACGAGAAATTTCAAAATTATGGAAGATTTTTCAAAACTCAATATCATAAACACTACTAAACATGAGAATTTTCAATGGATGTTTCCTTTGGAACTCCATTGAAAATTTGGGATTTATCGAAAATGTTTTTAACAAATAAATTTTCTAGGGATTTTTTGGTGGACATTCGTCAGAATTTCTGACTGTAAAATTATGTTATGAAGGATAAATTGAAAAGTTTAAAATTAAATTATTTCTTTAACTTAAAAATTATAATTCTTTTCCAATTGTCTAAAAAAAAGTATATCACATCAAATGAGTTTGAGTTAAAGAGTAGGTTTAATTTCTTACAAGTCATATGAAAACAACATGAAACCATCACTATCTCAATTTGTTAATTACTTGGAAAATCTTTATATACCTCCACTATATATATTTGATGTGTTGGCTCAAAAATTCAAAAAAAAAACTTCATATATAAACACATCTAATAGTCCAAAAAAACAAATAAAAGATGGAAAATGATGAATGTTTGTCACTATCAAAATTGGTAGGCCATGATCCATTGCATGCCTTAAGACCAAATCATATCATATGTAAAAGCCCATTTCCTTTTTACATCAAATGCCTATATGAAAGAAGATGGAGCACAATCATACTTATATATTTTTACCTTTTACTTGTTATGGAATAAAGAAAAATTAATTGCTAGTGTTTTGTATTTGAGTTTTGAATTTAGAATTGTTATAGAGAGTGTTTTATTTCTCAAAATGAGACTTTTCGGTATAAATTCACATTTTATCGTACTCCAATATGAATATCAAACATCATATGAAGAACCTTTTTAAAAAATGAGTCTCTTAATTATTGTTTTCACTACTATTTTGACTTTCACCATCATGAATAGTCCTATAATTGATGCCACAATCCCACCAAATAGTGTATTTTTAAAAATATATATATCTTTAGGTTAAAAAATCTATAGCCATACATAACTCTTCATAACAAATTTAACTGTATCATGGTAATATGAAAAATAGAGTTATATATAGTTTCATATTCTTCAAAGCAAAAAACACAATGTTAAATATTTATATGGCATATAAATAATATTATATCAAGATAAGGGTTCATAATGGAGTGATTTCTTTTTTAACAAAATTAATTGATAACAAAGAGAAAATAATATCCAAAAAGTAGCCAAAAAAGGGGGAAAAAAAACCTAAAATGAAGAATTCAAATTTTCAACAGAGTAGTCATTGATTGTTGTCACTTGTCAGCAAAGAAATGTACATGAAAAGACTTGTGTGAAAAACAAAAAATCAAAAACTATTTGTTCTTATTTTTGTGTGTACTCAATTACATGTAGCCCCAATAACTTATGAGATTGAGATGAGACCATTAAATTATAGGATAAGGAACACTATGTATGGCACCAAAAGGGAACATGATTTAGTAGCTATATATTTGCATTTATCTCATTTGATTCTTTGTTTATCGAGCTTTGTGAAGGAATGAATACAATTCTTTTATCTCAATTAGAGGTTTCAGTTTTGAACGATGAAAATGAAGAAAAATATAGTCAGGAATGCCCTCATCTTTAGTTGGATTTACACGGTATGAATATGAATTAGTGAAATCTTTAAGCGACAATGGGATATATTGAGTGATGAATTATTTCTTTGACAAGACAAGGATTTTGCAACTTGGTTTTCATATGTGTGGTATACATGAGTTTATTTATATATATATACACATATTTTCACTAATACTACAAGAATCCTATTCTAAAGGGACCCTATATAAGTTCTTTTGCACATGTTTAATTGGAGCTAAATTTAGTGCATATCCAAATTGCAACTCAACACTATTAACTTGATTGGAGTTGGTTTCAAATTTGTCTGCTCAATTGATCATGTGAGGATTGTGCTTTTGCCTTACTAGTTTGTCCATTTGTGTGTTGATGGAAACCCTTTGTGGGCCAAAAACCAGATTTTAAGGCTTTCATCTCATCTTGGAAATAAATAGAGTGGCAAAAATCAATCAATTTCAAGATTGCTAGACTATTTATGACAAATTTCGGGTTCGAACTTTAGAAATGAACTTATTTTGATAGTGAACGTTTTACTTTCTTAGTGAGTCTAGCTTGTAAGAATCAAGATTAATCGAGGCTAAATGGTTTCAAATACCAAATAGTTAAAAACAAAATAGACAGTGTATTTGAGATGAAGGAATGAAAAATATCACATCGTTAAATAAACGTAGATAGGTTATTAAAGTGTCCGGTTTTGTTGGATTTGAGGCTTACTTCCTCTCCTTTGATTGTAATAATAATGTCAAAAGACAAAAAATTGATGGAAAAATGTCATGTTGTTGTCAAATCAATTTTCATTCATTATTTAAAGGTAGACGTGATTTAATTATTCCTATCTATTTCTATCGATTGGTTGAGGTATATAAAGGGCCCCTAACTTAGTTGTTGTTTGGTACTTCCGTGGAAAAAATTGAGATTTACTTTTAAGGTGAATGTGTATACAAGTTATTTATATATTTGAATGATGTACTATATTTTTTGTGTACGATTAATTTTGTTACAAAATTATACACACTCTTTATTTGCTCGAATATGAATAGCTAAATTCAATAAATATGACTATTGATCTCTAAGAGAGAAAACTACTACTCTCATTTATCAATTATTATTAATATAAATAAATAAATCAAGAGAATACTTGTGTAGGATTAGTTTGACCAAAGGCGAAAAAATTCAAGTGGTTTTTTCTTTGTATCAGACATCTTTGCTAGATGGGCGGATGCAACTAAGTGGATCAAACTATCTATGTCTCATATTTTTACATGGATGATGCATATAACTTAAAAGTAAGAAATTTAAACAAGGTACAAAGTAGAGTTTAGCAATGTTCCACCATTTTCAGACTTTTTTTTTTAGGATAAATCCCAATTTTAGCTTCTTTTTTTAAAAAAAAAAAAAATTCTTTGACAAAGTCTTTGGGGGGAATTAATGGGCTATTATAGAGGTATAAGCCCAGGAAATGAAGTGAAAATATCTTTACATTCTGTTGGGCCTCAATTCTCAAGGTCAGATACCCAAAACTTACAATAGCCCATTGGACTCAATTAGACCCAAAAGCCACTTACTTATGAACAAGCCCACAGCATTTTTTTAGAGGCTCACCAATCAGCATAGATTAAAGTCCAAAGGTTTGACATTTTCATCATTTTGGAAAAAAAAGGAAAAGTTACGGGATATATATCATTCCGCCAACTAGTTTATCAATATGATCGAAAAATATATGACATATATACTATCAGTGTACATATTATGTATATGTATGTATAGTATATGTATATATAGTATAAAATATACACAACCTATATATACTTTGTTTTGTAAACTAAATGGCAGAATGGTTCAAGCCCATAATTATCCCGAAATGAAACATCACTTATATGTACTTCAGATTAGGAAAATGGCATCAAATGGATGGATTGAATTAAATTTGAACGGATCAAAATGAGATTGAGTTAATAAACAAGCAAGCTATTATTCTGCTAATTTTATTAACTCAGCCAATTTTAACTCGTCCAAATCCATTCCAACTCGCTCGTTTCACACCTCTAATTACTTTCACTTTTGTTTGTAGTTTTTTTATACTTATAAAATTATACTGAATTTATTGTTGTTTTGTTGTTGTAATATAACTCACGCTATTTAAAGCTTAGAAGTGATAATAATTGATAAGATATATTAATAATTAGCATAATTAAAGTAGAGTTTGCATGGCAATTCGTCAATGGCCGTGATTATATTTATTTTAATTTGTATGGCAAAAAAAGCCTATTGTGCTTACTAATGTGAAGATAAGTGCCTTACTTTTTATATTAGCTATCTTTTTATCATGATGTCTGCTAAACTTAAATTATATAATATATAAAAAGAACACCATCTTTTAAAAAATAAAATAAAATCACTTGCTGGAACTATGATCTAATTCAAAATCTCCATCATTAAACATCCTATTATTTTTTAAAATATAAATTTAAAATAAGAATATACATGTTTTTAGCTTTATATGTGACTAGATCTGGTCTAACAAATATTAATCAATCTAGGATATACATAAAAAAAAGAAGGAAGAATTACTAAAGTACACACCTTTAAGTATATTATTTTCCATTTGTCCCTATATCTTTTAAAAATAACTAAAATCTCTTATTTTAATAATGTATCCGTATTAATGTATCCGTGCTTTATTAATGTATCCGCGCTTTAATTAATGTATCCGGATTGGGTTAATTTTAAGGGATTATTGTAATTAGAAAAAAAAGTAGGGATAGATAGTAATTTCATCTTTACACTATGCGATTTATGTAACTTACCCAAAAAAATAATAAAAATTAAATTTTTTTTTTTGGTATAATTAATCTAAATTTTCACCGCGTTAGATCATTATAAAAAAATATGTCTTATCATGATTTTCTTGTTTTCCGAACCTGAATCCAAACTCGAAATCTCTAAAAGTATCCAATCCTTGGCCTCAATATAGTGGTGGAGATTTTAGATGATGTTATATAATGTATATTGTTTTGGGCTTGAAAATTCTTGATGTGGATATTGCCAACATCACCTATAATCTTAAAGAAATAGAATGTTATCAATTTGGAAGAATTATTTTTTTGTTTTCGCTTTTGGTATTTACTGATTCGATTAATTTTTATTTACACCCTATAGGATCATGCTTCGTACCAAGGGTTTCCCTATTACCCAACTAAACTTAAATCTAAAATCTCTCATTAAAAATCTCCAGAAAATAATTCCTTGACATTAACATATAGTAGTAAAAAGTTTAGATGATATAATTATACTTTGATTAGTGATTGAAAATCTTGATGTGGATATTGCCAACACCATGCACACCTAAACAAGAATAAAATAGGTCTTATGGACTCTCATGATTCATGAATCAATAATAATTAACAATATCATGCTATCATTAATGGGGTCCAAAGGAGAAGACTACTTCAATAAACTTCAACAACTTTTCTTAGATTCCATTTATTAAGGAGATTAATTTGAGCTAATCCATCCCTATGTTTCTTAATGGAAAATCACATGTGTATATGTGTCATTTTTAAAGCTTAGTTCAAATTCTTAATCATAACTTAATTAGAAAGTGGAACTAATCCTTAAACTAATTAAGTTTGGAAGTAGTTGTGTTAAGATTATGAGAAAGTCACTAGATTAATGGCATTAATGAATGATTAATCTTTATCATTAAATATATGTTATCTCTGTCCCTTTGCAATTTAAATACTTCCTCAGTCTCAAAATACTTGTCATGTTTTTCATTTACACGTTCTTTAAAAAAATATTATAAATTAAGAGGAGTATATGACTTCTTTTTTAATCTTTATTTGTATCTTAAGATTCATTGAAAAATATTATACACACACTCTTTATTTGCTCGAATATGAAATAGCTAAATTCCATAAATATGACCACTGATCTCTAAGAGAGAAAACTACTACACTCATTTATCAATTATTATTAATATAAATAAATAAATCAAGAGAATACTTGTGTAGGAAGAGTTTGAGCAAAGGCGAAAAGCCTCAAGTGAGTTTTCCTGAATCAGACATCTTCGCTAGATGAGCGGATGCAACTAAGTGAATCAAATTATCTCTGTAAAAATAGGTGTCTATTTTTACATTGACGGCGCATATAACTTAAAGTAAAAAATTTAAACTAGGTACAAAATAGAGTTTAACAATGTTCCAACATTTTGAGAATTTGTTTTTAGGAAAAATCCCAATTTTAGCATTTTTTTTTTAAAAAAAATTCTTTAGACAAAGTCTTTTGGGGAAAATTAATGGGCTGAAGTCTCGGAAAGTTACATAGTATTTTTGGGAATTTACGAGGCATTTAATAGGAATTAGGTGATTTTTCTCATTTTTCGTGTGTGTTAGCCCCCATGAATATTTTGGTGATTTGGCTTCTGGTAATTTTTTTTCAAAACCTTTTGGGGACCCTCTGTAAGTACCCGGGGGAGTAGAAGATGGAGTCTTGAGAATTTTCACGGTATTTTTGGGCATTTACGAGGCATTTAATAGGAATTAGGCGATTTTTCTCATTTTAGGAATTAGGAGAATTAACCCATGAATATTTTGGTAATATGACTTCCGGTCAATTTTTTCCGAAACCTTTTGGGGATCCTCCGTAAGTACCCGGGGGAGCAGCAGATGAAGCCTCGGGAATTTTCACGGCGTTTTTGGGCATTTACGAGGCATTTAATAGGAATTAGGCAATTTTTCTCATTTTTCGTGTGTGTTAGCCCATAAAATATTTTGGTAATATGGCTTCCAGTCAATTTTTTTCCGAAACCTTTTGGGGACCCTCCGTAAGTACCCGGGGGAGCAGCAGGTGAAGCCTCGGGATTTTTACGGCATTTTTGGGAATTTACGAGGCATTTAATAGGAATTAGGCGATTTTTCTCATTTTTGTATGTGTTAGCCCATGAATATTTTGGTGATATGACTTTAGGCCAATTTTTTCCCGAAACCTTTTGGGGACCCTCCGTAAGTAACCGGGGGAGAAGCAGGTGAAGCCTCGAGGCTTTTCACGGCGTTTTTGGGCATTTACGAGGCCTTTAATAGAAATTAAGCGATTTTTCACATTTTTCATGTGTGTTACCTCATGAATATTTTGGTGATATGGCTTCCAGTCAATTTTTTTCCGAAACATATTGGGGACCCTCCGTAAGTACCCGGGGGAGCAGCAAGTGAAGCCTTGAGAATTTTCATGGAGTTTTTGGACATTTACGAGGCATTTAATAGGAATTAGGCAATTTTTCTCATTTTTCGTGTGTGTTAGCTCATGAATATTTTGGTGATATGGCTTTCGGTCAAATTTTTTCCAAAACCATTTGGGGACCCTCCGTAAGTATCCGGGGGAGCAGCAGGTGAAGCCCAGAGAATTTTCACGGCATTTTTGGGCATTTATGAGGCATTTAATAAGAATGAGGCGATTTTTCTCATTTTCGTGTGTGTTAGCTCATGAATATTTTGGTGATATGGCTTCAAGTCAAATTTTTTTTGAAAGTTTTGGAGACCCTCCGTAAGTACCTAGGGGAGAAGCAAGTGAAGCCTTGGGATTTTTCACGGAGTTTTTGCGTATTTACGAGGCATTTAATAGGAATTAGGCGATTTTTCTCATTTTTCGTGTGTGTTAGCCCATGAAATATTTTAGTGATACGGTTTCCGGTAATTTTTTTTCTGAAATCTTTTGGGGACCCTCCGTAAGGACCCGGGGAAGCAGCAGGTGAAGCCTCGGGAATTTTCAAGGCATTTTTGGGCATTTACAAGGCAATTAATAGGAATTAGGCGATTTTTCTCATTTTTCGTGTGTGTTTTCCCGTGAATATTGTGATGATACGGCTTCCGGTCAATTTATTTTCGAAACCTTTTGGGGACACTCCATAAGTATCCGAGAGAGCAGCATGTGAAGCCTCAGGAATTTTCACGGCGTTTTGGGCATTTACGAGGCATTTAATATAAATTAGACGATTTTTCTCATTTTTCGTGTTTGCCCATGAATATTTTGATGATATGGCGTCCGGTCAATTTTTTTCGAAACCTTTTGGGGACCCTCCGTAAGTACCCGGGGGAGCAATAGGTGAAGGCTCGGGAATTTTCACGGCGCTTTTGGCATTTATGAGGCATTTATTAGGAATTAGACGATTTTTCTCATTTTTGGTGTGTGTTAGTCCATTAATATTTTGGTAATATGGCTTCAGGTCAATTTTTTTCCGAAACCTTTTGGGGACCCTCCGTAAGTAACCAGGTGAGCATCAGGTGAAGCCTCGGGAATTAACACGGCGTTTTTGGGCATTTACGAGGCATTTAATAGGAATTAGGCGATTTTTCTCATTTTTCATGTGTGTAGGCTCATGATTATTTTTGTGATATGTCTTCCAGCCAATTTTTTTCTGAAACCTTTTGGGGACCCTCCGTAAGTACCCGGGGAGCAGAAGGAGAAGCCTTGGTAATTTTCACGGCGTTTTTGGTCATTTACGAGGCATTTAATAAGAATTAGGCGATTTTTCTCATTTTTCGTGTATGTTATCCCACGAATATTTTGGTGATATGACTTTCGGTCAATTTTTTTTCAAAACCTTTTGGGGACTTTCCGTAAGTACCCGGGGGAGCAGTAGATGAAGCCTCGGGAATTTTCACGGCGTTTTTGGGCATTTACGAGTCGTTTAATAGGAATTATGTGATTTTTCTCATTTTTCGTGTGTGTTAGCCCATGAATATTTTGGTGATATATCTTCCGGCCAATTTTTTTGCGAATCTTTCTGGGTACCCTTCGTAAGTACCCCGGGGTGCATTAGGTGAATCTTTGGAAATTTTCACTGCGTTTTTGGGCATTTACAAGGCATTAAATTGGAATTAGACGATTTTTCTCATTTTTCGTGTGTTAGCCCATGAATATTTTGGTGATATGGCTTTCGGTCAATTTTTTTCTGAAATCTTTTGGGGACTCTTCGTAAGTATCCGTAGGAGCAGTATGTGAAGTCTCGGAAATTTTCTCGTCGTTTTTGGCCATTTACGAGGCATTTAATAGCCCATGAATATTTTGGTAATATGGTTTCTTGTCAATTTTTTCTGAAATCTTTTGGGGACTTTTCGTGAGTATCCGGGGGAATAGAAGGTGAAGCCTCGAAAACTTTCACGGTATTTTAGGGCATTTACGAGGCATTTAATAGGAATTAACCAATTTTTCTCATTTTTCGTGTGTGTTAGCCATTGAAATATTTTGGTAATATGTCTTTCGATTTTCGAAACCCTTTGGGAACCTTGTCTAAGTATCCAGGGAAGCAGCAGGTGAAGCCTCGGGAATTTTCACGATGTTTTTGGGCATTTACGAGGCATTTAATTGGAATTAGGCGATTTTTCTCATTTTTCATGTGTGTTAACCATGAATATTTTGGTGATATGGCTTTCGGTTAATTTTTTTCCGAAACCTTTTGGGGACCCTCTGTAAGTCCCCAGGGGAGTAGCAGGTGAAGTCTCGAAAATTGTAACGGCGTTTTTGGGTATTTAAAATAAATAAGACGATTTTTCGTGTGTGTTAGCCCTTGTATATTTTTGTGATATGGTTTCCGATCAATTTTTATCCGAAACCTTTTGGGGACCCTCCGTAAGTACCTGGGGGAGCAGCATGTGATGCCTCGGGAATTGTTACAGCGTGTTTGGGCATTTACGAGGCATTTAATAGTAATTATGCGATTACGTGACTTTTCTCATTTTTCGAGTGTGTTAGCCAATGAATATTTTGGTGATATGGTTTTCGGTTAATTTTTTTTTCGAAACACTTTGGGGACCATCCGTAAGTACCAGGGAGAGTTGTAGGTGAAGCGTAGGGAATTTTCACAGTGCTTTTGTGCATTTACGAGGCTTTTAACAGGAATTAGGTGATTTTTCTCATTTTTCGTGTATGTTAGCCCATGAATATTTTGGTCATATAGTTTTTGGTCAATTTTTTTATGAAACTTTTTGGAGACCCTTCGTAAGTACCCGGGGGAGCAGCAGGTGAAGCCTAGATAATTTTCACGTCATTTTTAGACATTTACGAGGCATTTAATAGGAACTATGCGATTTTTCTCATTTTTCATGTGTGTTAGCCCATGAATATTTTGGTGATACATCTTTCGGTCAATTTTTTCTGAAACCTTTGGTGGACCCTCCGTAAGTATTCGGGGGAGCAGCAAGTGAAGTCTTGGGAATTTTCACGGCGTTTTTGGGTATTTTCGAGGCATTTAATAGGAATTAGGCGATTTTACTTTTTTTCCGTATGTGTTAACCCATGAATATTTTTGTGATATGACTTCTGGTCAATTTTTTTTCGAAACCTCTTGGGGACCCTCCGTAAGTACTCAGGGGAGCAGCAAGTGAAGCCCCGAGAATTGTTACGGCGTTTTTGGGCATTTATGAGGCATTTAATAGGAAATAAGCGATTTTTCGTGTGTGTTTTCCCATGATTATTTTGGTGATACGGCTTCCGGTCAATTTATTTTTGAAACCTTTTGGGGACCCTCCATAAGTATCTAAGAGAGCAGCTGGTGAAGCCTCAGGAATTTTCACGGCGTTTTGGGCATTTACGAGGCATTTATTAAGAATTAGGCTATTTTTTCTAATTTTTTGTGTGTGTTAGCCCATGAATATTTTGGTGATATGGCTTCGGTCAATTTTTTCCGAAACCTTTTGGGGACCCTCCGTAAGTATCCGGGGAAGCAGCAGGTGAAGCCTTGGGAAATTTCACTGTGTTTTTGTTCATTTACGAGGCATTTAATAGGAATTAGACGATTTTTCTCATTTTTCGTGTGTGGTAGCCCATGAATATTATGGTGATATGACTTCCGGCCAATTTTTTTATGAAACCTTTTGGGGACCCTTCTTAAGCACACGAGGGAGCATCAGGTGATGCCTCGGGAATTTTCATGTGTTTTTGGGCATTTACGAGGCATTTAATAGGATTTAGGCAATTTTTCTCATTTTTCGTGTGTGAAACGTGCATGAGTATTTTGGTGATATGTTTTCAGGCCAATATTTTTACTAAACCTTTTGGGACCCTCCATAAGTATCCGGGGGAGACGCATGTGAAGCCTTGAAAATTTTCACGACGTTTTTGGGCATTTACAAGGCATTTAATAGGAATTTGGTGATTTTTCTTATTTTTCGTGTGTATTAGTTCATGAATATTTTGGTGATATGGCTTCAGGTAAAAAAAATTTCGAAACCTTTTGGGGACCCTCCGTAAATAATTGGGGGAGAAGTAGGTGAAGCCTCGGGAATTTTCACGGCATTTTTTGGCATTTACGAGACATTGAATACGAATTAGGCGATTTCTCTAATTTTTAGTGTGTGTTAGCCTATGAATATTTTGATGATATGGCTTCTGGTCAATTTTTTTTCGAAACCTTTTTGGGACCCACCGTAAGAACCCGAGGGAGCAGAAGGTGAAGATTCTTAAATTTTCACGGCGTTTTTGGGCATTTACGAGGCATTTAATAGTTATTAGGCAATTTTACTCATTTTTCGTGTGTGTTACTCCATGAATATTTTAGTGATATGGCTTCCATTCAGTTTTTTTCGAAACCTTTTGGGGACCCTCCGTAAATACTCGGAGGAGCAGTAGGTGAAGTCTTAGGAATTTTCAAGGAGTTTTTGAGCATTTACGAGACATTTAATAGGAATTAGACGATTTTTCTCATTTTCATGTGTGTTTGCCCATGAAATATTTTGGTGATGTGGCTTTTGGTCAATTTTTTTTCGAAACCTTTTGGGGACCCTTCGTAAATATCCGGGGAAGCAGCATGTTAAGCCTCGGGAATTGCCATGCTATTTTTGGGCATTTACGAGGCATTTAATAGGAATTAGGCTATTTTTCTCATTTTTCATGTGTGTTAGCCTATGAATATTTTGGTGATATGGCTTCCGGTCAATTTTTTTCTGAAATCTTTTGGGGACCCTCCGTAAGTACCCGGGGGAGCAGCAGGAGAGCCTTTTCAATTTTCACGGTGTTTTGGGAATTGCCGAGGCATTTAATAGCAATTAAGAGATTTTTCTCATTTTTCGTGTGTGTTAGCCCATGAATATTTTGGTGATATGGCTTCCGGTCAATTTGTTTCCAAAAACCTTTTGGCGTCCTTCCCTAAGTACCCGGGGGAGCAGCAGGCCAAACCTCGAGAATTTTCACGACGTTTTTAGGCATTTACGAGGGATTTGATAGGAATTAGACGATTTTTTCTTATTTTTTGATGTGTTAGCCCATAAATATTTTTGTGATAAGGCTTCCGGTCAGTTTTTTTCTGAAACCTTTTAGGGATTCTCTGTAAGTATCCGGGGTGGAAGCAGGTGAAGTCTTGGGAATTTTCACGGCGTTTTCAGGAATTTACAAAACATTTAATAGGAAGTAGACGATTTTTCTCATTTTTCTTATGTGTTAGCCCATGAATATTTTAGTGATATGGTTTACTATCAGTCTTTTTCCAAAACATTTTGGGACCCTCCGTAAGTACCTAGGGGAGTAGCAGCTGAAGTCTCAGTAATTTTCACGGCGTGTTTGGCATTTACGAGGCATTTAAAAGGAATTAAGTAGTTTTACTCATTTTTCGTGTGTGTTAGTTAGCCTATAAATATTTTGGTGATATGGCTTTCTGTCAATCTTTTTATGAAACCTTTTGGGGACCCTCCATAAGAACCTGGGGAGTAGCAGGTGAAGTCTCGGGAATTTTCACTGCATTTTTGGGCATTTACGAGGCATTTAATAGGAATAAGGTGATTTTACTCATTTTTCATGTGTGTTAACTCATGAATATTTTGATGATATGACTTCCGGTCAATTTTTTTTGAAATCTTTTAGTGACCCTCCGTAGGTTCCCGGGGGAGCAGAAGGTGAAATCTCGGAAATTTTTACGGCATTTTTGGGCATTTCCGAAGCATTTAAGAGGAATTAGGTGATTTTTCTCATTTTTCGTGTATGTTAGCCCATGAATATTTTGGTGATATGACTTTCGATCTATTTTTTTCTGAAACCTTTTCAGGACCCACCGTAAATACCCAAGGGAGCAGCAGGTGAAGCCTCGAGAATTTTCACGGCGTTTTTGGATATTTACAAGGCATTTAATAGAAATTAAGCGATTTTTCTCATCTTTCGTGTGTATTAGCCCTTGAATATTTTCGGTACCCTCCATAAGTACCCGGGGGAGCAGCAGGTGAAGCCTCGGAAATTTTCACGGCGTTTTGGGCATTTATGAGTCATTTAATAGGAATTATGAGATTTTTCTCATTTTTCATGTGTTTTATCCATGAATATTTTGGTGACATGGCTTCGGGTCAATTTTTTTACGAAACCTTTTGGGGACCCTCCGGAAGTAATCGGGGGAGAAGCAGGCGAAACCTCGAAAATTTTTACAGCGTTTTTGTGCATTTACGAGGCATTTAATAGGAATTGGGTGATTTTTTTTCATTTTTCGTGTGTGTTAGCCCATGAATATTTTTGTGATATGACTTATGGTCAATTTTTTTTTGAAACCTTTTAATGTCCCTCCGTAAGTACCTGGGGGAGAAGCAGGTGAAGCCTTGGAAATTTTCACGGCATTTTTGGCATTTACGAGGCATTTAATAGGAATTAGGCAATATATTCTCAATTTTCGTGTGTGTTCGCACATGAATATTATTGTGATATGGCTTCCGATCAATTATTTCCGAAACCTTTTGGAGACCCTCCGTAAGTACCCGAGGGAGCAGCAGGTGAAGCCTCAGAAATATTTACTAAATTTTTGGGCATTTACGAGGCATTTAATAGGAATTATGCGATTTTTCTCATTTTTCGTGTGTGTTAGCCCATGAATATTTTGGTGATATGACTTACGGTCATTTTTTTCTGAAACCTTTTGGGAACCCTTCGTATGTACACGGGGGAGCATCAGTTGAAGCTTTGAGAATTTTGACGGTGTTTTTGGGCATTTCTGAGGCATTTAACAAGAATTAGGCGATTTTTCTCATTTTTCGTGTGTGTTATCCCTAGAATATTTTTTTCATATGACTTCCGGTCAATTTTTTTCAAAATCTTTTGGTTACCCTCTGTAAGTAATCGGGGGAGAAGTAGGTGAAGTCTCGAGAATTTTCATGGCATTATTAGGCATTTACGAAGGCTTTGATAGGAATTAGGCGATTTTTCTTATTTTTTATGTGTGTTAGCCCATGAATATTTCGCTGATATGGCTTGCGGTCAATATTTTTCCGAAACCTTATGGGGACCCTCCGTAAGTACCCGGCGGAGAAGCAAGTGAAGTCTTGGAAATTTTCACGACGTTTTTGGGTATTTACAAGGCATTTAATAGGAATTATGTAATTTTTTTTCATTTTTTGTGTATGTTAGCCCATGAATATTTTGGTGATATGACTTCCGTTAATTTTTTTCTAAAACTTTTCGGGGACCCTCCGTAAGTACTCAGGGGAGCAGCAGGTGAAGCCTCAAAAATTTTCACGGCGTTTTTTGGCATTTACGAGGTATTTAATAGGAATTAGACGATTTTTCTCATTTTTCGTGTGTGTTAGCCCATGAATATTTTAGTGATATAGCTTCCGGTCAATTTTGTTTTGAAACCTTTTGGGGACCCCCCGTAAGTACATAGGGGAGTAGCAGGTGAAGTCTCAGAAAATTTCACAGCGTTTTTTTGCATTTACTAGTCAATTAATAAGAATTAATTTTTCTCATTTTTCGTGTGTGTTAGCTCATAAATATTTTTGTGATATGGCTTCCGGTTAATTTTTTTCTGAAACTTTTGAAGACCCTTCGTAATAACCTAGTGAGCAGCAGTTGAAGCCTCAAAAATTTTCACGACATTTTTGGGCGTTTACGAGGCATTTAATAGGAATTTGGTGATTTTTCTTATTTTGTGTGTGTGTTAACCCATGAATATTTTGGTGATACGGATTTCGGTCAATTTTTTTCTGAAACCTTTTGAAGACCTTCCGTAAGTACACAGGGGAGCAGCAGATGAAGCCTTGAGAATTTTCACGGCGTTTTTGGGCATTTACGAGGCATTTAATAGGAATTAGGCGATTTTTCTCATTTTTCGTGTGTGTTCGCTCATGAATATTTTGGTGATATGGTGTCACGCCCCGAGAGGGTACCCTAGGCATTGCCGGCACTCGGAGACCATTGCTGGTCCCAAGCGAACCACTTAGTCTGATCACTCATTCAAACACTCAGCGGAAGACTTAGATAAAGCGAAGAAGACACTCAAATGGGCTAAAAATCAACAACCCAATAAAAGGATAGTTTAATTACTCAGTTCGAATCAACTCAACATCATAAGAAATTCAAAATGGGAACATCAACTCTACCCTGTCACTGTCTCCGTCACTGTCTATGAAGCCTCTAAACTCATCAGAAGAAGGTACTGGGACAGGCCCACGGCTACCTCAAAGGACTAATCTAATAAAGGAAATCAACTAGAATAAAAAGGTTCCTCCGAAAGCGAGGAGATCTCACCAAAAGATGGGATGGAGTTATCTTCAACGAAGCACCTGTTGAGGATCTCTAACACTTGTATCTGCATCATAAAGGATGCATCGCCGAAGGGCATCAGTACATGGAATGTACGGTATGTAAAATAGCTGAAAGGAAATTCGATAAATAATACTCAACTCAATAAGCATGCGAGTTTAAAATTAACGAATGCTTTGAAAACAAACTCAATGATATGCACCTAAACCAACTCAAACCATTCATTTTTAGGGAGTTTCTCTAACCGACAACCATCACTTATGAGCTAGTGATGATACAACTCTTTGCACTGCCGTTGCCGCAGTCGTCCAATACCTTTCCGGAGTAAGGGACGATCAACCTCATTTCAATCAAAGCCGTCTTTTTGGGACTAGAGAAGCATAACCTCTATCAAATCGGTGCTCAATACTACTCCCAAAAGACTCTATATGCTCATATGCTTAATCAAATGAATTTATTCGAATCATTTCATCTAGTTTCATTAGACTTTCATCAAACTCAATCTCATCTCAATCATTAATTCTTTATTTAAAACATGTTTTCAAACTCATTCATATCTTTTCAAGACTCTATCTCAATCAATTATTTATACTCAAAATACTCATGTTCAAATAATAGAAATTTAAGAACCTTTCAGACTCAACTCGGACTTAACTCATTCTCATTCAAAAACGTTCACAAATTAGGCGTTAAAAATTACATCAATGCATAAAATAACCAATGCCAAAAACTCAATTAGGGTTCATGTGAATAAAGACATGAATGTATACCTCGAATACTCAACTCATAGACATCATCAATACCTATGTAATTATACACAAGACTCAATAGAATTTATAGATAATTCAAGAACTCAATTCATGGAAACTCAAAACTCAAACTCAACTCGACTCAATGAAGATGTAGGGCATGTTAACGAACTCAATCCAACATTATGGGTAGCCTTACATACCCCGAAAGAACAAAGTTCTTGGCGGGATCGATCAAACTCGAAGAACGCTTGGAACCCTAGCTTTTCTCCTCTTGGAATCTTGCTCTAATGTCTTGAAGTGTTAATGAACGTAAAGAGATTGGTTAACACTTTCTAAGCCCTTAATTTAGTGTGAAACGACGTAGTTTAGACTTAGTATAGGGTTAATACGACGTACTTTGGGGTACCAAACACTTTGGAAAAAGACCACATCGACCCTAACTAAAAAACTAACGAAGGGCCTCACAGGAAATGCTTCACGAGTCGTCTAATGCTTCACGGCCCGTACAGCCGATCGTGAAGCTTCATCAACCTTACAGTGTTCCACTAAAACGAGCATAAATTCTTACTCCAAACTTCAAATGGAGCAAACTTTGTGGCGTTGGAAAGAAGACTCAAAAACCTTTAATTTGATAGGTCATGGGCCACCTAATTTATTTTATGATGAAAGATATGTTCAATTGAATTTGACCGAAAACTCCAACTCCGACAAGCCTCTTTCACGAGCCACTTCACGGCTCATGTGAAGCTCCAAGGGCCGTTTAGGTGACCGTGGTTCTTCGCAGTAGCCTTAGGGGTGAAACCTCACTTAAAATTGATGAAGTGACCTTCAAGACAGGCCTCACGGGCCGTCTAGAGCACCACGGCCCGTCAAGTGGGTCGTGAAGATGCTCTGCCCGACAGGGCTTCACTAAAACAAGCATATCTTTTTAATGCAGGCTCGAAATTATGCAAACTTGGTGGCGTTGGAAAGATAACTCAAATACCTTTCATTTGATAGTCCATGAGCCATCTAATTCTTTATATGTTGAGAGATATGATCATTTGAAGTTGATCCAAGAAAAATCTCATATTGAAATTCAATCAGTAAGAAAGCTTTCAACTAAATTTTTTTGCTAGGGGTTTTTGTGACCTTAATTCATATTCAATTTCATTTACACACTAAATAATTGACCTTAGAATCCAAGAACAATTAAGAATCACTCGGTACGACCTTATACGAATTTTCAAAAATGGTTCGAGCCTTAACTTAGAAATTTTTGAGGTGTTACAATATCTCTCCCTTGGGAACATTCGTCCTCGAATGATGACCAATATAAGGATTTTTATAAAGGCACGAATATAATGCAAGAACTCAAATACTCAAACTCAAGATTAACTTACTCAAATTCTCAAGCTCGAGAAGGTACTAACTCAGAGATAAGAATAGGGATATGAATGGTACCTTTAACATCGACACTAGGAGGAACGAATAGGTATGGGTACTTGGCTTTCATATCCTCCTCGACTTCCCATGTAGCCTTCTCAACAAATTGATTTCTCCAAAAAACTTTGACTGAAGTGACCTCTTTGGTCCTCAACTTGCGAACTTGGCGATCAAGAATTTGGACAGGAATCTCCTCATAAGACAAACTATCTTTCACCCCAATTTTTTTTGTTGGAACAATGAGTGAAGGGTCTCCCAAGAACTTCTTAAGCATAGAAATATGAAACACGGGATGAACGACATCTAACTCTGGCGAGAGCTCTAACTCATAGGCGACATTACCAACTCTCTTCACAATCTGATAAGGACCAATGTAACGGGGACTAAGCTTTCCCTTCTTTCCAAATCTCATAACACCTTTCATGGGTGAAACTTTCAAATACACCCAAACATTTACCTCAAACTCCAAATCTCTTCTCCTCACATCAGTGTAGGACTTTTGGCGACTCTGTGCAGTTTTCAACCTCTCTTGGATGGTCTTCACCTTTTCCATAGCTTGATGAACTAAGTCAGGTCCAATTAGCTCAGCTTCACCAACTTCAAACCACCCAATTGGCGATCTACACCTCCTCCCATAGAGGGCTTCATAAGGAGCCATTTGAATACTCGAATGAAAACTGTTATTATACGCAAACTCAATAAGAGGCAAGTGATCATCCCAATTACCTTTGAAATCAATGATACAAGCCCTCAACACATCTTCGAGAGTCTGAATTGTACACTCTACCTGGCCATCTGTTGCGGATGGAAAGCGGTACTAAGGTTCACCTTTGAACCTAAACCTTTCTAAAATGACTTCCAAAACTGTGCGGTGAATTAGGTACCTCTGTCTGAGATGATGGACAAGGGAACCCCATGCAATCTGACTATCTCTTTGATGTATAACCTCCTATAATCCTCGGTCGAATCCGTAGTCTTAACGGGTAAGAAGTGGGCTGATTTGGTCATTCTATCCACAATCACCCAAATAGAGTCATGTTGTTTACGAGACCGCGACAAACCTGTAATAAAGTCCATATTGATCATCTCCCACTTCCACTCTGGCAACTCTATATTCTGAGCTACTCCACAAGGTCTTTGATGCTCAACTTTGACTTGTTTGCAATTTAGGCACTTTGAAACAAAGTCCGCGATCTCCCTCTTCATACCATTTCACCAATAGACTTCTCTCAAGTCATGATACATTTTTGTAGAACCTGGATGAATTGAATATATGGAGCTATGGGTCTCTGCCATGATTCTGTCTCGAAGTCCATCAACATTCGGCACACACAATCTGCCTTGATACCTCAACACTCCATCTCCCCCTTTGGCAAAAGCCATAACTTTCTGCGTATGAACATCCTATTTCAACTGAAGTAGAACATGTTCTTGGTCTTGCTTTTCCTTCACTTCAACAACTAATGAGAACTCAGCCCCATTCTGAACCATGACACCTCCCTCACTAGAGTCCACAAGGCGAGCTCCCAAATGTGCAAGCCTATGCACTTCTTTAGCCAACTCTTTCTTTCCTTCCTCAATATGAGTGGTGCTTCCCATGGATAACCTATTAAGAGCATCAGCAACAACATTAGCCTTACCTGGGTGGTAGAGAATACTCACATCATAGTCCTTGAGCAACTCAAGCCATCTCATCTGCCTCAGGTTTAGCTCTTTCTGACTGAAGACGTATTGTAGGCTCTTGTGATCAGTAAACATATCCACATGCACTCAATACAAATAATGGCGCCATATTTTTAATGCAGACACCACTGCTGCCAACTCAAGGTCGTGAGTCGGATAATTCCTCTCATGTATCTTAAGCTGTCTGGAAGCATAAGCTATGACCTTACCTTTCTGCATCAACACACAACCCAATCCAACTCTAAACGCATCACAATAGATCACAAAGCCATCGGTTCCCTCGGGTAGGGTCAACACTGGGGCAGTAGTCAGTCTAGTCTTCAACTCTTGAAAAAGTTTCTCACAGGCATTGTACCGTTGAAACTTAGTCTTCTTCTGAGTCAACTTAGTCAATGGAGACAATATGGATGAGAATCCATCTACAAACCTTCTGTAGTAACCAACCAAACCCAAGAAACTCCTTATGTCAGTTGGGGATGTGGGTCTGGGCCAGTTCTTTACTGCCTCAATCTTCTGCGAATCAACTCGAATACCATCGCCAGATATAACATGGCCTAAGAATGCCACAGAAGCAAGCCAAAATACACACTTCAAAAACTTAGCATACAACTCCCTATCCTTGAGAGTCTGAAGAACAATTCTGAGATGGTTGGCGTGCTCCTCCTCATTTCTGGAGTAGACCAATATATCATCGATAAACACAATCATAAACATGTCCAAATACTGTTTGAACACTCGATTCATCAAATCCATAAATGTTGCAGGAGCGTTAGTCAAACCAAAGGACATAACAAGAAACTCGAAGTGACCATATCGGGTGCGGAAAGCCGTCTTTGGGATGTCACATTCTCTCACTTTCAACTGCTGATAGCCTGATCTGAGGTCTATCTTTGAGAAACAAGTGGCACCCTAAAGGTTGTCAAACAAATCATCTATCTTGGGAAGAGGAGGATACTTATTCGTAATGGTGGCCTTGTTCAATTGCCGGTAGTCAATGCACATTCTGAGGGAACCATCTTTCTTTCGCACAAATAGGACATGAGCGCCCCAAGGTGAGACACTGGCCTAATGAATCCATTATCTAAGAGATCTTTCAACTGCTCTTTCAACTCAGTGGGAGCCATTCTATATGGTGGAATAGAGATAGGCTGTGTATCGGGAAGAACATCTATCCCAAAGTCAATTTCCCTATCAGGAGGGACTCTGGGCAGATCATCTGAAAAGACTTCAGGAAACTCATTAACGACAGGAATTGACTCAAGGGATGGAGTCTCCAGACTATTATCTCTAACTCGAACTACGTGGTAGATACACCCCTTAGAGATTAACTTCCTTGACCTAAGGTATGAAATGAATTTACCCTTAGGCACTGCTGCACTACCTTTCCAATCTATGACAGGTTCATTCGGAAACTGAAACTTGACAACTCGAGTTCTACAATCAACTGAGGCATAACAAGCATAAAGCCAGTCCATGCTAAGAATAACATCAAAATCAACCATGTCTAACTCAACTAAGTCAGCCATGGTATCTCTGTGATAGATGGACACAGTATAATCTCTATAGACCCTCTCAGTTAGAATAGACTCACCAACAGGAGTAGAAACACTGAAAGGCTCAAGAAGACGCTCAGGAAGAATCCCAAACTTATTTGCCATATATGGGGTCACAAAAGATAAAGTAGCACCAGGATCAAGTAAAGCATAGACATCAAAAGAAAAGACTTGAAGTATACCAGTGACAACATCTGGCGAGTTCTCCTGATCCTGGCGACTAGCCATAGCATTAAGACGGTTTGAACCTCCGCCTATACTTGAAGTAGTACCTCTCTGATTACCTCGACCTGGTGGTGCCACAGTAGAAGATTGGGCTATGTTGCCCCACATCGGACACTCTCTCTGAAAATGACCCGTTTGACCACATTTATAGCAATCATTGGTGCCATCTCTGCACTCTCCCAAAGTTTAGTGATTGAAAATTCTTGATGTGGATATAGCCAACACCATGCACACCTAATCAAGAATAAAATAGGTCTTATGGACTCTCATGATTCATGAATCAATAAAATATCATGTTATCATTAATGGGGTCCAAAGGAGAAGACTACTTCAATAAACTTCAACAACTTTTTCTTAGATTCCATTTATTAAGGAGATTAATTTGAACTAATCTATCCCTATGTTTCTTAATGGAAAATCACATGTATATATGTGTCATTTTTTAAGGTAAAGCTTAGTTCAAATTCTTAATCATAGCTTAATTAGAAAGTGGAACTAATCCTTAAACTAATTAATCCATTCTAATCTGCAGATAAACTCCTTCGCCCCCCCCCCCCCCCCCCCCAAGGTCATCAAGTGTCACATTTCTTATATATAGAACATGAAATGTCAATAAAAGTTTGGCAGTAGTTGTTAAGAAGATTATGAAAAAGTCACTAGATTAATGGCATTAATGAATGATTAATCTTTATTATTATATGTTATCTCTGTCCCTTTGCAATTTAAATACTTTTTGTGTCTCAAAATATTTATCATATTTTCCATTTACATGTTCTTTAAGAAAATATTATAAATTAAGAGAATATATGATTTTTTTTAAATCTTTATTTATGTCTTATGATTCATTGAATCTTACTCTATTCATGTGTCATAATTAAATTAAGATATTTGGAATCTTCAAGAATAATTATTAGTAAAAATAAAATTAAAAAAATAATTAAGTTTGTCTTAAATCTCTAAAATGATAATTATTTTTAATAAGGTCGACAAATATTTTGATAACAATTAGTGAAACTTCAATAATATTTCACATCCCATAACATGCTAGTGTTGTTTTATAAAATAGCATGTTGTACATGTTACACTTGTCTCATTTTATTTTGTTTTACCAAATTTAGATTTTTCTATGTTTTTTTTATGAAGGACAAAACATTAACTAGAATTATTTTTTTCTTTTACCAAAGGGTGAAAATAAATCCTTTTAAATGTGAAGTAATATGTACAAATTAACATAATGCATCTATAATAAAATGATCCTACATATGAAGATATAAAGGTTAATGATTATGGTTTAAGGTTAATAGGTAATCGAGCGTTATCTGATTCTTTATTTGTATTTGTTGTTTCCTTTGTTTCAGCTGTCATAGTATTTGTTATTGCTACTTGTTTTCTTTTAGTTGTTTTCAGCATCACTTCTTCATTATCATATTTTCCTTTTGATATGCCTTACTCGAGTCAAAGATCTATCGGAAACAACTTCTCTACCATCGCAAAATAGAGACTTCACTTATGAAATTACACTAGGTATAATATTGTTGTTTAACACCTAATAATTTACTAACTTGTGAAAATTTACATTTTCAGAAGGATTAAAAATAAAATTTTCATTAATTAAAACGTAAATATATTTAATTAAAAATTATAAAGATCAAAATAAGAATTTATTAATATTTAAAGGACTAAATATGCTAATTTTCCATTTTTAAAAGAAGCAAATTGGCCCCTACACGAAATAAATGCTGCTGACACGTTTCATTCGCTACCGACAATTTAAGCTCTCTTCTGATTGGCTAATCGATTGAACTAATCAACACGTGGGGCCCACTGATTCGTGAATTATTAGTTTCAACTCCGAACTATTGACAGTCTTAAAAAACATCTATTTAATTGACTAACTAAACTTAAATACATCCCCGATCTTGCAACATGAGCAAAATACACTCCTAATTGAATTCTCGCCTAGTTTAGGAGTGTTTTCAATACTTCTCTTGATTTTTTATTAAGATACCACTTGCTATGTCATGTGGCAGATCAAGGTGTATCTAAGTTTAGTAGAGAGATGTTTTTAAGGCTATTGATAATCGGGGACGGAATTAATAATTTGCGTCAAGTTCAAGGTATTTTCAGTACTTCTCTCTAATTTGTTTGTCCAACTATAGGTTTAAGATCACATAAAAGATATTTTAATACATTTCTTTTTTATATTTTTAAATTCTGTGTGAAACTAAAAGACGACAATCAAATTGAAACGGTTGGGAGGGAATAGCAATTTTGAAAAAATATAGTAATTAAAAGAAAAGGGAAAAAAAACAAAAAAAGTGGGACCCAATAGAGTAGAGTGTCGAATCTAGAGATAAGTGGGCCCGCACTGACGACAATGCTTTAGCAAGTTGACACAGCACAGTGCCCACGTACTTACTTGTGGGTCCGCCTTTTTATAATTGTTTTTAATAAAAAAAGTTAATAAAATAATTATTTGGTAAAAAAATATATGAAATATTATGTTCGCTAGTGATAATGGTGATCAGGGATATCCACAATTTTGATAAAAATCTATCCAAATCAAAAAATTAACTAGTTGGGGCATGATGTTGGTTTTGGTGGCTGAAGAAAGTGTGATAGTTGATCGTGGTATTGATGATAGTTGAAAGTGATGCTAGTTGTGATGATAGAAGTGATTAGTAGTCGGTCAGCTTATCAAATAATAATATCTGAAGATTGTGATGAAATGAACAAAAGTATTTCTTCACTCTGAATAAAAATATCTTAACTTCGAGCCTTAAAAATGAGAAGAAGAAAAAACATAATAGTAATAGCACTAGATACCACTTTTCAATCCTATCATTAAAAAAGCAAAAACGGTTATTCTGAAATTTCAACTTCTACGAGTGAAACTTCATGACAATATTCTGACGCTTCACCTATATAAAGAAGTTGGAACTTCAGAATAATGGTTATCTTTTAATTATAAGAGTTAAAAAAGAAGAAGCTATCTGTGATTTTGTCCAATTTTTTTTAGAGAGAGCGGGGAACTTTTGGTTTGATAGGTTCATGTTACGTTAATTCGAGCTTGCTCGATCTGTTCACGAGACCTTATAATACAATCACATTCTCTAGTCCAATTAGGGGAGGAGATAACACAATCAATATGAAATGACATTTGTGAGTTTCCTACTATCCGATTTTTCCGGTTAGAGAAAATATTTTTTAAAACTTTTATCCATTTTTGGAAAAATATTTTTCTTCCTACCAAACATACTATTATGACTTTATGAATCGGCTAGTAATTACACATTGGTTGTTAATTAATCGTAACCCTTAATATTTTTTTATTCAGACTTAAAACTGATAATATGAATGAGCTGAAACTCTTTTAGCCGATTCGCGGCAACACATTACTTCAGATCAGATTTGTGCCAATTCCTCCATTCACAGAATGCCCTTATCAATCAAACTTTCTCTCTCTTACCGGAACTGCCCTCTGCAGCTCCATCTTCAGCAGCTTGAGACTCTTTAGAATTGTGAATTTCTAGTTATCACACGCACTTGGTGCGCTTGACTTTCTTCCAAATTCTTTTTTAACCAAGTGTTCAAATGACACTGTTTGGGATATTCTAACTCAGCAACGACGTAGCTCACAATCAAATAACAAAACCAAAAGATTATTTTCCCCACATAAAAAAATCAATTCCGTGTCAAACCATGGAATGTTATCCAAGCTAATCCATCCAAAGCCAAAAATTCAATAGTTAAGTGGACCCAAAAATTTGCCTATAAAGTCAAGAGATGAAAGAATATAGATAGGTCCACTAAAGTTTTAGCATTATTATTATTAATCACGTAAGTTGCTTTTGCACGTATCTTATCTCATTATGAAAGTGATGCATTGGACTATAATTAACACTTAAAAAGGGAAGAGAATTCTAGCAATATGTCCCTACAAAAATCATATTTAGTTCATTATTCTCCGAGTTTCAAATTCTAGTTAGGTTTGTTATTTAGGACCAGACTACAATCTTATTGTTTGTTATTCTTGTATGAGCTTGCTTGCGTAGGTTGCAGTCAGCCAAACGTATAACTAGCCAGATCATGAAATATGATTTGTGATGATTTATATAACATATTTAAGATCGAGGCATACTTTTTCTTTATTATGTTTTCTTTAATTATTTTATTACTTTCATTTATTTTGTATCAAATCAAATTATGTCATACTAATTAAAACATGGAAGTTAAAAAAGGAAAAAGAATAGTGAAAAGAGACCCATGTGGACAAACTAGATATAAAAATTCCAAAAGACAAAATATAAAAAGGAAGAAAAGAAAGATGAAAAGAGGTACGAAGTGAAAGTGAAAAGAAAGAAAGAAATAAAAAATTAAAGAAGAAAAAAACAAGAAAGAAATCAAAGTTCTTGTGTCCATTATGGGCATCTAAAATGAAAAATGTTATGCTTTTATGTTACGTAATGAAAAAATTAGTAGTTAAATTATCCTTTTCAATCAAAATCCTTAATAAATCCTCTTCTTTTTTTTAAAAAAATAAAATATCTAAGGAAATAGTAATAGTATATATGTTAACTATGAAAAGGTTGTTCAATTAACAATAATTGTGATGTTGAATTTAATTAAAGGGATGGAACACTTGTTATCACAAAACTGAGTTAATTAAAAGGATGGAACACTTGGCATAGAACTTATAAGTGGGTACTACACCGTATCAAACATCTGATGAGAAAAGATAATTCATATCAAAATTCATTATTAAGGATTAAAGATAAATTTAGAATTTAAAATTTATGGATTCAATATTTAGATTCTTAATATTGAATCAATTGTACTTTTAAAATGATAGATTCAGACCTACTACTTATTACAATTTTAATGAAATTTCACACATATAAAATTTACTCATGTTAAAATTGTTTGAGATGTTCATCTTTGTTTTCTAAATAATAATACATATCTATCCTGTCTTTGGAAAGTCTACTTGTCATAGAATGTATAAGGAATTAACAATAATACATACAAACACACCTACACACATATGACACATATATTTAGCATCAACCCTTTCCCTTTCAATTGAGTTGATGCCTCTTTAATTTGACTCTTGTTTTTTGTTAGAAAAGAAGTTGCAATACCTTCTATTGACACCCTACCCACCCACATTCTATGAAGGGGATATCCAAAATTATTATTTTTGAATAATAGTGATGTTCAAGTCAGTTTGTATAGAATTGTATTAATTTGCTACCTTTTATCAATATAAATATCGAATAATTATGTTTATTAAAGCTATTGAATAGATAATACAGTAAATAAAAATGTGTTCTCTGACTCTCTCTAATAACTTATGTACACTTTTAATTCATAAGATGGTTCACACACTTCAATATGATAACAGAACAAATAAGTGTCTTAGGTTCAAATTTCATTACCTCCCAACAACATATACCTAGTACCACCCATTATCAAAAGATTTTTCACATACTTGGATACAAAAAAAGAATCAGGTTCATAAGGAGAGTGCTGACGAGAGATGGTTAATATAATTCAACAAAAGCTTACATCAATAAGAAGAAATCTCATGGCGTTTTTTTTCTTGTTCTTTGTTGAGAATTGATCCTTAATCTCTAATAGAATTTCACCAATTTCGTTGATCGTTAGGTCACATGACCCTTAAAGAGCAAAATGGAGATTGAATTACTCTCAAAAGAATAGATGCATGTTTTTTAAAAATAAATACACTATTTGTATAAAGAATTATTTATACTATCAAATTATTTTAAAAGAAAGTTTAGGTTTTTGGGTACAATATTTTGAAACAATTGAAAGTCTGATGATAATCAAGTTTTTTTTTTCATTCGGTGTTTGGAGTCCATATTGGAGACCCGACTAAATTTGAATCATACACTGTAGGGCTCATTTGAGGGTGGTGCTCCCAAAAAGATTTGTTTTTATACCCAGAGCTCAAATTCAAAACCTCTGATTAAGACTTAAGAATAGAACAGTTCTACCACCGCATCACAATTCATATTGATCTGATAATAATCAAGTTGACAAAAAAGAAGCTGACACATAGTTACAAAAAGCTGCTTCATGATTAAAGCAAAAAAGAAAGAAATAATAATTCAAATTATTCTTGTTATAAAATAATCAATTCTATGAAAGATGATTCTTGGATCTCAGAAAAGGATCTTGAAGAAGTAACAAACTAACTGTCCCTTTAATTTTATATAGTAATTTCCCTATCAAGCACATGAGTTGTGAAGTATATTTTTGGTCCTTGATTTTACATGTACTTCAAGAATGTCACTTATTATATACTATTCATAGAGTATATAACAAATCCAATAATTTAACTTTCTTGGAGTTGAAGGATAGGGATGGAGGGACACTTTTTTTTTTATGTTGAAGTTGTCATATGGTCCATGACCTAGGTACTACTTATCGGGCGAAAGGTTCATTCGAATTTTTTTTATCGATAAAGTATATTGTATATATAATTTTTTTATGTATATATATATATATAGTACATGAAGAGAATGCTTTTTATTTTAGTTTATCCCAAAAATAAATAATTTTTTATATGTTTAAATAATTCAACTTTAAGCTTCTGAGATGATATAGGTGTGCATAAATATTTATTAGAGTACTTGTTTTATTCCATATGTTTTAAATATCTTTTTTTTCTATTAAAAAAACTTTGTATCTAATAATCACATATCGTCATATAAAATGGAATAAAAGGAATATTAATTACGTTGGATGTTTCACAATTTTCTATCGCTAGATCGGCGGTTGCGATGGGTCTCTTGGTATCACACCTCAGCATGGTCGGGCACAGGGCCACGAACATAAGTCGGGGATCAAGTAAACTTTATTTATTTACATTTAATGAAGGTCTGAATTTTAATTATTAAGTGTATCTGTTTTGTAATTTTATAACCGCCTCTAAATTCTTATTATTTTATTTAAAAAGGAATGATATTTTTAAAAAAAATTTTTTTGATGAGAAGCTTTTTTAACACATTAATCAATACTATGACACATTTTGAACTACAAACAAAAGTTGAACATATATTGAATCTCAATCGAATCGTCACGTTTATCTTTCTGAGAAGGAGTTCTGTTTCAAACCCAGATTCGACCCACCCCAAAAACAGAGAAAAGAAAACCCCCCCCACGCCCACCCCCACTCTACCCCACCCCACCCCACCGGAAAAAAGGGTCATAAGTAGAAATAAAGAAAAATCGAGGGACTTCTAGCAACTAATGTAATCAATTATGTATTATATATGGACCCAACAAAGTGGTGGAAAAAGACGTTTCCTCATTTTCCATATATCTATGGCCTACTTCCTTTAATTTAATGTTTTTTTCCGTCTTCTAATTTTAGAGTCGAGTATTTATTTTGAGGCTCCAATTAATTTAAATTCGTCATTTTTAAAAAAAAAAAAACTTATCAAAAGAGAAAGTATAACCTATTGTGAGAGTTTTCTTATTCGCATGACTCAAACTTGTAACCTCTAATTAAAGACGGATAATATTAGCCATCCCACCATTACTTGTAATTATTTTCTTCTTATTATAGTGTTAACTTCACTATACACTCTCTTTCTCTCTAAAGATATTTTTGAAAAAATCTAAATTATGCCAGCATCAAATCATTTTATAATAGTGAAAGATTGAGTCTAATTATTTTTTCCATCAAACGTATGTACCTAACACCAAATAAAATTATTAAACAAAATATCCAAAGAACAAGGACCCCCACCCCCCCTACAGTTGAGTTTAACTAATCATATTTATTTGTTATAACAAATAAAGTGTCTTATTTTTAAAAAAATTGCAATTTTACTTTTTTTATGAAGGATTAAAACGTGTAATATCATTTAGCTAACTTGATATAGTATAAAAAATTATTCACAAAAGTCTACAAATTAAACTCATGGTTACTAAAAGAATTTAAATTTTATATACACAATCAATATAAGAAAATATTAATATCAATCATCAGGTTATATATGATGATAGATAATCTATTTTATTTTTAAAAGAGAAAAGACATAAAAAAAATACCCCCTAAACTTGGCAGCAAAACTTACTTTAGTACTTTAATTACACGGGTGTTCATTACCCCCCTAAACAACTTTCAAGTGAATTAAATACCACCCTCATATTATAATATCACTCTCACCCGCCATGTCATAGCCATGTAAGCACCACGTCATAGCCATGTAAGCACCATGTCATTAATTTTTTATTTATTTCAGCTTATTCATCATTTTCCTTTTTTCTTTAAATATTTTTTTGAACTTATACACACTAATTAATTAGTTTCTAAAATTATGTGAGCTCATTTATTTAACAAAAAGCTTCATCATCAGCCCCAAATTGAAGGTAAATTCTTTCAACAATGGCAATCAAGAATTGTATTTCTTTTCAACAATGTCAACCAAAAACTGAAGCTAAATCTTTTCAACAATGGCAACCGAAATTTGAAGCTAATTTCTTTCAATAATGATGTATTTAGCTATAGCCTCAAAATTCACACCTTTTATCAACAAAGTTTGTTTCTAAATCATAAGTAAAATATTGATGCTTACATTTTATAAATTTAACTTTCTTGAATTTTAACTGATCCGCCATTTTTTGATTCTAATCTCCATTTAGTTGATGAGATTGAAGCTCCAAGAACATTAATTGAAAATCTGGATCTATGAATATATCTTCATAATGAGTATTGTGAAGTTGATGTGGGTATTGTGAAATCGATTATTTAAGAATATGTATTCCTCATCACTCCATTCTTCTCTATTATTATTGCTATTGATGGTGAATGTTGTGGAATTAATGTTTGTAACAACGATATTGGTGTTGGGTTTTGTGAAATCAATGTCAACAATGATAAAGTGATGAAAAAGAGGTATTGAATGTTTATGAAGAAAGTTAGAAGGAGGAGGTCTTCAATGGAGAAGAAGATATTGGAGAAGACAACAAAATAAAGAAAAAAAATTAAAATTCTATTAAAAAATGGGACCCACAAATTCATTATCTCTAAATAAGAAAATTTATATTTAACAAAAAAGTTAATCTATCATGAAAAAAAGATTAAAAATATTATTTATATGTTGGCCAATAAAAAAATGCCATGTGTATAACCTTATAATTTCAATTTTTCTTTTTTCCTTCTTCACACGCTTTTTGGAGAGTGAGTTCACTCTCCCTGCCACGTCATTCCTTAGGGTGGTATTTAATTCATTTAAAAGGTGTTAAGGGGGGTAAATAAATGTCCGTGTAGTTAAAGTGCTAAAGTAAGTTGTGCTGTTAAGTTTAGGGTTTTTTTTTATGTCTTTTCTCTTTTTAAAATTACAAATTTCACACATAAAAGAGTTTGGGGTTGGGGTTGGGGGTGGGGAGGGGAGGGGGTGTTGGGAGACTTACTCTAAATAAACATGTCTTCTTTATTCATATTCACCTTTATGTGTTGTGGAGTTTTTAGAAAATCTCTCTCTCTCTCCCAATTATAATAAGAACTTTCTTTCTTCCTTATTATTATTTTTTTAAAAAAATAATTCAGTTTAGTATATGATTGAAGATATTTGATATAGCCTTCATATATGTCACTCATGTAAGCACACTTTTTTCTCCATCTTTTCTCTCTTCTTTCTTCGTTGACACATCAAAATCAAAATCAAGATTTCATATTTGAGTCATTAATTAATTATATATAACTCATCATATATTATTTTAATTTCTTTGTTAAAAATGTTTGCTATCTTTATTCTTTAGGGTATTATATTGCATGGATTTATATAAATATTTTCTATCTTACTTCTAATTTCAGGTTCCATCATCAGCCAAGTGTTAGAAGTTATTTTCAAATATGGATGGCCTAAGTTTTTTTTTAACAAGATTTTCTTGAAAAAAAAATAAAAAAATTTTAACTCCAAAAAAAAGAAAAAAAAAGAGTAATTTTCTTGATTGGTGGTGAAATTTATGGCTATGTACTATCAAGGAGGCTCAGAAATCCAAGCTGATGGTCTGCAGACACTTTATTTGATGAACCCTAATTATATAGGCTATACTGACACACATCATCATCATCATCATCAACATCAACAACAATCATCCAACATGTTTTTCTTGAATTCCGCAGCAGCAGGGAATTTCCCCCACATGTCCCTCCCTTCACAATCACATGCGCAGGGGCACTTGGTTGGAGTGCCCCTGCCAGCTGGCTTTCAAGATCCTAACCGCCCTTCCATTCAGGAGATTTCGGCCTCTCATCATGGCCTTCTCTCCCGTTTGTGGAGCTCTGGTGACCAAAATACCCCTGGAGGTGGTGGAGAAAGAAATGGAAGTCAATCACATATACCGTCTTCCACTGTGGTTTCTCCCAACTCAGGTACTGGGGAAGGCACCACCACGGACTTTGCTTCCCAATTAGGATTTCAAAGACCGGGGTTGGTGTCACCGACACAAGTACAACATCAAGGTCTTTCTCTAAGCCTTTCTCCACAGCAACAAATGAATTTCAGGTCTAGTCTTCCACTAGACCACCGCGAAATTTCAACAACAAATCATCAAGTTGGAATATTATCATCATCACCATTACCATCACCAGGAATAAATACTAATAATATCGATCATACTCGAGGATCAGGGGCATCGTCGTCTTTTTCGATTTCTAATGGGATGATATTGGGTTCTAAGTACCTAAAAGTTGCACAAGATCTTCTTGATGAAGTTGTTAATGTTGGAAAAAACATCAAATTATCAGATGGCTTAGAGGGTGGTGCAAAAGAGAAACACAAATTAGACATTGAATTAATTTCTTTGGCTAGTGATGATGTTGAAAGTAGCAACCCAAAAAATAGTGTTGTTGCTCAAAGACAAGAACTTCAAATGAAGAAAGCCAAGCTTGTTAGCATGCTTGATGAGGTATACTTCTAATTATTCAAATGTTAATTAATTAATTATCATATTCTTTAATTTATCTTCTCTCCTTTCTTTTATCTCCTATCAAAGATCAACATCAAGTTTCTTGATTTGGAGTTTGATCATTTAGACAAATTTCACTACTTTAAAATACGAAATTCTAGCGGACGTTTAATCAGTAACATGTCTGACTAGAATTCCACATTTTTTTAGTAGTGAAATTAATTAAATGATCTAAAAATTGTTCAATCGAATTTACAACAAAACGTTTGTCAGAATTTTGCTTTCTTTTCAATAGTGAAATCAATTAAATGGAGTTGGTTACCCAATTAATAGTTATTATCTCATCTTCTTCTTGATTCCAATCTTTTTCAACAAAAAGAGTGACTTTAGTTATAAGATAATAAACTAAAAAATCAACTCCTATTAAATGATCCTAAAAGTGTACAAATTTGTATATCTTATATATTGTTAATTTCATTGTTTTATTTATTTATTTAGTTGCCTTATTTTTCCCTCTTGGTGAGGGGGAGGGGTCAAGTTACTATTGATTCATACACTAGCAATAATTATTGGTTTATTTCAAAGGTACAATTTTGTTCATGTTTGACTCTATAAGCTAGACAATATATGTGGTTCTAAATTTTCTTCTATTGAGGGTCCAACAAAAGTTAAAGATAATACACCTAATATGTCTCGTTGAGTTGACAAAAAATCAAAGGCACGTGGTCTTATTCAATCACTTAATTAGAACCTTTCAAATTTGGAAATATTCTTACCTTTCTTTTGAAAGTCACTCAAGAAAAATAAATCCCTTTTGATATTCAATATCTGCTTTAAAGTTCGACTAAATTGAATTTGCCTAGGAAAGTTGTCTCATTTTGGGAGGTTAAAGTGATTCTTAGTGAAGGAGACTGCATATCCAGGACTCGAATAATATTGCTTGATGATCATTTGGACAAAACTTTAATTGGGAAATAATGAATATTATTTTGCAAATCAAGTTTTGTTTTATAATTTCATCTGTTATTTCGACTTGAGCTTGAAATAAAGAATTTGAAGTTTGAAAAATCGATTTGAAGAGTATTTCAAGTTAATAGTAATTCTCAATCTAAGAACTTCAAATTGTTTCAATTTCAACTTCAACTAGATATCGTCCAGAGGGAAATACTAGTCCACTTATTTGTTTGAATTTTTTTTTAGGTGGATCAAAGGTATAGACAATACCATCATCAAATGCAAATGATTGCAACATCATTTGAACAAACAGCAGGAATTGGATCATCAAAATCATACACACAACTTGCTTTGCAAACAATTTCAAAGCAATTTAGATGCTTAAAAGATGCAATTTCTAGGCAAATAAAGGACACAAGCAAAACTTTAGGGGAAGAAGAGAACATTGGAGGCAAAATTGAAGGATCAAAGTTGAAATTTGTGGATTATCATTTACGCCAACAACGTACACTACAACAATTAGGGATGATGCAAACCAATGCATGGAGGCCACAAAGAGGTTTGCCAGAAAGAGCGGTTTCGGTTCTCCGCGCTTGGCTTTTCGAGCATTTTCTTCATCCGTAAGTATCTGTTGAAGACATAAATAAGTAAACAAATAAAGTATCTGTTGAAGACATAAATAAGTAAACAAATATATGAGTCTTATAAATAGTTTAAGATTTTAAACAAAGCAATCTCACCATCCAACATATTTCACCACTAGTACTCGTAATTAGAAAAAATAACCAATTGTTATCGAGTATATAAGAAAGAATTAGACTCGAGATGAACCATTTAATAACAATATATTTTTTAAAAATTACAATTTAAATTTTTAAATGAGATTACAAAACACCTTATTACTACCTATAAGAAATGAACTTTGATCTCTATTTTTTAAAAACAATTTTATACACCATTTAGAAACTTTATTAATGAAATTAAATCACTCAAACCATTTAAATTTCAATATATAAATTATATTTTTCTTATCTTGCAGGTATCCCAAAGATTCAGATAAAATCATGCTTGCTAAGCAAACAGGGCTAACAAGGAGCCAGGTTCTTGAAAAATTCATCTATCTTCAATTTATGTATCACGTTTTTTTTTAACATGTCTCAAAAAAAACGTTATATTTCTAATTTAGAAACAATATAACTTTAAAAATTTTAACAGTCATAGTACCTCTCTATATAACGGTACAATATCTTATTATAACAACCAAGTTTTTTAAATATGTCATAAAAAAGAGGTTATAGTGTTAATTTAGAAACAATATAACTTTAAAAATTTCAACAGACATAGTACATCTCTCTATATATAACAGTAACAACATCTTATTATAACAACCAAATTTTTTTTTTTGAAACCAATTTTCACTACAAAAAAAAAAACACAATTTTTAGCGGCAATAAAATATGCCCATTAATAAAGAATACTAAAGTTTTTGTCGTCATTAGTTAATTTCCATTGGATTCAATATCGCTATAGGCTTTAGGGACATTTACAAAGAGTGTTAATTTCCACTAAAAACACATATTTAGCGGCAATTATGCTATTTTACCATTAATTAGTTGCCGTTAAAGATAATTTGTGATGTAGTGTTTCATGTTATGTTAAAGTCATATAGTATATGTTCTCTACAAACAATATTTCACTATAGCACTAAAAAAATATCTAGATAAACAATGATGTTATAGAAAGGTTTGACAGTAAGTCACACAAATATGTACTTAAGAGTACTTGTTTTAAAAGTTGTCTGTTCTTTCTTAATTAAATTCTTGAATTTTTTTTTGAAAATGCAGGTATCAAATTGGTTTATAAATGCTCGAGTTAGACTATGGAAGCCAATGGTAGAAGAAATGTACATGGAAGAAGTGAAGAAAAACAATCAAGAACAAAATGGTTTAGATCAACAAAATATTGAGCCTAATAACAATGAAATTGTTGGCTCAAAATCAAGTGTTCCACAAGAGAAATTGTTACCAATTAGTAGCAATATTATTCATGATGCTTCTCCAAATGATATTTCTACTTCCACCCTTTCAACATCTCCGACGGGTGGCGGCGGTTCGATTCCGTCTCAGACGGTTGCAGGTTAGTTGGAATATAAGAAAATCACTTTAAAAGTTGTCGTTGTTTGACCTATAATGGGTTTGAGTCGTGGAAGGAGTCACTAATTGCATCTAGGTAGGTTGTCCCCTTGGGGTATGGTCTTTTCATGGACCATGCATGCAAACACAATCTTGACATTGAGTCTTGGAGTAACAGTAAAGTTGTCTCCACGTGACATATATAGGTCACAACTTCGAGTTGTGGAGTTGGCTATTGATGCTCCCGTCAGGATAAATTGTCTATATCATACATCTTGAGATGCAGCCTTTTCTCGAACCCTACGTGAATGTGGAATACTTCGCGCACCAAACCGCCCAATTTTACTCTTAGAAAACAACACACTTGACTCACATCTATGTAGCTACGTACTACCTCAATTAATAAATAATCTAGGATGATTAGATGGTCACACACTTCAAACATATAATGGATTTGAGTCGTGGAAGGCGTCACTAATTTGGATCAAGGTAGGTTGTCCCTTTGGGGTATGGTCCTTTCATGGACCATGTAGACACTCTTGACTTTGAGTCTTAGAATAACAGTAAAGTCGTCTCCATGTGACATATACAGGTCACAACTTCGAGTTGTGGAGTTGGTTGGGCTCTCGTCAGGATAGACTGTCTACATCACACTCCTTGAAATGCTACCTTTTTTCGAACCTAACACGAATGTGGGACTACACTCTTGACTCACATCTTTATAACTACTATACCTCAATTAATAAACAATCTAGGATGATTAAATGGTCACACACTCTAAACACCTAGGATAGCTCAAAAGACAATAAACCTAGCTTTAATTAAAGTGTTACTCTATATTTACACATTGTTTAACTAATCAACATGTTTGTTCTAAACAGGTTTCTCCTTCATTAGCTCATTAAACATGGAGAACTTTGATGATAAAAGGAACAACAAGAAGCCAAGAAATGACATGCAGAATTCTTCAACTAGTACTATTCTCTCAATGGAAACAGAAATCATGAATAAAGTTGTTCAAGATGAGACGATCAAACGCGAAGAGTTCAACTATAACAACAACACACAAACAAGAGAATGTTACCCTCTAATGACTCCTTACACAATGGATGATCAATTTGGAACAACAACAACTACTTTTCATCAAGGAAATGGTCATGTTTCTCTTACATTAGGGCTTCCACCAAATTCTGAAAACCAACACAATTTTTTGCCTAATAACCAAAACATTGGATTGGGAAATCATTACAATCAAGCTTCACATCATCCAAATATTAGCTATGAAAACATTGATTTTCAGAGTGGGAAGCGATACGCGACTCAACTATTACAAGATTTTGTTTCTTGATGATACAAAATCAGCTTGGAACATCATGAAAGAAGGGGAGTTGAAATTTAGTGATCATATATATATATATATATGTATGTATAGGTAGAAATTTTAGTTAGTAGTATATATAGGTTATACTTGTAGTTTCTTAATGGAGATAATTTTTTGTTGTTGTTTTTGTATTGAGGTATAACTAGATAGCTTGGATTATTTAAGGTTGTTGCATGCAACAAAAGAATAAGAAAAAAATAATCTAGATATGCAAACTATAGTATGTTGTAAATTTTGTGCTTGTTTTTGTTTCAATTTGCATATATTTGGATAAATTTTAAAGATATATCAAGAAATCTCTACTTTCTTTAGTTCCTTTTTTTAATTGCCCCTCTTTACAATGGCTAGTGTTACTTTGATAGTATGGTAGATATCTATTTCGTCTGTTTTAATATATGTAAATCTATTTATTTTTTTTCGTCCGTTTAGAAAAAAATAACCTTTCATTCAACTTAAATTTAAATTTTATCCTTAGCGAGAGAAGTTTAGAATCATATATATGTAAATCGAAAAGAATGAAATATATAATGTCAAAGCATGGGGTAATATAAACCGTCCCTTTGTATATAGGATGCAAAGTGGAACGATAGTTCTCAATGTGAAGAGCCCTATGTGACATAGAAATTAAAATTTTTTTTTTTTCTCTAACTTATGTTTTGTGCATAAAGGGGTAGTTTGGTTGCTATTAGGAAGTGAACTATTCATAAAATTAACATAACTAGTATTACATATTTTGTAACATTTTAATTGTTATGTACTAAATACAATCTTTGATTATTCGTTTACAATCTAGCATAATCAATATCAGTCGTCTCGTAGCTAATTTGAGTTATGCAAATATTGTTAATATAAGAATTAATTATGAGAAAATATATATAGTATTATTTCATATTTCTAAATTACAAATCAAACATCCCTGAGATCCAAACAATCTATTCACCTGCATAAGATTTTTCGGCGATAGTGAAATCACCGATGATGGAGAAATCGAAAATGCTTCAAATTCCTCAGGTTTAAGGTAAGAGAAAAAAGCCCCTTTTCTTGAAAATATGGAAAAAAAATTGAATTGGAGGTGATAAAGTTACTGATTTTTTGTCTGTAATTTTGGTTTATTGATTCTACAAGATATAATTGTCACAAGCGCAAAATCCCTTTTCTTCGAAAAATAAATGGAGTTAGTTGAAATTGTCCTTTTTATGCTATTTCTTACTTGCTAGACTCGAAATTTTAGGAAATGTTTTTTTTTTAGTTTTTGAGCTGAGGGAGTATCGGAAATAGTTTGCATACACGCTATTCTCTCCGGACCCAACTTGAGTGATTAGAGTAGTTATGTTGTTGGGGTTGCTTTATTTTTTGGTCCTGTAAAATGGGGTTGATAAAGTTGTTATTTTGCATTTCTCCTGTTTGATTTTGTTCAGGTATTTTGTTGAATTCACTAGAGTCAGCTGAATTCTTCCTGATTATTACACACGTCTTTTGTTTCTCTCTGCAGATCACTATTACTGCAGCTTTAGGCTTCGATTGCTTTCTAGTTATGCGTCATGGAGCAGGTCCTTTGGATGCTCTACAAAACTCACTAGCTGAAACTTCGAATAATGTCTCTGCTAGTATGGATTAGCTATTCTTTTCTTCACCAGAGGATTCCTCCTAAAGTTATCGGCTTGTCACAGAGAAAAGGAAGATATGCACTAGCTCCATTGGGCAGCTTGACTTTGCTGCAACAGTATCTGCTCTGCTTGGCATTCCCTATCCTTTTGGAAGCTTCGGGCGTGTTAATCCTGAACTGTATGCATTAGCTGCTGGTACTTGGAACTTGGACATCCTTACCCCTGAAAGTGAAAGTTGTTCGAAATTGTTATCTCAACTGAAGAAGCAAGTTGAAGCATATTCTAATTTCTTGTCAAGTATTACTGCGCTTGCTCGTTCCAAATGGACAGAGTTCAATCTAAAGATGATGGTCACTGGTTTATGCATCTTGGTGCTCTCTCTTTTTGTTCACATTTTCACCATCAAGAAATTGGACAAACTATGCAGTTTCTATCTTCCTCATGGTGGAAATTTTATAGTTTCTCTTGAGGCTATTTTTGCTTATGCTGTTGTGCTGATTCGTGCATTCAGTTTTCGTTTGTCTTTGGAACCATATTTGCTTCTTCTCTTATAGCTCTGGCTTGGACTTTAGATGGTAACTTATTCAGCCCGAGCACGGTGATTGTGGATATAAAAGCATATTGGATTCCTCGGACTATCTATGTTATTGGTCTTGTGCAATTATTTTTATTTGCAATATCTCAACTTTGTGGTAAAGAGAAGACTTCAGGTTGGGAGGAAGATACAATTGTTAAAGCAACTGCCATGTTATCAGCATGGAGTTCAACAATAATCATTTTATCCGGGAAACAAGGTCCTCTAGTTGCTCTAACAGCAGTAATTCAAGGGTAGGTTGATGACGTTGGAACGAGCAAAGAATGACTGTTACGAAAGTTCAACTTCATATTCTTCTCCAGTGGCAAAATGGAGCCTTGTAGCTGTGTGTTTGTTTTTCTGCACTGTACATTGGTGTGCCTTTAAAGGCGACGCTTGATGGTATGGGGTTTATTTGCTCCAAAGTTTTGTCTTCGATGCTGTGAGTCTTCTTCTTTCTGACTTCTTCATATGCCTCGCATTACTGTACTATTTTGCATGACCAAATAAACTGGATGAAGAATTAAGAATGATGGAGGTGATCTTTCAGCAACTTCTTTAACAATCTAACAAATTTCTTCCGTTAACATCAGTATATCGTCCTCAGTAAGGTAACTGATCCCCATACAGTTGCATTGGAATATAGTTCATTCTTGAAAGAGAAGAAAAGTGAAGATTTTGTTATATCCTGATTTATTCTTAGATTTTGATTGATTGATTATTGATTTATAGCTACCATTTGAGGTTTTGACCTTAAGTGGGTAAATTTTGATGGATTATTAAAAGGTCTTGTTGAGTTTAGCATTCTTTTAGCGGAGGCAAAAACACTAGATGATTTCTTTCCATCAGTCCAAGTCTTACTAGACAGAGTTACGTGGTACTTGTACTATGTTTCTTTTTATTCAGAAGAGCATTTTCACTCATGAGTGAGACTTTAAATTGTCATTTTAGATAGAAGCAAGAGGCATCTAACACTATTTCAGATGCTCTGCTGTTAGTATTAGTTGCAGAACTCTTCATTTCTTGCCTGATTGTCTGGTTCATGGATATCAATATATACGACTATAGTTGCTCCCTGTTGCAGAGATAATACTGTTACTAAGGGGTCAAGGGGCTTAGTTCCAGAGATCCATATATGGGATGCTAAATAGGATGGTTGGTGATATTTTGTTGGTTTATCCCATAGATAATGCTTAGTTGTTACACTTGTGTTGTATCCAATGTTTGTGAGGAGTTTTCTTTATCGGGTTACAGACTCCAATGTTCATGTAGAAACTAGTTTGATTTATGAAAGACCAAATGAGACTATACAATATCATGCTTCACGATTCTTGAAACTCTCTTTGAAATATTACATTCTAGCTTCTGCTACAAGTTTGATTTTTGACGATCAGATAAGAGGATCATATGTCGAGCCTCATGATTACTTACATGCTACAATGAATGTGACTTTGTAGGTGATAGAAGTTGTTGGCTTTAACAGGAAGAGGCTTGACATTCCAAGTGACTTGAATCCTCAAGTGGTGACTATTTTTGAGGCTTTCTGGGCTATATGTGTTTCTTTTACTTGTCGAGGCTATATGTTTAGTTTCGTGATTGTTTTAATGTGTTATCTTAAAGTTACTTTTGATAATATTGTAGTGAGCCATGGAAACCTCCCTCCTTTTTCACTATCATGGATATACTGAGATCGCAAATTAAATCTCCTTTCTTACTCCGGTTTATGAGTGTCCGACTATTATTCTGTGTTAGTGAGAGATAGTAGGTACCGCATGAAATTAGTCGAGGTGTGTACAAGCTGCTACAGATACCACTGTTATTAGTTTTAAGAAAGAAAGATGACAAGGTTGTTTTGCTATGAAGGGAACATCTTCCTTCTTGCTTAGTAACAAAAAAAATAGAGACAAAATTATCGCTGGATGTGTGTCGGATCCTTTAAAAGTAATGCATTTTTTCAGGATTCAATATGGGTGCGGTGACATTTTCGGGGAGTCCGAACAACATAACTTATCATCATTCATCCCTGTTGGACTGGGATGAATCTGTTATGTCAAATTTGGATTAACATATGCTCATATTCAAAGCTCACTAATCATTATTACGTGTTAAAAGTCGATGTGCAAACTGCAATCACATGTTATGCATATATTTATTTGGAGCAAACATTGAGTACGAATAAATTTTTATTAATACAACTCTAATAATCGTCGAACTTGGCTTAAAAGTTCCATGTCATATTATTTGCTTCATTTACATAAATATATCAAAGTTGCTTATAAACTATTTTGATATACCAACATGCCATACTTTACTCTCCCAGCATTAAATTGATCTATCTTATTTTATTTTATTTTATTTTACTATATTCTATTTTTTTTTTTAAAAGTTGGTCTATCTTATTTTATTTTTTAAAAAAAATGGTATGGTAACGGTCATGATTGGTATTTGGTACTAGAAGTTTTACTTGGGCGGTGGAGACTGGAATTTAAAATGAAAAATAGAGTTCCGAGGTGCTTATCGTCCGAACAATTATCTCTTATCCTTTTGGATTATATTCAAATCATTAGTTACACACTTATATTATACGGGAATTTGTATAATTCTATTATCTTTTGGATTTTTTACCCAATTTATATATTCTAGATTTAATTAGGACAGAAAAGTGGATTTTTTTTTCCAAACATGTGTTTTTTGCTTTAATGCATGCCAGTAATTGGAATTTGTACTTTCAAAATTCACTGTTGAAAAATCATACTGAAACATTTTCCACAATTCAAACACTAAAAGTAAAATAATGGGACCAAAAAAAAAAAGTTGACAATCATCTACTTGTTAATAATTTTGTTTAAAGGATTTAAAATAATTCTTTGTAGGGACATTTTAAAAATAGCTAAGCCTTCTATTTTTAAATCGGTACATGTTGTTTGTTTTTTAGATAAATATTATTAATTTTTTACCCAATTTATATATTCTAGATTTAATTAGGACTGGATTTTTTTTTCCAAACATGTGTTTTTTGCTTTAATGCATGCCAGTAATTGGAATTTGTACTTTCAAAATTCACTGTTGAAAAATCATACTGAAACATTTTCCACAATTCAAACACTAAAAGTAAAATAATGGGACCCAAAAAAAAAAGGACAAATCATACTTTTTAATTTTGAAAATTTGTAATTCTTTGTAGGGACATGCTAAGCCAATCTACATGTTGTTTGTTGTTAGATAAATATTATTAAGCTAAATTATTTTATATCCATAAATCTGTTCAATTCCCACGTTTGTGTCATGAAAAAATAATTTTAAGATCATTTCACTTTGTAATTCAAAATTATAAAAACTGAGTTTATAATATTATGGGACTTTTTCGTGTGAATCTGAATTAAATTAGGCATCAAAGCAAGAGACTCTTGAAAATGTATCTAAGTCGACTTTGATAGGAAGTGCTTTATCTTTTAAAATTAGATCTTTTTGGCGTAATTCGAGATTAGTTGGTTCCTAAAGTAAATTCCTGAATAGCTGAAAATGGATTCGTCTTTGATATAGAGCGCTTTGCCCTCCAAGCAAAAACTTTTTGATACGATTTCAGATTAGTCGAACCCTAAATTAAAGCGGTCAAACAGGTACCCCTACAAATAGCGTTTTAAATAGTAAGCAGTGTTTTACTTTCACGTAATACTTTTCGGTACGTATTCAAATTAATCTGATGTCAAATCAAATATCAAATGAGTTTTTTTTTTATGTTAGGACTTTAGTGCGCTAAACAACTCTCTTTCCAGCTGCCAATTTCCAATATATATATAAAAAAAATATTTAAAACAATTCTTGAAATATTTGGTTCTTTTTTTCTACAATTATAATTTATAGGTATGTTTTAAGCTGACTTTGAATGAATGCTAGTTGTAATATATGATGGAATGCACCAAACAGAATATATGATCTGTTTTTCATCTTGAATAGTTCATACAAACAAACAAAAATAATAAATAGGACATTGAAAATCAAACATTTTAAGTCAAAAATGGAAGCTTGATTTGTTTGACTGAAATTGTCTAGATAACATAAGAATATATATATATATTATAAGGGGAATTAATTAGCATAATGTAAACTAGGGCTGTTCAAAATCGAACAGAAACCGATAATCTGAATCGAAAAAAAGTTATTGATTTATCAGTAATGGGTTATTGGTTTAGCGGTTTTGATAACGGTTTTGATTTTTTTTGTTATCGGGTTATCGGTTCTTAACGGTTTGAGATTTTTTCTTAACGGATTAACCGATAACCCGATAGTAAATTAAATAAATATATTTTTATCATTTTGTATATAAAGTCCTTGACTTAGAGTTTAGTTTCCTACTTTTATTTTTGGCTGTCTCAAACTCTTGGATATTCTACAATGTAAAAGTGCTTGCTTTTTAGCAAGATGTTATTTGTGAACTCATGTGCATGGTTCATTTGGTTTGTCACCATGTTTCTAAGTGATTTTTAATGACTTTTTTTTTTTGTCAAATCTTAACGGTTAAACCGATAACGATCAATAACCGATAAACAAATAACCGATAAGTCAATATCTTAATGGTTCTTTAACGGTTTAGCATCTCTACAAACCGATAACCAATAAGTCAAACCGATAAACTTTAAAACCGAACCGACCGATACGCAGCCCTAAATTGTAAACATTGAGATTACAACATTATAAATACTATGTTTTAAATGAATTATATATATCTAACATGAAGAATTAAGTGTGATTACACACTAACATCTTTTCTCGTTGTAATATTTTTTTCATTTTTTCTTCTGATGTTTGATATCAAATTTAATTGAGAGAACTCTTTTTCCTTTTTTACACTCTTTAGTCTACGTAGAATCTTCAAGAATTTCTTTTTAAGTTTTTCAATTTTTATTGGATGGACCACAAATGCATTTGGTTTAAAAAAATGTAATCAACTATTTGGTTCTAGATAATTCAAACTACTTGAAATAATTGTGTATGGATTAAATGCTGCTTAGACTCTTCTTTAAAAAAAAAAAGAAAAAGAAAGAGACCTTCCATTAGAATTGATAAACATTTTACCTTTTAAGTGTAATTTTTCGGATGAATTATCAAAAAAAAAAATTATGTGTGAAATCGCTTATGATATCGTCGATTGTAAATACTTTTATGTTTTCTTTGCATGTTTGGAATCCTTAATGCATTAATAATCGAGTAATAATATTTGATATTTCGAGAAAAAAAATATTTTTTTTAAAATAACGTTTACCTAATACGAAAAAGAGTTAAAATTGTCCCTCACTTATTCAATGAGGAGCTACACCTTTGGCCTCAATATAAAGTCCTCATAAACTAACTCACTATTAATTTCAACTAAACCTGATCAAACTCTATTGGTTCACAGTTTTTTTTCGATAAATATTACAATAAATAAAATCAGGTTTTTATACACACTTTATTTATGTATACGTAATATCAACTGCGTATATATTCAGTTTGAAGACGTATACAATAGATTGTTATAGAGGATTAGAGTCTTGCCTCAGTGTATATGAAGTTATGTTTCACATTAAATAAGAATCAAATGCTTTCAACTGAATACTGAAGTGAGTTTGCATGTGTTGAAATCGATGCTATAGGTAGAAAATCTTGAAAATTAAAATTATTATCCATAATATCTATAATTGAAGATTTTTAAATTTATCATCATTTTTCAGTTCGCCTATTTCCTCTAAAAATATCACACTGTCGTTACAACCTTCGTCACTTTTGACATATCCTCTCTTTTAAAAATGAACTACTCTTACGTATTGAAATATAGTAGTCCATTCCTTTGTTGGATGAATCTACAAGTAACATCACAAAATTAAATGGTGAAAAACATGTTCTATCTTTGATAAAGAAAAACAAGTAGAAAAATATAGATTCGAAAAATAAATAAAATAAAGTAACGGCGGGTCAAGCCGACATTAATTACTTTTTGATTTCTTTCATATATACCAAACTTCCAATTTAAATTTTATATTATTCACACGATGAAACGATTTATACATGTAAAGCAAAGGGTGATCAAAAGTGCATGAATATGGAAATTAAAGCTCGTGGCGAATCTAGAGGGTTGATTATGGATTTATATGAACTCAATAGATGAACTTATATAAATTTATTAATATTTGATTGTAAATTCAATTGTTAGAGTATTATTATAACATTAATTTGAGATTGTTATAAAAATTCATAAATTTTAAATTTTGAATTTCTTTCTGACTAAAGCAATCGACCATGTAAGATTTTTATGATGAAGTGATAAGTATTTCTTCATTTTAATATGGAGTCTCAAGTTTAATTTGAGCCTTGAGACTGTAGTTATCTATGTTAGAGCGTTTTAGCTTTAAAGTGGATTAAATTTAACTATTGTGGAAATCAAATTTTTATAAAGAAAAATCAAAATTTAAATACGTAAACATGCACACAAAAATAATCAAGAAAATCAAACATACCCCTCAAACAAGGGTGATTCTATCACTGATGATCTTTTCAGATTGATTTCGAATTAATCAACCTCAATATGAATAGGAGATCTCATGTGTGGACAACCAAATCAATAACTAATCTAATATAAAATTAAAGTTAATTCAAATTAAACAAGCATACAATGCACTTGGTATATATCCTTAAACCAAATGCTAAACAAATTCAATTTATCAATTCCAATTTCAGAAAAAAAAACATTCCAAAAATAAATCAAACACTCCATTAATTACCTTTTACTTTGTGTTTTTTTTATGTCGACTATGATTGGACTGCCACGTGGCAAATATTAAAAAGTCAACATAAAAATGTGAGATTTTCATATCTATTTTTCAAATTGTTTATTTTTTGTCGTGGGGATTTAATTAGCCACCACCTCCTTAGTCCCATACTCCCATTCAACCTTTGACCACTAAAGCCAAATTTAAAAAAACAAAAATAAAAAAATACTCTTTCCGTCTATCTTTACTAGTTCATTATACTATTTTGAGATTTCCAACAATACTTATCCAGTTTATAAAATCAATAAATAATTTATCATTTTGTATCTATTTTACCCTTGCTATTAAATACTATTCATTTTTCAATATTTAAATGACTTATATTTAATAAGGACATTTTGGTAAAATTACCCCTATCATTTACTACTTCTTAATTCATGTGCCAAGTCAATACTCCGTATAGACAACTATCGTTAAACAGATGGGTAGTAATTATTTAAACATCATCTAGAATTTTCTTAGTCTTCATTCTTCCTTCTCATTCAAACTTCCATACATTATATTAGCCACTTTATCTTACCAAAAAAGGAAAAAAAAACATTGAACATATTTTATTTCTCTCTTTTCATTATATATAGAATAAGGTTCTTGATTTTAGTTTTGTAGCTAAAGAAAAAAAAAAGTTATGGAAGAACTAGATATACCACAATATTTTTTATGTCCTATATCATTACAAATTATGAAAGATCCGGTAACGACGGTCACCGGAATCACGTATGATCGGGAAAGTATCGAAATGTGGTTGTACACGGCGGAGGAAGAGGTGGTGACCGCCACGTGCCCGGTGACAAAGCAATTTTTGCCTAAAGACACTGAGTTGTTGACTCCAAATCATATGCTCCGACGATTAATTCAAGCATGGTGCCTAGTCAACGCGGAAAAAGGCGTTGACCGGATCCCAACGCCAAAGTATCCGATGGATAAATCGAATATTCTTCGATTAATTCGCCAGGTAAATAATAGTAATAATAATAGTAATAATGATTGTGTTAATGCTTTGAGGAAAATGGATGATTTAGTTAGTGAAAATGAGAAAAATATAAAGTGCATGGAGGAAGTTGGTGCAATTAAGGCTATTATTGGTTTTATTATGAGAAGTTACAAATTTGGAAAATTATTAATTCCTGGCCTTGAAGAAGCTTTAAGGATTTTTCATTTAATTTGGAATCCAACACATGAAGACCACAAGAATCATGTGAAGGATAATCATGATTTAGTCCAAGCTATTTTATGGATTTTGAAAAATGAAACGAAAAACAGCTGTCACAATATCATCATTATCAAGACACATGCAATGATGGTCTTGAAGGACGTGATAGAGGTCTCCACTTCGAACCTTCTATCAGGATTAGATTCAGAGTTCTTCCTGAAAATAGTGCATACATTACGAAAAAACAGCAGAACTTACATCTCTCAGCAGGCGACCAAAGCGGCCCTACAAGTACTAATAGGGGTATGTACGTGGGGGCGCAACAAGCTTAAGATCATCGAATCTGGAGCCATATTCGAGCTCATAGAGCTCGAATTAACTAACCCTGAGAAAAGGGTTAGTGAATTAGGGTTTTGTCTATTGTCTACTTTGTGTGTTTTGGCTGATGGGAGAGCAAAGTTTTTGGAACATGCAGCTGGAATTGCATTGGTGACAAAGAGGACATTGAGAATTAGTGCAAGTATAGATGATAATGCAATACACATATTTGGTTTAATTTGTAAATTTTCAGCCACAAAAGAAGTTTTATTGGAGATGTTAAGAGTAGGGGGAGTGTCAAAAATTTGTATGGTGATGCAAGCAAATTGTGAAGTTCATTTGAAGAAAAAAGCAAGAGAGATATTAAGAGCACATTCACATGTTTGGAGTAATTCTCCATGTATACAAATTTTATCTTTTGAAAAGACAATAGAATAGAGTATATTTAAACTTTGAATACTTTTTTTTATTCTATAATTATAGCAATATACATCATATTTATGATTGTAAAACAACAATCAAAATTGTATTCATAGAAAGTTAGAAATCACAATGATATTTATATGTGAAGCACTAGTTGCTTATCTCATTTTTTTGTTTTCTTCTATTTACCGGTAGATAATATTTGCTTTGGGACTTGACTAATTCGAAAGGCCGTTTCATGCTTTGGACTAAAACACTCCCTACCAATAAAAGTGACATTATAATCGAAGTCCTGATTAAAAATGAAAGGATATTTGATTATCACCTCATTACAACATTTGATTTTCAGTTTACTAATTTGAGTTTGGAAGAAAATATTAAAGAAGTAAGTGTTCCATAAATATGATATTGGTGAGAATATCTTAGATAATTGTTTTAAATTTAACAAATAAAATTAATAATCTATTACTTCTTCCGTCTCAAAATAAGTATAATATAAAAACTTTATCTCAAAAAAAGTGTTACCTTAGAAATTCAAGACAAATTTTGTATGTTCTAACTATACCCTTATACTCCATTTTCTTAATAGTATTCGGTGTTATACCCCATTTTAACTCGAGGTCCGAACGGTGTACGACATATTGGTGAATCTTAAAGCTATTTTGAAGAGTCACCACCTAATTATTTTAAAGGTTAATTAGGACACCTATTTTGCTAAAGTTATGCTAAGTTAACTCTATATTAAGGTCCTCTTAACCTTATGTGATTCTAGGTAAGGGTTCTAATTTATCCTAAAGGGAAGGGGTAATAAGGCATCCTTTAAGATCCGTTAAAAATGTTTAACCGATCAAACTTAGGTTAATTAATTTTAAAAAGAAGACGAGTGCTAAATAATTTGAAAAGTTGTAAGTTAGAAAACATTTTGACATTCGAAAATTCTTTTGCATTTGGAAAGAATTGACTTGTACCCATTTTAAAGAAAATAATAGACGATCACTTGTTTAAAACAACATTGTTGTACAAAAATTTTTGCACGAAAATATATTAAAATAAGTGTATGTTTTGAAAAAACATTTTTTCATAAGTAGGTTAGCCTTAAAATAAAATGGTGATGCCCCTTTAAAAAATAAATAAAAAGATACCGTAACTACAAAGGTTCGTTTCTAACTAAAGGTACCCAAACCCTAACATCTATATAATGCCAGCTATTTGAAATAGAAAATTAACACATATCCAAAACACATAAGCAAGTTAAAACAAATAAATGCTAAAAAAAATTTTTAAAAATAATAATAATAATATGAGTAGCCATTTAATTAAGCGACCCCAAATGAGTTCTGCTTGCTTTTGTCGCTATTTGGATTGTCTAAGATGTAGTGAACACTCCATGTGCGGGTATGATGGTAACAAGTCCATGAGACTCTAATTTTGCGAGAGTCCTTAATTGAGACTCCATTTTTGCTCCTAAGGTTCAGGCAAATAAAAAGAAGGTAAAGAAATTAGCAAGATAACTTGACTTCAAATGATAGCGAATAAATAAAAATAGAGTTAAAGTAATATATATATATATATATATATATATATATATATGGGCAGATTTGGATTTGGCCTGCACATTTATTTTTTGTGGGCCTTTCTCCCTCTTCTTTTAAATTATTTTGGGGCTTCTATATATTTTGATGGAAATTATTAATTAATATAATATATATGTAAAATATTGATATTACAACTTCGCGCTAATATAAAAGTATAGATACAAAAGTATCAACTTGTAATTATTTAATAAATGCAAAACTTGAAATAAAATGACGACAATCGATTATTCAAAAAAAAAGGTGTAAAAAGTGATAATAGTAATTTCGATAATAAAATATATAATTTTAGTAAATAAATAGTCGTAGTAGTAAAAAAAAATAGTTACGAAAAAAGTATAATTTGATACGTTATTAAATTAGAAGCTCGACAACAATAAATTAGAAGAAAGGACAACATTCGGTTCTCAAAAAAACATTTATTAAATATGAATAATTTAGTTAACTACCTATTGTATTTATTAATTTCATAATAGATGTGATTTTTGTTAAAATAACACTTATTTTAAGATAAAAGTTTCTATCTTTGTAGTTTGAACCTTATACTTTGCGAAAATACCAAATCAGTCCACTCCCAATTTTTTCCTCTTTCCTTGTAGTTGTCATCTTCTTGCTTAAACAAAATTCCGATCTTTTGCTACTTTTCTGCAAATATATCTAAGCAAGAGAGGTCAACGAGCAAAATATTTACTGGGTTTTCAATAAACCAAAGATTTTATTGCTTGAGTTTTATCAATGGCGGATACTGGAAAAGGAACAATTCTTCAATTTGCACCTTTTCAGAGTTCTGTAGATGAAGGGTTTTGGCATAAATTATCTTCTTTAAAGCTTAATAAATTGCGTCTTGATGAATCCCCAATTCCAATTACTGGTATATTACTAAACCCCTTTTACTTCTTTTTTCGTTTCTTGCAAAAAAAATTTAAAAAATTCGCTGGTTATTTGGTTAAGTTGTGGCAAATTACATAGTTTTTGTGATTTTGTTGAATTGCGTTTGCTATTTATAAGTTACCCTTTTTGTTAAAATCAATAATTTGTGTTTTTTTGGGTTTGATTCATTGTGATTGTTCACTGTATTGAGCTCTTTCTTTTTTCAGCTTTGTGGGGATTACTAAATTGTTCTTGCTATTTATAAGTTACCCTTTTGTTAGGATTCAACAATGTAGATCTTTGTTTATGATTTTCCATTACTTTTTAGTGTTTACCCTTTTCATAGAATCAATAGTTGTTTATGTTTTCAGTTTATCTTGTCGTGATTTTCATTGTTTCGAGCTCTTTTTTCTTCTTTTGCCCTCTTTTAGTGAGTTTACTATTACCCTTTTTTGGAAATAAAAATTGTAGCTTTTTGGGGTTTATTTCTCAAAATCTTTGTTTGGGGGGGGAGATTTAGAGTTTTTGAATGTTATCTAGTGTTATACATTTGTCTTATTTATCGTTTTGGTATGATGATAACGTGAGTTGAGCTTAAACGGGGAAGCTGAGGATTCATATAGGCCGACCCCAACTTATTTGGGATTGAGGTGTAGTAGTTGTTGTTGGTGTAATTGGTGGGGATGAAATTGTAGCTTTTTGGGGTTTATTTTGTAATTTTGTAATATCTAATATTATGAACATTTGCCTTTTTGATGGAACTGAAATTGTAGCCTTCGGGGTTTAGTGTTTGTTCCTGTTAAACTGAATTGTTTTTGTGCAGGCTTTTATGCACCTTGCTCGCATCCTCAAGTATCAAATCACTTGACTCTCCTGGCTGAATCTTTGCCTGCTGATTCCGATGAGGAACCATCGTCTCTTCTAGCTAGTCAGGGGAACAGAAATAGGTGTCCTGTCCCTGGCATTCTTCTCAACACAAACACGTTAGAAAGTTTCTATGCGCTTGATAAGCAGAGCCTACTTAAGGCAGAAGCCAAGAAGGTATAGTAAAACATTTTTTTCTCAAAAAATTGCAACTTATATGTTGAGCCATATCTGCTAACACTTGGATAGGTTAATATTTGACCATAGAGTAAGAGAAAAACAATAGCACATCTTGTCTTCTTCAATTTCATGAAGAAGTTATAGCTATGACAACCTCGGTAAATTCACATAGTGTGAAAGCTCTTTTGCGTTATGTCATTGTGTAGCTTAATAGTATGTATCATTCATAGGAAGAGGTTGAACTTTAGTGTTATCTCATCGTGATAGTTTTGAATTGTTATTGCGAATCAGATATGGGATGACATTTACTCAGGCAAAGTTAAGGAGGACAGTTCTGTGCTCTTAAGATTCCTAGTTATATCATTTGCAGACTTGAAAAAGTGGAGCTTTCATTATTGGTTTGCGTTCCCTGCTTTGGTGCTTGATCCTCCTGCAACTCTAGTTAATTTGAAACCAGCTTCCCAGTGCTTCACTTCTGAAGAGGTTCTTTTCTCTTGAATGATCCGTTATTTTATTCATTGACATTTTAGATGTAATTATCTCAAATCGGTTGTAATGGTGAACAGGCTGAATCTGTGTCTAGTGCTTGTAATGAGTGGCGTAGCAAGAGCTCCACTGCAGGTAAAAAGTTAACTATCATATAATCCTTAAAGGGCACAAGTTTTGACATTTCTTTTTCCGGGACCTGAAGCATTTGTTGAATGCAGATATACCATTCTTTTTGGTGTCTATTGGTTCAAATTCAGTTGCTACTCTCAGGCATCTAAGGGAGTTGGAAACCTGCCAAAATAATGGTCAAAAGGTTTGTCTGTTTGCTCTTGATGTTGTTTGGAATCTTAACTAGTATAAAGGCTGTATACTTTCAGTGTAATCTATTCATATGTGTGATATTTATGGTACAGGAGTGTCTTTGACATAATTTCACTGTTTACGATTAGCAGGTTCTTTTTGGTTTTTATGACCCTTGTCATCTTCCAAAAAATCCTGGATGGCCACTTCGCAATTATCTTGCCTATATCTGTTCAAGGTGGGACCTTGGAAAGATTCACTTTTTCTGCTACCGCGAGAACCGTGGTTTTGCAGATCTGGGATTGTCCCTTGTTGGAGAAGCTGAAATATCTCTCTCACAAGGTAGATCTATTGGTAATAGGTTTTGGTTTCTGATTTATGCTTTCCTTTATAAATAGTGAATGTCATATCTTCTACATTGCCATAATGAATTTGTTTAGGAGGGAGGAGTCATCCAAACATGCCTAATGTTGTGGGATGGGAACTAAACAAAGGGAAGAAGGGTTCGAGATGCATCAGCCTCGCTAAAACTATGGATCCGACAAGGTATGCATAAACATCTACTGCTGTATTCTATGATTACTTTAATGGTCATTAAAGGAATCACTGTCATGTTTTACCAGGTTAGCTGTATCAGCTGCTGATTTGAACTTGAAACTAATGAGATGGCGCACATTGCCGTCATTGAATCTAGAAATGTTGGCTTCCACGAGATGTCTCCTTCTGGGAGCAGGTACCCTCGGATGCCAAGTTGCTCGAATGCTTATGGTAAGTGCTCAAGAATATGGGAAAAAAATAGAAGCAATAATTGTGTAAAAAAATTTGAAAGTGCTTATCAGACTTCTGTAATTTTGTAGGCATGGGGTGTCCGAAAAATTACATTGGTTGACAGTGGTAAGGTCTCAATGTCTAATCCAATAAGGCAGTCTCTTTATGCGCTTGATGACTGTTTAAATGGTGGCAAATTTAAGGCCGTTGCAGCAGTTGAAAGTCTCAAGCGAATATTTCCAGCAGTGGTATTGATCCATTACCGAGACCTCAAAGAATTAAAATAAAATAATTTAAGATACAGAGAAAAGATAAATTCAGTTGCTGATGCACCTTAATTTCTTGACAGGAAGCAGAAGGTGTGGTGATGGCTATTCCGATGCCTGGACATCCAATGTCTAGCCAAGAAGAAAGTAGTATACTTCAGGACTGCAGACATTTGTGTGATTTGATCAACTCACATGATGCAATCTTTCTATTAACTGATACACGGGAAAGTCGGTGGCTTCCTAGTCTACTTTGTGCTAGTGCTAACAAGGTTTTACACCTTTACTTTCTCTTGTGAATTTTCCTTTGAAATTTTGTGTACTTTTCCAAGACTAGTATGTTGCATGTGATGTTGAATTCACTAGAGTCAGCTGAATTCTTCCTGATTATTACACATGTCTTTTGTTTCTCTCTGCAGATCACTATTACTGCAGCCTTAGGCTTCGATAGCTTTCTAGTTATGCGTCATGGAGCAGGCCCTTTGGATGCTCTACGAAATTCACAAGCTGAAACTTCGGATAATGTCTCTGCTAGTATGGAGAATCTCTCCCTTTCGAGTCAAAATGAGTCGGCACGATTGGGGTGTTACTTCTGCAATGATGTGGTTGCACCAATTGATGTAAGATTCTTGTGAAAGTGATAGTAATTGTTGGATTGCAATATCTGCAAATATGAATTGCTTTTGTTCTGTGTGCAGTCAACAGCCAACCGTACCCTGGACCAACAATGTACAGTTACTCGTCCCGGGCTGGCTCCTATTGCATCAGCCCTTGCTGTTGAACTTTTGGTTGGAGTCTTGCATCATCCTTCTGGGTAAATCCTTAACTATTTTGTGATATACATGCAAATTATGTTGTATCCCGACATTTTAAGCATTTCTTATTTAACTATATTTGCAGAATATGTGCCAAAGCTGAGTTAGCAAACTCTAATGATAACGGCAGCACTGAACAACCTCTTGGCATTCTACCTCATCAGATTCGGGGCTCCATCTCTCAGTTTTCTCAGATGACACTTGTTGGTCATGCTTCAACTTGTTGCACTGCTTGTTGTAGCACTGTAAGTTAAAATGTTCTAAGGCAATCCCATCCTGAATTATTATTAACTGTACAATTTGATGTCATTTTCTTGCCTGGCCCTCTGCTTAACCCGTAACCTCCGCCTATATTATCTATATAAAATTGTTCCATAAGATCTTAGTTATTTTGTTGAAACTTTGTATATTGATATGATGTTTTTCCACCTTATTTATGAGACCCTAGAAATTTAGTTTCCTGTATTAGTGTGATTTAGAAATTCGTGTGACGATGTTCATTAAAAATTCAGATCCAGTTTGAGTCATGTGACCATTCATTCATCTATGGTCCTTGAACCACACAATGTAACATCTTAACTAACTTCAATTAGATTATGCCTAAACTTTAAAAAGAAGAAAAAAACTTAGATTGAGTTATGCCCATCTATGTTGGCGTTTGACTTGGGAGCAACACAAAATTGTTTCCAGGTGACCTATAAGTCACAGGTTTGATCCGTGGAATTAGCCACTGATACTTGGGTAGGCTGCCTGCACTACATCTCCTTGAGGGTGCAAGCCTCCCCCAGACCCTGCGTGATCCGGGATGTTTCGTGCATCCAACTGCTGTTTTTATGCTGTCGTTGGACTCTCAAAAAAGGAGAACTATTTCTTGGGTTATGAAACTGTCCGTCTTAAAAGATGATAAAATTCTACGACATGTACTGTTTTTCCGGCTAATTTTTACAAACTTGACTATAGAAAGCATCATTACTTGACTAATACATATGAAATTCCTTATGCTCAGGTTGTATCAGAATATCAAACGAAAGGGATGGACTTCATACTTCAAGCTATCAATCATCCTACATATCTGGAGGATCTAACTGGACTAACAGAACTCATGAAATCAGCAGGATCTTACACGATGGACTGGGATAACGATAGTGAAAATGATGACAACGACGATGATGATTGTGTAGAAATATAACCTTATTGTAACATAACTACACTCATTCTTTTGCAATCAATTTGATTGTTTGTGTTTCACCTGACCGGATTTTCATCGTCTCACTTTAAACGCGTTTGACACGTTGACAACTACACTGATCAGGTACCATTATGTTCTGCCATGAGAACTCAAAAACTTAGTTTGTTAACAACTTTGATGTAGTTTCTACATGTAAATTCCTGTTAGAAAATATGGCATTCTGTTTTAGTTTTTTTTTTTAAAGTATTAGCAGTTTTTGTGTAGTTTCTTGTCCTGCGATCTATGTTGCTACTGATTGTGTCTGGTATTTTGGTTATTGCATTATTTTATTGTTGCTACTGTTTCCTGCAGGATTTTTTCGGAAATAGCCTCTCTATTTCCGGGTGGTTGGAAAATACCAATATAATTCAATTTCCCCTTACCTACTTCTGCACTTTATTATTATTGTTGTTATTATTATTATTATTATTATTATTATTATTAGTATTCTACAACTAGCTACATCAGTGTCAGTATGGCAACTGTATGAAAAGTCTGCTTCTTCAATTAAAGAATTTTTTTTCTATATTACATTATTTATATATATATTTGGTCAATAATGACCACCAATAATATTACTATTTTTTTCTCTCAAAAAAATACTTTTGTATTAAAAAATACAAGAAGAATGTAACTTGCGAATTCGAATAAAAGAGGAGGATTTTGATAGACTGACAATAACTCATTTGTTTAGAGACTAATAATTATTGAAGCAACACTTGTACTATTTGATTTGTACGCTAAAAAATTTAGTGAAAGTGGTAAAAATTATATCAAATATATAAATACTTGAGTAACAACATTTAATTTGAAACAGCCGTAATGCAATTTGTTTAAGACTTTTCATGTTCACACTTTACAGTACTATTAACTAAGATTTTGACTTTTATTTATTTGTTAAAAGTCAATTTTTTTATAAATCAAAGTCTTTTGTGAAAACGAAATCACTCAATACTATATTACAATTATTATTAAAAGAAATTTTGACCAAGCAACACTGTCTTTCGATATTTGAGATGGATATAACCTTTTGACTACGAGTTCATTTGAATACGAAATTTTTCAATATGAAATATAAATATATATACATAAAAATCTATCAAAATCTCAATATAACTATTTGATTTCAGCTCATACAATAAATTCAATGTTAAGAATCTTAAAAATAGAACTTATCAAATTTAAATGTTGAATCCACATATATGTTCTCCCTTCTCCGAAGTAGGAGCGTCAAATTGGTGAATCGAGCTATTTTGAGACCAATTAAAATGTATCAAAGCAATAAATGAGTTGAGTCATAATCTGTTTATTATTTGAACAAGTTGATGAGTCATATTTTTATAGGCTAAATTTCACGAGTAAAATAGCATTTACTAATCACTTTTTGATCCCATGTCTTTAATAAAAATAACTATTATCCCGGAGTTGTCAACTTTGTGGATGCTAAAACTTCAAGATAGTAAATTATTTTTCAATTATTATAAATGTAAAAAATGATTATTTGTGAATTTTTATTTTTATATTTTTTGCACCCTATCTCATAAATGTTTCCACAATTATTATATTATTATAATTAGGGCAATTGGGTAGGTGTGTGTAAGCTTTGGACAGATCAATACAGCTCAAAGACAGACAAGTGTTTTTAAGAATCATATTATTTGGCCCGACTTGACACGTCACTTAAGAAAATTTTTAATTAGAATGTATTTTACTGAATAATCTTATTAATTATATTTTGAAATTCTAAATTTGACTACTATTACTATTTTATGTAGTTATTTAATACTAAGGCTAGTATGAAAAAATAAATAATGAAAATTAATTGATTCGCTAAATTGAACGAGTAAAATGAAACATATATTTTTAGTTTAGAAATAATGAAGTAAAATAAAAGAGAGGAAGTATATATATGATTCCAAACTTTTGATTTGTGCTAAGAAATCCACACAAAATGTACACAAATATAAAATTCCAAACTCGAATATTAATACTTGAGATGTCTATTTAATGATTCTGAATCTAAAAAGTTCAAATCGTGAATATTCTGATACTAAATACTTATAAGAAGGCCAAGAAAACTCACTACATAAATCAGTTTTTTTTTTATTGGTTTATTCATACGTTTGTTGCTTTATCACACTAAATATATGTATCCCTCAATGGTAAATACCACAAAACTTTGAATCTCAATGAACTATATATGTACATAAAAAACAAAAAAAAATGTACATAAAAAACAAAAAAAAAACAAAAAAAATCTTTAACACTACCAAAAGAACAAGAAATCAGCTACAAACTTCGTCGTTGCTAGTCAAAAATAGTTCATAGCTAATAAGATATTTTTTATGACAACCCTATTCTAGATTTTCGTTGTTTAACAACAGAAGTTGCCCATCGCTATTTTTTTAATATATAGTATCAAGGAAAAGAAGAGAGCAAATGAGGAGGAATACAAGAAGAATCCTTCCAAACCCTAGAATGTAACCTTAAAATTTCCTTAGTTTTCTCCTTAGTCTTTGGACTAACATCCACTTGAAGAACCAAACACAACTTTGACACAACTCCCACTTGCAACATCTCTTGAAGAACTTGATTATAACAAGTTGCTAAGAATTTTGAAATTGAAAAAAGAATCCTTATTGCTCTATCACTTGCCAAATGTGAAACCCTAAGAATTTTCTTAGAAACAATGGCTATTCCTCCACCATGTCTCAATAACTCCGACCTCCCTTCAGCACAGGTACACAGATGATCCAAAGACGTTAGTATCAATTCGCAAACCCTTCTTTCATTTGTGTCAAGAAGAAGTTCAATTAGGGCAAACACAGCTCCATTTTCAACCGCTTTTATTCTATTTCTTCCCCATGGACATAATTCAATTAGTAGCTTAAGTGCTACTTTTGTTGCTTGTTGAGAGATTTTGTCATTTAATATACAAACTATACCCTTGATATACGCTGGTTGTATACCAATTAATTGAGCTGGATCAGCCACATTTAGGGTTGAACTCAATAGGTTTATCGCGTTGGTACGCGATTGAACATGACCATTATTCAAGAATTGAAGTAAAGAATCCAAGAAATGATTACCATTTTCCGAGTTGATGAACTTTTTCAACTCAGTATCAGAAGGGTTTAGATGAAAAAGAATATTCAAAGCCTCATAGCTCGTCTCTGAGACCTCTGATTGATCTTCTTTTTTCTTCATCATAATCGAGGTCAAGAAATCAACTACCCCGGCTGACTCTAGACACATTTTATTGCTCTCGCTTGCACGTGCTATTGATTTGATCCTCCTAAGGCAATTAAACTCCATATCCGGATATTTTTGTGCTTCTTTCAAGATTCTAACAACGTGAGCTTTTTGAACCTGAGGCTTCGGGGTAGGCATCTGTTGGATACCATTTGAAGAATTCAACATGCACCACGATTGGATCAAACGTCGAAGATTATGATTTGGAGTAAGATCTGTGAATTTTAGGTCTTGATTTGTGACAGGACATGTTGTGTGTTTGCATGAAAATAACCATTTTTCTATATTTTGTCTATCATAGGTTATTCCAGTTGATATTGTAACTGGATCCCTCATAACTTCCATTGAGATTGGACATAGAAAATAAGAAGGAATATCAATTTCCTCCATATTTTTCACTATACAATAGCAAATTTGAAGGGAAAAAAAAGAGTTGGATATGTATATATTGAAGATGGAAATGAAATTATTGGTTTTTTAGTGAGAAAAAGTGTTGTTTTTATATATAATAATGTGTGTGAATGTGAAGAAGTATATAGTAATTAATAAGGGACCATGCTTGGATGCAAGTTGATTATTAAGTTATGAGAAAGTCAACAAAATAAATTTCATAAGAAAGAGAGAGAGAGACAAGTAGAAAGAGGCTCTTAATAGACTTTTTCAATATTTTGGAAAAATAAAATTGAATTATATAATATATTTTGCAGCCTTTTTGGTCAACAAAGATAAAATTATGTTAAACATAACGCATTCATTTTCTTCATTTCAATTTGTAAGTGATCGTACACAATATGAAAAGAATGTATAATAATTAATTATTTTTAGTTTTTAATTCGGTGTTTAAAGCTTCGATTAAATTTGGATCGCACATTGAAGGGTCTATTCGGAGGTAGCGCTCCCAACAAAAAAATTTTCATACCCAAGGCTCGAACCCAAGACCTCTGGTTAAGAGTAAAGAAGTCTCACTGCTATAATTATTTGATGTTTCACATCTTTCAAAATGATGATCTCGAACATCGCATTAATATAATCCGAATTCCACCTATAACCTTTTTTTGAAATTTAAATCAAGTATTTTTTTCCTGCTTATTATTCGTTGATAGATCTAAAACTGATCGACACAATATTATTAGCTTTTTGCTCTTTATAAATAATCTAGAACAATGAAAATGGTCATAAAATTACTAGAGGATACATATGATACGATTTACATAGTTATCAAATGGAAAATGAAGGTCTATAATTGTCCTTTTCGAGACACAAAATAAAATTAAAACGATAGAGAGAACGTTTCTAAGTTATAAAATTAAATTTTATGGCATTGAATAGCACATAGGAGGGAAGGACGTCGGTGTTGCGTTGAATAGATAATGTCCACCTTTTGACCTTTAGTACAATATTTAATTTATTGTACCAAATTGTAATAATTTTCAATATACTAAGTAAAGTACATTTTTAAAATATATTTTTCTTTTAATGTAACAACGTGAACACATGCTGGATACAGACAGAAATCAATAGGGCAACGTGGTTTCGTTTGATAGGTAGTTAGAATTATTTATATATTAATAATGTTGCTATTAATTATGCGTGTATATTTAGTTATGTTGATATTGGTTATTTCATCTTCGTATAAGATAATTCTCTCATAAGTTAGTAATAGTTTCAATTTAAATTAGAATGAGGGTATGTACATAAGTACTAGGACATCTATTTACTTTGAACAAGAATGGATGAATAAGAGGTCGCCTATAAAGTTAAAATGTAAAAAAAATAATTAAAAGTATCTCTACAGTTGAAGAATGAGTGTTTTCTTGAGCCATCATAGAAATAAGACAGAAGCAATTGCAAAGTTAATGGTTCCACCTATCCAAATTAATTTTGATGGTCCAAAGAATTGACAATTATAGAGAAAGTTTCCTTCTTAATTATTTCATAATTTTTTAAAAATATTTAATTTCTTGCTTAACTTATTGAAATATTTTATTAAGTAACGGTCAAGTAATTAGTAAATTTTCAAGATTAAGTTTGATGTTTTCCAAAGGATTAATGGGATAAGTAAATTAGGTTAGAAGTATTCTCATGGAAAATTAATCAAGTCAAAATACAAACCCTAGGTTAGAAATAAATAAATAAAAATTAGCAGCTTGTTTGAAGGGGTACCTTTGATAAACTACTAATCAAACACAAGCCTTGAATTGTAAATAAAGTCTAAACGCAATTCCCCTTTCCTTTAACTTATCTAAATTCCACTAGTTTAGAAGCTAATTACTTAGATACACTTTAATTTGCAATATTACGTATCTTACCAGATTTTAGTGTCTCTAGATACATGTATCTAGGATACATGGGATCAAAATTAGGTGTAATTTATTTTAGATACATTGTATCCAAATGGATTCGCATGTATCTGGAATACATAACAAATCTCGCTCACCTATCTCCCATCTCGCTCACCACTCTACCATGTATCTGGGATCCCAGATACATGCAAATCACTCCACATACATACATATACAATACATAGTATTGTATGTAAGTGTATTTTCTTCAATATATGATAAGATACGTAATATTTTGAAAGTATAGGTAATAATAGTATATATGATAGTGGAGAATGTCTAACTATGTGGTTTTTCCTTCATTTAACCATTTGATTTTCGGTGCTTACTAACTAATTTGGGTTAACGCCGCATAAGACATAGTTAAGAAAGAAGCGCTCGATCTCTATAAAAAATTACACCGTTCCTAAGGTTAGGACCCAAGACCTTTAATTAATCATTCCAGCCTATGAGAGGGGACAACTTATTTGACTTGAACTTTTTGAGTTTTTGCTGTTTTTTCGTTGTCTACCAAATGTTCGATACCTATTTTGCAACATGACTAATTCAAATTTGCACTAGGAATGTCCACTTAAAGGAGGGTAAAATACTCTCTATCAAAAATGATTCTATATCAATGTTCAAACTCGAGACCTCCTAATAAAACAAAACCTATTAATTTAGGTACTAGAATACAATTTAGTTGTAGTTGACATTGAGAAGTTTACAAAATTCTTGGTTGTGTTTGTAGGAGTAATAGAAAGGACATTTGAATTTTCCAGAAAGTCTTTTGCAATTACTAAATTACATATTTAGTCATTTAAGTTGCTGTAAAATAGGGTAGCATATCACAAAGTCTCACCACAAATTGGTACATAGTTATTGTGTAGGGAAGAATATTAGCACAACATTGATTAGACAATCAAATCAAGTTTGACTTACTCCACTTGTGAGAAAACACATAATTTCTAACGGACGTTCTCGTCAAAACATAATCAGAAATACGAGATTTTCGATGAAGAAATAGTCGAATTAGTTTTTTTTAGTAGTGCTCCTATAATCTACTCCATCCGTCCACTTTTAATCGTCATAATTTCCTTTTTTAGAGTCAAACGATAAGAACTTTGACTAACATTCTACGATGTATTGTTTCATCATATTGACATGCAAACAATTACAATTTATATTACTTTTCGTATAGTTTTTGAATATCTAAATCTTTTGTTTAAAATATCAAATTAATGTAATCTAATTTAACTTTGAAAATTAGTCAAATTGACTTTCGAAAAGCCCAACATGACAATTAAAAGTGGACGGAAGGAGTATAACATTTACAAATTTCAGTAATTAAACTCATTTAATTATCTAATTAAAAATCTAATAGATTTCTTTTCTTTATCGACTTAACTTTTTAATAATTTGTATTATATCTTCAATCAAGAGGAATATAATATAAAAAAATGGAAAATTCACACCACATATGTATTTAAGACCTTATATTACTAGTCATAAATGTACTTTTTAATAATTATTTAAAATAACTGTTTAATTACAAATTTAACATTTATTGAAATCAAAAATAAAAGATCGAAGAATGTTGTGAAGGAGAAACTTCATAAGTGATTATGCATACAACGATTATGATGCAGTGTGTATGTGGCGATTTTTTATTCTATTGGTTATATTTTTTGTTTATAAAATATCAATTTGCAATAATATTAGTGTTTGGAAAGTGTATAAAATTAAAATCAATTAGTAAGTTTAATTTAGTATGTATAAACATTTTATTGTATGAAATATGTATGAAATTTGATATCCCAACAAATTTGTGGACTATAATACTTTTTATTGATGTTTAGAAAGTGTATAAAAATTGGCATCAATTAGTAAAGTTTAGTTTAGTATGTATAAACATTTTACAGAATGAAATAGGTATAAAATTTGATACCTTAACAAAATTTATGGAATATTATACTCTTTATTGATGTTTAGAAGTGTATATAAATAGATATCAATTAATAAGTTATGTTTAGTTTGTATAAATATCTTACGGTAGGAAATAGGTAGGAAATTTGATATTTTAACAAATTTGTGAATTATTATATATTTTATTAGTGTTTGAATAGTGTATTAGAAGTGGTATCAACTATTAAGTTTAGTATAGTATGTATAAGTATCTTACTGTATGAAATATGTATGAAATTTGATATCACCCCAACAAATGTGTGGACTATTATATTTTTTATTGATATTTAGAAAGTGTATAAAAATTGGTATCAATTAGTAAAATTTAGTTTAGTATGTGTACACATTTTACTATAAGAAATGGGTATGAAATTTGATACCTCAACAAAATTGGTGGAATATTACTCTTTATTGATATTTAGAATGCATATAAATTGGTATCAATTAGTAAGTTTAGTTTAGTATGTATAGATATCTTATTGTATGAAATAGGCATGAAATTTGATATTCCAATAAATTTGTGAATTATTATATATTTTATTGTGTTAAAAAGTGTATAAAAATTGGTAAAAATTATTATAGTATGTATAAATATTTTACTATATGAAATAGGTATGAAATTTGATACCTCAACAAAATTTGTGGAATATTATACTCTTTATTGATGTTTAGAATGCATATAAATTGGTATCAATTAGTAAGTTTAGTTTAGTATGTATAGATATCTTACTGTATGAAATATGTATGAAATTTGATATTCCAATAAAATTGTGAATTATTATATATTTTATTAGTGTTAAAAAGTGTATAAAAATTGGTATAAATTATTGTAGTGTGTATAAATATTTACAATATGAAATAGGTATGAAATTTGATACCCCAACAAATTTAGAATTACTATATCTTTTATTGGTGTTTAAAAAGTGTATAAAAATTGATACCCAACTACCCATTAGCAAAGAGCAACAAATTGTGTATTATTTTTAAAAAATGTATTAAAATTGGTATCAATTATTAAGTTTACTATAGTATATATAAATATTTCTCTGTATGAAATAGGTATGAAATTTGATACCTCAACAAATTTGGAATTATTATATCTTTATTGGTGTTTAACATGCGTATAAAATTGGTACCCAACTACCATTAGTAACGAGCAACAAATTGTGTATTACTTTTAAAAAGTATATTAAAATTGGTATCAATTAGTAAGTTTACTATAGTATGTATAATATATTTTACTGTATGAAATAGGTATGAAATTTGATAACGATTTTTTATTTATGAAACTTGTATATATAAGATGCTAATTGTAAATGATGTAGTATTTTCAAACAGAAACTAATTATCCACTTCATGCAGATTGATACAAAAAAAATTATTCATCTAAAAAAATTACAAAAATATCATATTCCAAAAATAAAAATGCTTATTTTAATTTTTTTTAAAACAATTTCAAATAAATAAAAAATCCCTAAAAATGATATCAGCAAAAACACTACTACGTGATAATATTTTTTAAAAAAAATTGACAACTAGAAAGAAGGAGGAAGGAAGAACCAAAATAGGAGATTGATACTAATTATTGATAACAAAAATAATGACTAATTATTTGAGAGAAAATTAGGGTATTGATATCCTATCAGTTATAGAATACTATAATTAAGGATAAGATATTATTAATTAGTTGACTAAAATTATTTTAATCTATTTTTCGTTATTTATTTATTTTATTAATTTATTATTTATGAGAAATACAAATCCTGATAACTAGTAATAGCATATACAGAAATCAAATACATAAACATACGACATAATAGCATATACAAACATATAAAATGCATATAAACAACATACAAAATATATCTAACGAACAATATAATTGTATCATGTAGGTAAGTTGTATGTTTCATTCGAATTTGTATACAATAAAAGTTTTGTATATAAGTAGTTGTTTGATCAAATTTGTATACAATAATAAAATTGTATGCAAGATCACATGATTCTACACAACAAAAAATTGTATAGAAACTATATGTAAGTTGTACATTTTGTTAAAGAAAATTGTTATTTTTTTAAATCCCCAAAATCTTGCTAAACCGGTTAAATATTATTCAATTTTTTCACCTTCAGAGAAAAAAAAATCCCCTCATTGCTACTGTCAAAAACAAGTTAAAAAACTAAATGGCAATTTCTTGATGATATGGATATGAAATCACAAAAATACATTGTGATATTATGTTTTTTCTTTGAGTAGATATAAAAGATACATGTATTCGTGTATCTAAAAATCCTAATAGTAAGCACTCTTAATAGAGAAGACAATAAATACTTGATATACACACATATATATCCCCTCATTGCTTCTGTCAAAAACAAGTTAAAAAACTAAATGGCAGTTTCTTGATGATATGGATATGAAATCACAAAAGTACATAGTGATATTATGTTTTTTCTTTGAGTAGATATAAAAGATACATGTATCTAAAAATCCTAGTAGTAAGCACTCTTAATAGAGAAGACAATAAATACTTGATATACACACATATATATACAACATGTATTTTTTAGTGTTGATTTCTCGATACATACAACATAGTACGCTTTATATAACTTTCACATAGAGTGGTCTTCACATACGGTTGGCTTGCATATACAGTTTGAAAACACATACAATAGATCTAGTTGATCACACATACATTTAATGTATTTCACATTACACATATATACATTCAGCTTCTGCTCTGAAAACACATATATACATATAAAAATCATATACTATATTTGTGTTTTAAGATTAATTATTATATGCGTTTGAACACAAGATATCTTACTACGTTTTGAAAAGAACTTTCAAAAGTAAACGAAGTACTTCGAGGAATTATATAGAAGGAGCCGTTGCTAAGAATGAAATGCATAGATTTGGGCCGGGCATTTATTCTCTTTACTTAGCTTTAAAGTGGAAGAAGACCGCAAGTGAAACTTCCTCCTCACGCGATTTCATTTTGAGTTTTTGTGTGATGCTCAAACATGAGTCGATTGCTCATTAGGAACATTTTATAGATCATCAAATTTCTACATTTTGAAAAAAAGAATTATTATATATTACAAAATGAACGTTAAATAGAGCTCTTTATAAAAGATCTCCTTATTTAATATACCAACAATAAGCTCAAGTCCAGATAATTTTGTAATGTAGACAACTACTAATTAACTAAAAGAAATAATAGCATAGATTTTCCTTCGAATTTCGCTTTATTACACTGACCTCACTCATTATTTACAATTTTATGCTTACTTCTCTTATTTTGTAGCGAATTTATGCATAATTGTAAGGAAAAAAAAGGATCTATTTGTAATATATAAAATATATCCAATTTTAACAATAAATACAAACAGATCATAAATCTTCGTTAATTAATTTAATTTTAAAACAATAAAAGTCAGCTGATCGGACTTTAACTGAATAATTCCAATTTAGTTAAGGAAAAAAATTTGACGTCCGTAGTTACAGTTTCCCTATTTAATTTCCCAATTCGAAAATTTCCCCTTTTTGTCTGTTTACAAAATTCATTCTGAGCGGGAAAATCTTCAAAGTTTTTTTCCAGTTTCAAAACCAAAGAAGAAGAAGAAGAATGGAAACGGAGAAGAAAGATGTTGCCGTGGAGAAAAACGACGCCGTTCCTATCGAATTACCAGCTCCTCCTGGCTGGAAGAAGAGAGTTCGTACTCTTTAATACCATCTTCGCTGTTAAAATTTCGATTCAGCTGTTTTGATTCTGTAATTGTCGTTGCTTAGTTGAGTGTTTGTGGTTGAAAATGGAGATATAACTTTTGCTGCTGTTAGTGTGCGGATTTAGGTTTTCATTTGAGTTGAATTTAGGTTATGATTTGGTGATTAAATTTCGATTTAGCTGTTTTTGTTGTTTTGAATTAATGATATGTTAAGCGTTAGTTGTGATCTAGATTTAATTATGTGTGATATAAGCAGCTCTGAAACAAGTAGATGCATTATGCTTTAGTTAGCTTCCTAGCAAAAAAATTATGCAATTTAAGTGTATTCAGTATGTGTTTGCAGATGTGTCTTGTATGAACTTAATAGAATTCGGTTTTTTGACTTTTTTTTCTTGTTTGAATCTGAATCTGAATGAATAATTATGAGTGACGTATCATGTAACTCAAACAAGTAGGTGTATTATGCTTTAGTTAGCTTCATAGCAAAAGTTCCGAGAATTAGGTATATTGAGTATGTGTATGCAGTTTGTCTTATGAACTTAATAGAAATCATTTTTGTTTATGATTTTCATAATTGTCTCCTAGCTAATCTGCATAATTTCAAAATTAAGATGCTGCGGTTTAGTTGGTTGATTTAATCACCTCTTATCAGTCATATAGCTTCCAGGTCATAAGTTGAAAGGGGTAAGATAGTTACTGAACAGTTCTTTTATGTTATTGCGGAGGTAAGCTGTTCCAGTATTGATCATGAAAGATGTATACCATTCAAAAAAAATTGTTTAATTAAAAAAAGCATTATACCAGCATTTCGGACGTAGGCGGAATTGTCTCCTAGCTAATCTGTATAATATCATAATTAAGATGTTGTGGTGTTAGTTGGTTGATTTAATCACCTCTTTTAAGTCATATGGCTTCCAAGCGATTATTCGAAAGACATAAGATAGTCACTAAAACAGCTCTTTATGTTATTGAGGGTGCAAGCTGTTCCAGTATTTACCATGAAACATCTGAAGTACTCATAGATGCCTATTTAGGAGAGGTATTTATACCAGTATTAAGGACTAACTTGGAAACTAATACTTCTAGTCTGCCCTAGTACAGAAATTCTGTTGTTGTTCGAAATATTTCTTAAGATTGTCAGAAGCTTGAATCAACTTCAACTTTGAATGTTAATTAAGTTTGTTGAATTTGGTGCCAACTATAATTACTTGTGCGGAACATATATGAAATATCAGTGAATCTGAACTTTTCTTCTCTTTTGATGGATCTGTGGCCTATCTCATGTGAGATCTGATGTGGCTTAAAATTCCGAAGTGAATTTCTCCTAGAGGGTTGAATAGAAAAGATGAGTCTCTATTTAGAATGCCGACTTGTGGAAGTATTTTTTATTTTCATCAGTTTGTATTTTGTTGGTAGTAAGTATTTGTTCGTCTTTCCAGTTCACTCCAAGAAAGAGCAGTACTCCTAGAAGGAATGATATTGTATTTGTTTCACCTGACGGCGATGAAATTAAGAATAAGAGGCAATTGGACAAGTATCTGAAATCTCATCCAGGAGGACCTCCTGCTTCTGAATTTGATTGGGGTACAGGTATATCTTCTCTATTCTCCTTTTGTTCATTTGCTCATATCTGGAAGACATGTCTCTCAATGAAATATCCAGTAAATTCTTCGGATGAGATGTTGCAGATTCATCTCTGGGAGGTTTGTTTAAGTTCCGTATTGATTGGATGAATCCTCTACTTTCTGACTTATTCAGGTTATACTCCTAGACGATCAACTAGATTCGGTGAAAAATCTAAAGCAACAGAGACACCAGAAAGTGATACTCCCAGTAAGAGACAAAGGAAATCAAGTTCCAAAAATGGAGCCAAGGAGGATGGTGGCGAGCGAGAAGCTGAGGGTGCTACTGAGAAAGAAACTAAGGCAATTGATGAACCTTCTTTGCCTAATGCAGAGGATCTAGAAGTCCAGGATGTAGAGATTGCATCTAAGAATCTCACTGATGGAGATAACATAAAGGATGAGGAGGATAAGACCAATGATGGTGAGATTGTCCCCGAGGAGCCTCCGGCAAGTGAAGATAAGATGGAAATTGTGCAAGAAAAAGAAGAAACAAAGGATGAGGAGGAGAAGACCAATGACAGTGAGATTGTCCCTGAGGAGCCTCCGGCAAGTGAAGATGCGATGGAAATAGTGCAAGAAAAAGAAGAAACATTGGATGAGGGAAACATAGAGAACATGAAAAATCGAGAAGCTGAAGATAAGCCTCTGGATAACAGCCTAAAAACTGACAATAAAACGCTACCATTGAATGTGTTCGAAGAAAATAAGATTGAGAGTAAACCAGCTGGGACAGATGCCTCATCTCTTTCTGCTGAACTCAGCAACGCAACCTCAGGTAGCCAAGAAGAAATTGCAGAAGAAGCTCCTACCGCTGCAGATGCACTGAATGTGCTCGAGGAAAATAAGATAGAGAGTAAACCAGCTGGGGCAGATGCCTCATCTCAGTCTGCTGAACTCACCAAGGCAATCTCAGTTAACCAAGAAGAAGCTCCAGCCGCTGCAGATCCACTGGTTCAGAATTCTCGTGATGGTAAAGTACACGAAAACAAGCAGATTGACAGGGAGATTCCAATTGAGGAGATCAATGGCACAGAAGCAGCTGCAGCAGGTGTTAACAATTCCGCAGAGAACAATTCAGTGCAGCAAGAAACCACCGTAGTCGACCAAGCCACCTCAAGTTAACCGTTTTATATCTTAGTACAATACTGTGTATCATCTGGCCTTTATTTCTTCTTGGCCCTGATTTAGGTAACTGACAAACAGCATTAAGCATGCTCTTTAGCTACTGATTTTGTGTTACATTGTATTGCCGTTGTTATCATTGACATTGATCAACTTATATTCTATTAAGGTCTCAGCAGGGTACTTCAAAGTTTGCTTAAAGTTGCAATAGAGAGTTGTTTCATCACTTTTTTTGATAATGCTCAGTGTGCAGCAATTGAAGATTTAAAATTTCTTCAACTTGAGTGAAGATCTTTGATGGGGCTTGGCTGTAGTTTCAAGTATACATCGAACTCTCCATGAAATCGTAAGTTCCTTCCCTCTAGTTTCAGGTTTTGTTTCTCCATATCATTTTCTTTCAATACTTTGATTACAGTTCTGAATTGGATAGTTCTGCCGTATGCCATAATGCGATTTTCTTGCTATTTATACAGATGTTTTTCATTCAGTTTGAACTGATTACTTATAATATGGACTGATTCTTATCATAGATCTGCTTCCTTTTTATCTCCATCTCTGATGAATGATCATATAAGAGCTTGATCACAAGTGTTTTTTTGCTTTTGAGTTTTATCGAAATGATGCTGTTGGAAGTTAATTTTAACTTTAATTGATATGATTATGTTTTTCTGCTGAAAATTGATCTTGTTAGTGAAATGTTGCTAATTTTTTTAGATATGGGATATTGATTTTGTGTGTGTTATGTAATATTTCGTTATCCTCGCTACTTTTTACTCACTTTTTAATTGCTTCTAAACTAAAATAAAAGGGAGAGTAAGTTGGTGCATGTTTACTTCAATCATATGTTCTTTCATGTTATTCTTTCCTTAGTTTGAGAAACTTAGTTCACATGCATAATATTTCTCATAGTATTAGTTTAAAATTTAAATATTTTTATTTTCATTTTTAGATTAAAAATATTGTAAAGGGGTAATAATTTTGCAAGATCTAAAAATGAAAATAAAATACAAAGGCTATAAACCTTGGAAAGGAAATAAGAGGAATTTAATTAAGACGTCAACTTCTTACTGGGGCATTGATGAACTTCTATACCTAAGAATACGATGATATGTACTCCTTTGACACAAATTATCGATCGTGTTTTTCTTTTTACATATTTTTAAAAAAATATTAATTAAAAGAAAATTTTAACTATTTTATTTTTATTTATGTTTTAAAATACAATATTTTTTCATGAAATATTTATTTTATTAAGGTATTAAAAGTCTTCAAAAACAATTACTACAAAAAATAAATTAGAAAAAATAATTAATTATGTCTTGAATTTTTAAACAACAACATAATTTGCATAGTCACAGTGAATCTAGGAAGATTTGAATGTACACATATAATTTCTAAAATAATAAATTATTTAAGATAACTATTTTTAAAAATCATGAATATAATTTGAGACAAAAAGAGTAAAAAAAAAAAGCGTGTGCACACACAATATATTTTAGGAACACTAAAAAAAAAAAAATTAGCCAGATTTCCTAATTTCAAGTGTTGAATATGAAAACAAATCTTTAATAGGAACCTAGAGAGCAATGTGCTTTCCCCAAATAACTCTTTTAGAATCTCAATACAAATAACGAACAAAATATAAAACAATTAAAAAAAAGATAAGTAAGCATTGAGTTGTCCATTAGAAAAACCGCTTTTGTGGGAAACAAACAAAAGTGGTGGTTACGATATTATCCTTAAATTTCGTAAATTTATATTTTCATCCTTCTAGTTTGGTTTAAAAACATAGACACTCCCCATGTTTTAGTAAAAGACAAATACCTCCATTCCTCGATAACCTTTAAGTTTTAATTACATGTAAGTGACTAGAAGACTATTCGATCATTATAAAAGATCTTATTCGTTTTTATTATCATAATATTAACAAAGGACTATTTTATCCTCATGTCTACCTTCTACTTTTTTTCCCTTTTGTATTAGTCATAAACTAATAAGTATTAAATAATATATTAAT